>CM053596.1:189082781-189183183 GCA_028646575.1 Pseudocheirus occidentalis | reverse complement strand
TACACCTCCGGGAACATGTTTATTGTGTTCGAGATGATACATTAGGTGCTCGCTCTCTGAGCTACAAAGGGTAAAAGGAAATCCTTTCATTACAAACTGACAAAGGTAAAAGGTAAAACATTTTCCACAACAGCATGTACCACATAATTGGAAATAGATCTGGGTTTAATACAAATGACATAATTTCTAGTCATCTACAAGCTACTTTAATAACTTCATACAGATTATGAATTAGGCTAAAATGCACTATAATATTTGGTAGACTTCAGGAACAGTATCCTTAGTACATCACAAAATACATTTTGATATCCCAAAGAAGCAAGACTTGCAAGTAGGCATTTTAAACATAACTAATCTACAGCTACAAAGTTCTACTCGTGATAGCATTTACCTTTTTGGGCAGTCTCCCAGTCTTCAAAGGATAAAAGCAGAGAGTAGAATCAGTATAACATATACACAGAAGTCCGTATTGTAAAGGCTATAAAGATTTGCTGCACAGTGTAAAGAGGCCTCCTGCTTCTTCGCACTGAGCAAAAAAGACGCCATTTATGTTGCATATCTCTTGGTCCACTGTCTGGCTATCCTGTCATGTTCTGCTCTGTTGGTCAAATACTGAGTGGCTATGCTTCCAACCAGAGGATCAGCTGTAAAAAGGGGAGAAGAAAGATCAGAAAATATTTTGCTAGGTCTTTAGTGACCAGTATACCATTTTCTCACATATGAAAAGGCTGTATTTTCCAGTAGCTACTTGACAGAATGGCAAGAGTATTTCCCCCACCAAACAAACAAAAAAAAACCCCAAATGGTTGAAATTGTCATATGATTGGCAGATTACTGTCCATAATCCACCCCACCCTCTGCAAAATAAATGAATAAAATTCCTCCCTCGTTAAGGAGTTTCAGGGAGAAGGTATCATTAATAGGCCTGTTTTTGTTTCTCGTAAGACTAATGAACAGATGTTATTAATTATAATGATGATAAATGGTATTTTATGATGTGACTTCATATACACCTTCTACAATCAAAAAGTATTATATAGGCATTTCTATCCTCTGAGTTTAACAATTTTTTTTTTTGCCACTTTGTATCTCCTATGGTTTAGTAGGTTATCAATTTCAACCACATTAGTTTAATGGCTTTGATAATTATAATGCAAGAAATCAAATGAGAAGTAGCTCAGCAGAAACAAAAACTATCAAACAAATAAACGAAAAACCAGATGTGATAGCCACATTTACTTATGTATAAACTTTTATACCTTAGTGTTATCTAGCAACTCCTGACACAACGTGCAACTGTATCAGAATAACTGAATCATAGATTTTTGAGTTGCAAAGGGCTTTAGAAATTGTCTTGTCCGATTCCCTCACTAGCGGCAATTATTTTTATGTGCTGATTCGGCGTAATATACAATTGACTACTTCTACCAAGAAAGAAACAACAGAAAAACTCCATTCTTCTATAGGTGTTTGACTTAAAGGGCATGGGGATTAATAGAAAAGAGACCCTGCTTTAGTCCACTCAAAAGGGAAGAGAGTGAGGTAAGAAAGACCGAGAGAGGGAAAGAGCAACACTCTAGGATATTACTGCTTTTTAAAAAAAAAATGCTAGCAAACTAAAAATGAAAATTTCTTGTAACATCTCATTATTTCATCTATTCATCAGTAGTTGCTTAATTTTGATTCCACATTTAAGATGATTGGGGAAAGACACAGAGTTTAGTGGTTTGGATCAGTATTACTTTACGCTTAGGATTTGCTTACCAGGGTTGCAATCTGTCAAGAGGGAACAAATAGACAGCAAAACCTTTGAAATAGTCAGAGCAGGGCTCCAGTTGTCTTTAAGGATATCCAGACAGATGACTCCCTGACTGTTGATGTTGCAGTGATAAATTCTGGTACGGAAAGTAACCTAGAGGTAGTCAACAGTGAAAACAAAATAAAAATTCATCCTTCATAATAGAAACTTCAAACTCTCGATCATCAGCAATAATAAAGAAAAGTGTTATCACAGAGATTATAAAATACCAAACTGGAGAAAATTCACCTGCGGATTCCTTTCTTGATATGGAGCAACTGGTCTGTTAGACTAGAAACACATGGTTTATTGAGTTAATTCATTCAACACAACTGGTCTAGGTATATATAGTCCCTTGCAGATAGCACTGAAGATAGCAGAGACAGAGGCAGGGAGTTGAAACAGTTTATGTAAAAAGTTGAGAGGGTAAATGGGGGAAACCCCAAACA
The DNA here is from genome assembly GCA_028646575.1 of Pseudocheirus occidentalis. Classification (NCBI taxonomy): domain Eukaryota; kingdom Metazoa; phylum Chordata; class Mammalia; order Diprotodontia; family Pseudocheiridae; genus Pseudocheirus; species Pseudocheirus occidentalis. The sequence continues at coordinate 189,180,936 of CM053596.1, read as the reverse complement.
CTCTTGTTTACCTCTGTGTGTGCCTATCCCTTACTTTCTCCTTTTAAATGTCCTCACGCTGTACTAAAAAAAGAAAACAAAAATGTAAGGACAGGGCTAAGAAGGCAACACAATTTCCTTGATTAACAAAACCTGTCTTATCTAAAGCCTGTTGCCAAATAGGTCTGTCAGCGGGGAAAAAAATATCATCGACTATGCCAATTCTTGTCACGATGAAAAAATTATCAAAAAGCAACACAGCGGGGTTTGGGGGAATGATTCTAGAAATGGCCACTTCAGCCATTTCTACTCCATCTCCACTGCTCCATCTGCATTCTCTCAGATGGATCCCCCTCATATTAGACTGATAAGACAGTGAAGAGCAAACACAGCTGCAGAAATGAGGCAAAGGCAGTCTCTGTAAGATGAAGGATCCTTTAAGAGTGAGGGCATGGGAAGAGGGAAGCCACGAGAAGGAGAGGTTAGACGCAGACCTCTGAGGATATGGATTATCCATGTGTAGAGTCTTAAAATCAACTACAAACAATGATGTAAAAGGAAGGAATCATTAATTTTGGTTTAAGCAAGGCTTTAATATAACATTTATCAGAGTCCTTCCAGCAAAGAATAATCAATTAATAACTATTAACTACGGTTCCTGAGGAGGTTAGATGGCTCACTGGACACAGCACTGGGCTTCAAGTCAGAAACACCCAAGTTTAAATCTGGCCTCAGGTATAGATCACCCCACCCTCTGAGGAATACCCCACCGGTGAAGGAAATAGCAAACCAGTCCAGTATCTTTAGCAAGAAAAGCCAATGGACAGTATGGTGCTCAGGGTCATGAAGAGTCAGGACACAGCTGAACCACCAAAAAGCCAAAGTTCTCCTGAGTGATAAAAGAGAACTTTATTTACATTATTTTTGAGGAAGTTCCAAAACCTTGCTTGAACTTAAGATATATTTTAGAATTCAACAATGGAGAAAAATGATGCTATCAGATATACAAGAGGACAAAAGAGAAAGCAAGAATTACATTAAGCTTTCATCTGCCAGATCAAACTGTCAGAATCTCTCACTTAAAATAATGAGGAATTTTGCCAAGGGGATTACAGTGATTTAGTAAAAGTATGAGGAAAAAAATTACTATTCTTTAAACAACCAAAAGAAGAGAGTCCTTAATAAAAAGTGCTAATTAGTGGGGATCTATGTGGTAGGACCTACATAAAATGCACAAAGGATGAAAGGATTGTAGAATTCAGAACTGCAGGGTCCCTCAGAGACCATCTTGTCCAACCCCCTCATTCTACAGGTGAGGAGAGTGGAGCCCAGGGAGGTGAATATCTTGCCCAAAGTAAGACATCAGTAAAATCATTCAGGATTCTATCTGCTGTACCATACTGCTACCCTCAGTTACTTGATTTGGTACCATAATTTTGTCCCCCAAGGAGGACCTAAGGGCAATGAAATATAAAGCATTTTTAGAATTTTAAATGTAAGAATCATTCCTTTCAGCAAAGTGATTTTCTTTCTTACTTGTAGGATTTTCTTCAGCAAGAAATTGTTTATTGACCTTTCAACATCAATAACTCAATTTCTACTTGAAGAAACTGAGCATGTAGAAATAAATGTCAATAATCCAGTACACTCACAGGCTTATTTTCTTAAGATCTGGCTTATTTTATACAGTATAGTACATTTATATTGTACTACTTTTGAACACTAATGGGCAGAAGAATGGAAGCAGTTAACATTTTGGGTTTTCAGCCAATTAGAGATTTTACTCATGTGAGACTAGGCTTATTCTGTAAGGCTAAATCGTCCACATGCACTGTGATAGGGACTTGTTAGAACTCCAGGAACCTTGTGAGCAGTTCTCAGTGGTGTTAATTGTGTTTTCAGATAACAGAGACCCATTTCTCTCCCTGCACTAACTTAACCATAGGCAAAAGTAAACTTTATTTGAAAAATAATGAAGAACACATACTTTCTCTACAGATATTAAGTAGGATAGAAACATGATAAGGAATAAATATTTAAAAGAAATAAATGTTGAGGTACTTGCCTTTATATTATTACCTCTTAACAATGCTACTGACTTTAAATTAGGCTTCTTCACCCGGAGTCAACTTACAAAGCATAGATCTAAACCTGGGAAAAAAAACCTCCTTTCCTTCAGCCTTTCCATTCTTTGAAGCCTCAGGGACTATTCATATTCAGGCACCATTCTGGAAATTTTTACCCTCTGGTTTTTCTGTTTTGAGTCTAGGAAGTGTTAGAGCTCTGTACACTGGTTAGGTACAAACTAAAGTGTTTGTGTTTTTTGTTCTACATGAAAATGGTTCAAAGCCATTCCCTACCCTTTTTCTAGTCTATTCAACCCTTAAAATTCAAGTGGAAATCGATTTCATAGCCATTGGGTGGTAGCTTTTCCTATGACAATATTTTGCTTAAATAAGATAGAAAACATGCTTATGGCTCCATATATGTATGTTTTCTGACTTCTCATTATGTGCTCTCTCTACTAGATTATAAGATTTTTGAAGGCAGGGAGCCATTTATCTTTCGTATCTTTCTCAGCACCAGGCAGAATGACTTGATCCTGGTTTGCTCAATGGATGAATAATGAATGAAGAATACAGTTCTGAGGAATAAATATATGGTTTGCCAACCCCTTTGTTTCTGTCAGTCATGTCTGCTTCCTTCCTCCAACCCATTTTTAAGTTTAATAAATGCTGGCTGTCTGAGTGATTTCCTCATTTTCTACACTGCTCCCTTAAAATACCATTATTAAAACTCACATTAATCAAATTATTCCATCTATGATATTTTGAAATCTTTTTTTTTTTTAAGTAGTGGGCAAATACTAAAAAGACCCTTACCTTTGGTGGCTTAAATGGATAATCTGATGAAAATGTGATATCCAGAAAAAACACACCACCTTCATATACAGAACCTGGTGGTCCAAGTATAGTTGATCTCCATTCATAAATGTTATCTCCTTTAGGCCCAGCACTATCAAGAAAGAAAAAAATAGGTATATAAGTAAGCAATATTTTAAATACATTCTCACACATTTAGGTGAATTGGCATTTTGGAGGGCTAAAAAAGCCTAGATTACGCTAAAGTAAATTTGTCGTTCTCTGATACCTGCGCTTCTCAATAACATCCTTCTATTCAAAATGACTATAACTGAAATCTAATCATATTTTTATACTGTTCATGATGCTTGATAGATGAACTGATTGCTAAAGAATACAGGAGTTAACATAACTGATATCAGTGACTGTGTCACGCACATTTTCCTAGTGATCTTTAAATCACTCATTAGTCTGAGTATGGGTGCATGTTATGTGTACAGGCTGTACTTGAGCTTTGGGACCACAGATCACTTAAGAGCTGAAAGGGATTCTGGAGATCAGATTGTCCCGCTTCCCTATCTTTTCCAGAGATGTGGAATGTGAGGTTCAGAGAAGTAAAGCAATGTTGGAGTTCTTCTAAGTATGGTACAATGTGTATATTTGATTTTAAAATAGGTGATATCAACAATGATACATTAAATCACATTAATAACTACTGGCTCAAAGTCAATTTTTTTTAAAAAATCAGACCAGTGTTAAAAATTAATGTCTATACGTTGATTTTTAATAAAAATGTAAAACATCTTGGGTTTGGGAGGGAAGGGCAGTATTTATATTGAGATGAAGAAAAAAGGGTGTTGAACATTTTGTGGCATGATTATCTGCAAGTATATACATAGTGATATCTTGAGTAACGGGATACAGGCCAGCTTGAACTACTGTAAATTTTTTAAGTTTTCTTTTTAAATTTCAATATCTACATTAACTAGTACTAAGTACAACTTCTTTAGCCAACTAGAACCATTAGAAGTTAGGCATTCTGCATAAGTAAATTTCCCAGATAACTGAAACTTACACATTTAAGGGTCAAGATTTTTAAAAAATCTAATGACTGAAATTTTGAAGGAAAAAAAACACACACACCACATACTTCTATGCCTTCTTAAAGCAGAGTAATATGAACACAAATTAGTTTGTTTTTTTCTTCCTTGACCAAGGGTCTTCATTATGAACACAAATTACTCTTATTGTACTGTAAATAGAATGATGCCCTCAGGGGCTTCTTAGGGATCTAAGGATTTCTCCTTTGACAATTCTGGCTTCCTACAGCCATACTTTCACAATGGCAATTCACTGAAGCATAGGAATTGAACTAGATGGGACGGTAAAAGCCAACTAAGTCAATTCCTTCATTTTATAAGTGAAGGAACTGAGGTCCAGTGGGTTGAGTGACTTAAGACGACAAAAGAAGTAAATGTCAGAGGTGGAATTTGAATCCAGGTCCTCTGACTCCTGAACTGGTGACTTTTCCATCATACCATGTGGCCTCACTGTATGTATAATCCCTCTGCAATCAAGCTATAATTATGTGCTACTGTTAGCATGTTGGTATTGCTAACCTGACTGATTTTATAAAACTGTATGGTGAAGGGCCCAAGTGTGGTTTCACCTTTCCTACAAAATACTGCCTACAGCTTTTGTTTCTGTTCAGTGGCCATTTTTGCTCACTTTTGAGTTCACAGTTGTGTTTGAATCCTTAACGTTGCCAGAAGGAAAGTGGCTTGTTACAGTATAGCAAGCTGTTGACAAGTCTAAGATTCTGCCAGGACTACTTTAATGAACACACACACACACACACACACACACACACACACACACACACACACACACACACACACTCTTTCTCCTCTCTCTCTCCCTCTCCCCCCCCCCCCCCCACTCTACAGGTTTTAAAAATAATTTGCTCTCTTGGGCAATTAAACAATCCTACTTCAAGCTTGACTTTGACAAGCAATATTAATTTACTTGGTATATCCTTTCTACATTGACAATTAAAAAGCAAATCATATCCAGGACATACAATTATAGTTTTTTTTTTAAAACTGTAAGGGCCTCTAAGGGTCTCCAGTCCAAACCACTCCGTTTAGAGAAGGAACTAAGACCCACAGATGTAAAGTGATATGTCCAGGGTCTAACCTGTAATAAACAGGCTGGGATTTGAACTCATATGCATGAAATCAACACTCCCTTCTTTACATTACAGTAGTGAAATCGAATGCACCCAATTTTGCTTTTGAAAATATCAACATGGCCTGATGCCAACAGCAGGGAAAGATGAATGAGAAAAAAATTATTAATTAGCATCTCCCTTATATTTCCATTATTTGTTTGAAATCAAGTTACTTTGTGAATGGAATATCATTATTCTTCCATTTCTTTCCTTGTCTCTGCCAAATGTGATGCTTTTATCAGTCCTTAACATTTTTTTTCTTATTCAGTTCTTAAGCTGCTTTCAAATTCCATTTATTTCTTCTATACTGATGTAACTAATAATAATTTTTTGTTTGTTTTTTGGAGGGGAGAGGGCAGGGCAATTGGGGTTAAGTGACTTGCCCAAGGTCACACAGCTAATAAGTGTGTGAAGTGTCTGAGGCCGAATTTGAACTCAGGTCCTCCTGACTCCAGGGTTGGTGCTCCATTCACTGCACCACCTAGCCGCCCCTAATAGTAATTAAAAAAACAAACAAACCATAAAAGGCAGGTAAAGTGTTTGTCAAAAACAGTGACAAACTTGAACTTGGAAATGTTCAGTGAACTGCTGCTCTTGCTGTTGAACAGTGACATTATTGGAAACACTTAACAGCATGACGACTAATGTCTTAGCATAATCCATTTTCTCATTGCTTGAATACTGATTGTGTAATTGCTCTTTGCCAGGGATCATAAACGCTATTCACTTCTAACAGAGGCAACTACCATAAAAAAAATTTTAAGCATTAAATTTATTGGAAACAGTAGTTATGAAGTGGAAAGACTAGTGTCTTCTAAGCAGAAAACCTGGGTTTAGATCACAATTCACTTACTAGCTCTGAGATCTTGGGCAAGTTACATTTCTGTGGAGCTCAGTTTTCTCACTTACAAAATGGGGATATGGTTGTTCCAATGATCAAATGAGATAATAGCTGCAAAATACTCTGTAAATCACCAAGCTATGTAAAAAAACAGCTATTTTCATGATTAATTCTTTCTATGAAGACAATTCATCTTCCCCCCTCTAGACTCCCTATCTTATCTTTTTGGTGTGGGGCTGAGCCAAATATAAAGGTTTACCCATTGACTATTTTGTTTTTCTCCCCATGAAAAATAAACCCATAAAAATTGGACAGATACACTAATGTACTATTTGTGGTAGTCTGCATTGTTCTAGCCATTCTGCAAAGCATTTTGGAACTATGCCCAAATACTGCTAAACTGAATACCTGTTTAACCCAGCAATCCACTACTAACTATATACTCCAAAATTATCAAAGATGTATAAAGATATCTCCTTTGTGCTATCAAAATAATTAAGACACAAAGGGGATGACCTATTTAGCTATTAGGAAATGGCTAAGCCTGTTATGTAAATGTTATAAAATCTCACTGTGCCATAAGAAACGATGAAATGGACCTGAGATGACCTATATGAATTGATAATGAACAAAGCGAGCAGAACCAAGGGAACCATTGATATACAGTAACATTATATTTAAAAACAACAACAAAACTCTGAAAAACCTTGAAAACTCTGATCAATACAGGCCACAATTCCATAGGACCAAAGATACCCTGAAAAAGGTAATGGGTCTCATTGAAGAATGAGAAACATGTTTTTGGACATAGCCAATGAAAAAAATCTTTTTTTGTTTGCATATTTAATTACAAAGTATTCTTCTGCTTTTGTTTAATTGGAAATGAGGTATAGAAAAATGGAAATGCTTGTTAATTGAAAAAAGGTAAATGGATTGGACTGAACTATAGCAGGAGAATAAGATATAAAATCTTTGAATTGGCTAATTCTCTCATACTACTGATAGAAAAATCAGTGAATAGTTCAATCTTCCCTTACATACGTAGTGTTTCACAAACATAAAGACTTCACCACAACATTAGTTTTACTCCAAATGGACAGTAAAAGCTTACTAATACAGGGAATAAAATGATGTCTTATATTGACAGACTCTTAGATCTTATATACTTTAATTACATTTTTAATTTTAAAGATTAGAGTTAACTTTAAAGATCAGTACAACACTGTGATAAAAATCACTTTCTCTTTCTAACAGCCCAGTCTGACCACTATTCAATCTTCTTTACTGGGTTATTCTTATTCTTCTCCCACCCACTAAGGGTGGGTATCCTCCTAAGGTTCTGAATTAAGTCCTTTCTTGAAACCAAGGTTTTTCTTTATGTAGAAGATTCATAAATCAATATAGTCAGCCTAACTATTCTATCTTGAATTCTAGTCGCTTGTTACAGGACCACCCCCTTTCCCAATCTTCTTCATTTCTGTTTTCCTTCATCCTTCCAGGCTTATAAGGTTCACCAGCATTGAGTCAAAGTTTTCTCTTTTTCAACCTCTAAATCTAATCAATTGTCCCCTTTTTTTGATCACTCTGCCCCCATATTAATCTCTCCCATTCCACCTCTTCTCTCCAAACAGCCTTTACACCCTAGTTATGGTCTGGCCTGATTTTCAAATACCAGCTAAAATCCCACCTTTTATGGGAAACCATTACCAGTCCCTCTAAATTCTATAGTGCCTTCTCTTGGTTGGTTATCTTCTATTCATCCTGCACAGTTCCTATACACCCAGTTGTTTGCATGGTGTCCCCCTCACTAGATGGTGACCTTTGCAAAGCCAGGGACTGCATCTTGCCCTTTCTGGTATTCTCAGCGCTCAGCACGCATGACATACAGCAGGCATTGAACAAATGCTTGCTCTGAATAATTCATCTCACCATCTCTGGAATACACTCCCTTCCTTACCTCTGGTCTTCAAAGCACAGCCAGGTACTCTTACTTGAGAACTTTCTTTACTGATCTCCTCCCTGCCTTATTAGCCCTCTCTGCCTGTGAAATTTACTTCTGATACCTTTGAATTTAATTACCTGCATACAACTATATTCTCTTAGTTGAATGTAAAGCCCCTTGAGAACAGGAGCTGTTTGGTTTTTGTTTCTGTATTACCAGCACCTGGAAAATTGCCTTAACACATAGATATTTAAAAAATTGTTAAAGTGGATTGAAAAAAAATTATGAATACACTGTAGAACAAGTAAATGTTTCTAAACTAAAGCAGGAAGTCATAGTTTTTTTAAATACATGCAGCCAGTTTCCAACTAAAAATTAAGTCTATCACAAAAGTTCATTTATAAATCAAGTACCCAGATTTTAGAATCCATTTCCACAAAAAACAATGTTATAAATGATTAGATTATTGAGCCAGTCTACTGAACTCTATTTAATCAGAAATAAATAAATGTACTCCCTATGCAAAAGTGATTTTTAAAAACACCACAATGTGCTCAAGCTTAACAGTCTGCCCCCAGACCATGAATGTGGTGATAGAACTGGGTCACAGCCATGCCTATTTAACTCAAATGTGAACTGAAAATAAGGAAAGAAGCATGTATGGAGAAATGCAAAGGAAGAGGGACTTAAGAACAAGAAAACTGGCCAAGAAGGAATGGAGGAGATTCTCTTGATCTTCTCAAAGAGTTGGAGGTGTTGCCCCTCACACTGAATGAAAGTATGGTACAGACTGGAAATTGGAAGACCTGGGTTCCACTGCCTACTCTGCCATTAACTTGGGAAAACGAGAGGACAGTCTACAGGTATCTTCCAACTCTAACTCTGAGAAATTTCTATAGAATGATCTACCAACCAGCTGAGTCAAAGTTAAGTGAGGTGGTAGAAGAGGGAAGGGGGGAAGAGATCACAAGAAAGAGATCAAAACCACTGATGTATAAGAAGCAGGGGAACCAAAACTCATCATGGCACAGTAGTGACAGTGTTTGTGCATGTGCTTGGAGTTATGCTAACTTACTAGTTCGTAAACTTAGACAAGTCACTTAAACTGTTCTAGGTCTTAAGTTTCCTCATCTATCATATGGGAGGATGGGACTAGACAGATAACTGTCCTCTGAGGTTCCTTCTACCTTCAAATATGTAATTCTATTATTACTACAGCCACAGTGATAGACAGAGGAAAGGGACTGGGATGAAAGAAAAGTAACTAAAGCCACTGAAAGCAAAAAAAGAAAGTAGCCGATCCTAAGGAACATGTATAAATTGGACGTTTTTATGTCAGCTTAAGATATAAGAATCATCACTTTCTTGTGTTCAATGAAACCTGGCGGAGAAGACTCCTCCAGAAGCTGCCTGCCATCCCTTGTTCCCTTGGCCAGTGCCAGGTTTCTTTCATGTCTGTTAATACAGTGCTAGAAGGTACAGAGAGTATAGAGTGTATGAGTATACATTTAGAGCTGGGAGGAGCTTGAGAAGTCATTCAGTCTACTTGGGATGCACAGAGTGGCAGTAATTGCTCAAGATCACACAGAGAGTAGGCAGAACTGGGATGTGGAACGGAGTACACTGATGTTATATCTGGCACTCTGGACTACACTAGCACAGGCTGCTTCTTTGTTGTCCTGGCCACTGCCATTTCCAAACCCTCCTCTACAACCACCTTTGAAGCAATGGCTCCTTTAAAGTTTACACCCAACAAAACTAACATATCCAGATTATTTATTGCTTTGGTCCTTGCTAGAATCCCTCTGCTGCTCAGGTACTCCCTAAGTGGGAAGGATAGAAAAGGTGAAACTATCCTCAAGTCTATACCCAGACAAAAATATGTGTAAAATAAGGAACGTCAATAAAGGAACTTCAACAACTGGAAATGATACCTGACAGCAGGGGGAAGGGAAAACAATAACTACCTATTTAAAAATACAGCAATTAGGTGCCACTATTCATGAGGATAAACATCCCCAGGGCACCTTAGTAGCCTGTCAGTTTCTAAGAAGAAATGTATTTAAGAACTAAAACAGTTGGAAAAACAAGAAAAGTTAAAACCCACACAGGCTCTGAAGTGCTTTAATTAAAATTCTTAACAAAGATTCTAACTAATTAGTATTACACTGCGACCCAAATTTCTACACAGCAATTCAATTTGAGAATTACTTATACTAATGGTTATTTTATCGTTTAAGCACTACATTAATTTTCTTATGTCGATGTGGTTATATCAACTATCTTTTCCTAAACAGGTGGATAAGATTCAATCTGATTAATAAAACAACTAACTGAAACAAAAGATTTTTCAGTAGTATGAATCAGTCACAATTAAGTCGGGTTACATGTTTTGTCTTTACCAAACTGTACAGAAACCCTTCAGTGATCCAGAAGACAAGAGCATTGATTAAAATAAATCTAGTGAGTAGGTAGTCTCTATTCAAAATGTCTTTTATACACATTAATACATTTTCAACATCTGACAATGATGGAGTAGCAAAAAAAAATTAAGCTAAAACATTTAATTCAATCAACAAACATTTAATAATTATCTTCTCTGCTCAAGGCACTGTTCTAAGCACTGAGGAGACAGAGACAAAAATGAGAGTCCTTAGTATCAAGGAAATTTTAAATAATCAGACTAATCTCCTAACTGAGGTTTTGTTTTATTATATTGTGACAATTATATTTAAAAGGATAATTCATTTAAGATATATATTTGTTACTGATGATAGCTAACATTTATATACCACCACTACATGCTAGGCACTGTTAAGGGGTTTACAATTATTATCTCTTTGATCCTCACAACCCTGCAGATGAGGAGCTTTAATAAAAGCAATGACCCCCAAAGTGATGAAAACAAAGTTTAAGTAACTTGCCCAGGGTCTCCCAGCTAGTAAATGTCTGAGGTCAAATTTGAACTTAATTCTTTATGACTCTATGGCTCTGTGCCACATGGCAGCCCAATACTTGTGTGTGTGCGTGTTATCTATGTGCGTGTATACACACACATGTACACTCTAAGGTTCACAAAAGGCTTCTTTAAATGTATTATTTCATTTGATCTCATAGCAATTATGAGGTGGGTTCTACTGTTATCTCTATTTGATGGACGAAGGGGTGAAAATGAGCCAGAAAGAAGTTAAATGACTTGCCTAGCTAGGGTTTACCTAATAGGCACTGCCTGGGGTAGAATTCAAACTCAGGTCTTTCTGACGCCAAATGCAGCATACTGTCCACTGTGCCACCCCTCAGCCATAGGAATACCAAAAACCCTCTAGGGAATAACCCACTGTGTCCCGTCCTGACCTGCCTCTCCGGGCCCCACCCCAAGCCTTCTCATTTGTTTAAATAATAGCTTTCACTCCTGTCCTGTGTATATTTGGTATTTAATTATTTTGGATAGAGTTTCTACCTTCCAAAAACTCATTAAGAATTCATACTGTGAATGTACTCAGCTCTAATTTTTGGTGAGGTTTAGTAACTTGCCTAGAGTCACATAGCTTATGTCTCAGCCAGGATTCAAATCCAGATCTTCCTGGCTCCAAGTCCAATATTTATCCACGGAAAAATCTGGCTGCCTGTTCCAGTTTTAGAATGGACTATGCTAACTGTAACTAGATCTTTTTTACATCAATAATTTGGAAATTTTTTACAACTTAAGTTTATGTTTAAACACAGCCACTGGAGAAGATAACCACAAAAATGTATTTTTTTTTTACATCTCATAATGGTTAACTAGGTAAAAATCAAAAAAGAATTAAACATAGGTCCACAATGCATAATGTCTCCTCTCTCATCATCCAGCTACTGGCACCTCCTCAATGATGAGAGGAATTGACAGTGGGAGAAGGGAGTGTGAAAGGAACATTCTATTCTGTAAGGGAGAAGGCAAAGGAAATGAATGCCTGAGCTTATGATACAACTTACTCCCTGACTCAGACTAAGATTTAACATACAATGCACTCCAAACCATTAACCTATTGACAAGTTTACCAGTATGGATATCCCTTGAGGAAATGAAATAAATGTCACATCCATTTTTTTTTGACATAACTAAACAAGCTATAAGAACAGAATAAATCTCATGTTTAAAGAAAAAAGTCCAAGGAAACAAAGGCATCTTAATTCTGGCACTTAAAAGCTTTCCCCCAAAACAGCTAAAACAAGCAGCTTTTGGTCAGAGCCCGGATAGAACTTTATCTACATATCTATCATGAAAGTAAAAACTCCAGTGTATTTGATTTCTGTAGTGTTTTTATTTGTACAAAAAAAAAAATCTTACTGATAACCAATATTTGCTTTATCACAAGAAGGTAACACTCCTACAATTTTTTAATATAAATGCTTCAAAATAAAAAAAATAAGAAAGCTTCTTACTCCAATGAGAATGATTTTTTAAAAATTGGTTATTGCAATGTGATTTTTATACATTTTATCTCATGATATCTGAAATTAGCTGCCACGGATTTTTTTTTTTAAGTCTAACAAATAGATTCTGATAGTTTTAAACTAAGAGTAATATCTCTTTCTGGTCAGCAATGGACACAAAGGTCAGGGACCAGCTTTATTCAAGGACTGAGTACTCCTACAAGGAGAGCAAAATGGTATTGCTTTTTTCTAATTATAAAGATTTAGTTTACAGCAAACCTATTTTTCAAAAAATCTTTTATTTTCTCAACTCAAAAGAGAATTTTGAAGTTTCACATCAAAATACACAACTCTCATTATTTCTCTATTAACATAAAAAGGACACTTTCTTGAAAGACCAATGGTCAAGAAATATAAAGAAGCAAAGCAGCATTAATTGTGATGTCATTGGTGTAGGTAAACCCAAGGTAGAAACCACTGCCATGCCCATCCTCTATTCACAATTTACTAGTAATTTATAATCTTAAACAATTGCCTGGGGCAGTGAGGTTAAGAGATATATGTGCTTAGGATCACGTCATTCTGTCCTTTTGTAATCTGTTTGAAAATTGCACATATGACATTGCTAACAAAATATTAACAAATCTAGAAATGAATACCAATTGAAACATTAAAAATTAATCTAAGACACTATACTGGAGAAAATAATCTGTTTTGTCTGATGTAGAATAGAGGTACTGTCATTTGCCTTACAAGTTTTGTTATTTTTCTATAAAGAGTTCAATGGTCTTCTATGGTTTAATAGTTATTATGAAGATCATTATCCAAGAGAATGACTAATACATACATACATACATACATATATATATATATATATATTATATATATAGTTAACTGTCTACCTAAAACTTTTTTCTATCTAAATATGCATTATTTTGAATGCTTTCTTCATCCAGGAATCAGGTCTTCAGAATGTTATATAATAATCTGTATTTCGTCTATCTCAAGGCATATTATGACATTTGCTGAAATGCAGCTAAGCCCATTGTATAAATTTATAACAGTGCACAGTTGGAAAGCAAATTCTTAATTGCAAACTGCAGTTTTGTAAATACAGGTGGAAATTTTTTGTAATAACACCATCTGACATGAGCTGACACCATAAACAGCATCCAAGTTCAACAATACAATTCTTTCTGAGTTTTGACCTTCAAAACTGTAGGCACAATCCTCAGACTATTTTTACAGACTAAAGTTGCAGTACCTTGTTACTTATGGATACATCCATTTACAGCAGTCAAACTAAAATATCCAGGGCAGCTAGGTGGAGAAGTGAATAGAGAACCAACCCTGGAGTCAAGAGGACCTGAGTTCAAATCTGCCCTCAAACATTTAATACTTACTAGCTATGTGACCTTGGGCAAAATCACTTAACCCCAATTGCCTAGCCTTTCCCTGTCCAAAAAGCAAATTAAAATTTAAAAACCTAATAAAACTAAAATATCCAACCACTTTCACTTAAACACTCTACAAAAATCTGTCTTGAAGAATAAAGAGCCATCTTTCACAATATCAAGACAGGTAATCCCTTAACTTAGTTTTTATCCACAAGTGTCTATCCTGGTCTGAAATTTTCTTCCCTAGTACTGAAGGAGATGCCTAGGACTGCCACCCCACCCACCCCCTCACCCTCCAGTGACTTCCTGGTTGGCACGGGTGCTTTAGGAGTCTCACTCCTGCTGCTGTGGCCTGATATATGTAAGAGATAAGGGGAGTCTCATGCTCTGGGTGCCCAGAAGTCTCAAACTAAAACTAGGAGTGGATTTTCCTCCAAAACCACGTAAGTTATACTGAGCACTGCAATTATAACGACAAAGATGAGAAAATGAACATCTTTCCCTTCTTTGCAGTGATGGGCAATGACAGATGTGGAATGGTGACTATACACAAGGTTAATGAACTCCTCCTCTTCCACCTCTTCCCCAATTTAAAAAAATATTCTTTGTAATGAGGGATGTAGCTGATAGAATGGCAAGGTTGGAGGGATACATTCAGAAATGCAGGTGATAAAAACCAAAAGGCACTAATAAAAATTACTCAAATACTTAAAAGTAAAAAAAGATTGGTATGAATTGGTGGGGCTTTTTAAAAAGAACTACACTAAATTTTCAACTATATTATGAATAAATATATCATATATTGGTTCAATGAGCTCCTTCATAGATTTCGAGTTGGAAGAGACCTTTGCAGAAAACCAGGACAATCCCCTTATTTTAATATACTAGGAAATAAGTGATATTTCATAGCAGTGTTTCTATATGGAAAATGTGTTGAGTGCTAATTAGCCAACTTAAAAAAAAACTTTTTGGAACTCAAACTGTAAATTGGCACGTGCTTGCACTGGAATCTATAAAAACCATTTGGAATTTCTTCAATTCATCCTGCATATTACATTATGTATAATCCTGCAGTTTATGCAAAAATTAATGCAATGTTGACTGCATTTTAATACAGCTGAATTTTTTTTTACCACTTATGGCAGTTCTTTAACTCCATTTTACATCCTTGAGATTGCTTTGCAGGCATCAAGACTATATATATAACCTGTGGTTTAATTAGTGTTAGGGTGGATTACAATGGCACACCAGGATTGTGGTACATTCTCCAGAGAAGTTGGAAACTACTATTCTAGTCCGAATGGGGAATTAAAGTTATTGTTATAAATCAGGAGAATGAAGAGAACTACACATTTCCTGAAGCTGTTAATTCCAATTTGCCAAAAGGCATTTTTATTTTTTGCATAAGTGTTATTAACTGTTCCATAAGAAAACAAGCAGGGGAGCACATACATATCTATTAAAATGTGAGCTCATTGGGGGAGATGAGGAGGCTTTGTATTCCCAGCACCAAGCACATAAGGGCTTAAAAAATGGGTAGCCTCAGCTAGCCTAGTGAAGTCAAGAAGACTAGATTTAAGACCAGATTTCGAGTCCAGCTATGTGACCAATCACTTAACCCTCTCAATGCTCCAGACACCTCACTAATCACAGTAAACTGAAGAGTAAATTGAATAAATCTGCAATGCAAGGGGATTTACACAGAGTCTCCTACACACAGGAAAAAAAAAAGACACCATTCACCAAAGATAAGGTCCACCAAAGGATTAGTATGCATTTTCCTAAGATTAAGGTACAGTCTTTCAAAATAAGAAATAACTAAGAGGGGGTGGATAGTTAGCACACTGAATAGAGCAAGGGCCCTGGAGCCAGGAGGACCTGAATGCAAATCCCGATTCAGACACTTGACACACTTACTAGCCATGTGACTTTGGGCAAGTCACTTAACCCCAATTGCCCACCAAAAAGCCAAAAAAAAAAAAAAAAGGGAAAAGAAAAGAAAAATAACTAAGAAAACAAACCAATTAACTCTCAGAAACTACCCTTGAGACATATCTCACCAGTGTTACAGGTCTTCCATACTCCGTACATTAAATTCTTTCCTGTGATTTGAAAGCCAAGAAGCAAGAAAGGAACCAGTGAAAAAAATTCTAGTTGTATTCAGCCTGGACTTGGGCACCAAGTTTGCAGGAAGAATGAATAAATGAATGAATGAAAAAGCATTCATAAAGTACTTAGTTTGTGTCAGAAGAGCTATAACACCTTGATTAATATATTTGGAATGTTGTTAAGTGTATAAAACGAATTTTTACAATTTGATACATTTTAAAGCCTTATGACAGCTTAATATGACTGACCCCTCTGAAAAAATAAACTCCTTTTGCAAAATGCAGAAATAACTGACAATGCTTTATAAATTCAGATATTCATATCCTGATTGTTTTTGAGGGGGGTTGGAGAGGAGTTAGGCATATTGCCAGCAAATTCCCTCAACATACTCACACTGATGAAGTGTAGGCTCTGGGACCACCACCATCCCCCTCCAGCTCTCCTTGAATCTTTGAGGTACATGCTCTGGGAAACCCCTTGCCTATCAAAATATCAAATCAACCTTGCATTGACCTCATTAACTCTACCTGAAGTCCCTCCCCAAACTCATTACTGGAAGAGTTACCCAAAGAGGGTTAGGGCTGCCTGAGACCCCAAAATACCCACATACCGGGTCCTGCTGAAAGAATTCCAATCAAGTCTTCTCAGCCAAAGAAAAAGTAAAGTTTATTGAAAGATACGGGGTAGACTCTTAAGGGAGCCAGTCTATGCTAGGTTGTTTTATGGAGCTTTCACACAGAGCAAGTCTATGCTAAGCTATTCCACTGGCTCCCACAGAGCAAGTCTCTCGCTAGGCCATTTCAAGGCGCTTTCACAAGATGGAGTCTTATATACAGAGGAATTTGGGGTGGTTCAGAGGAGGAGCCTGGGGAGGGTCTTCACGAGGAGCCAATGAGGTCTGACTCCAGTAATGAGTTTGGGGAGGGACTTCAGGTGGAGTTAATGAGGTCAATGCAAGGGTGATTTTGATATTTTGATAGGCAAGGGGTTTCCCAGAGCATCTACCTCAAAGATTCAAGGAGAGATGGAGATGGTGGTGGTTCCAGAGCCTACACCTCATCAACACCACTTCCTTGAATTGGTTTTTCAAAAGCAACATTTACAGTGAAAATCTGACTGATCCTGAGCGATTTGGTTTCAAATTCTGTAAATTAAAAGGGGACGGGGGATGGGGGAGGGGGGCCAGCAGCCCCCACCCTGATTTTTCCCTTTCCTCTCCTTCCATATGAAGTCTCATGTTGGGTCACAATTTATCATTTTATTCCAAGGTTAGCTTCATGACACTATAATACTATTAGACTGTCTATGTTAGTTAACTAAAGATATTATTATGACTATTTTACACATGGAAAAACTTATTAAGCACCTATTATGTATTGAGCACTAGGTTAAAGTGCTGGAGATACAGAAAGGCAAAAAGTAACTTACCCATGGTCACACAACTAGCAAATGGCAAAATCGGAATCTAACTGAAGTCTTCTTGACTCTAAATCAAACACTAACTCTGCCAAAATGTTAACTGGATTAACTAAATTCTTCACTCAACCACAAGGCCCATCCCAGCAAACAGAAGTCTCTTGCCACTGACAGGTTATAACTGTTATAAATGTTCCTGAGCACAGGACAACAGACTTGGTTTACTTGGTTGTTTCCCTGCTTTTCTTCTATCACGGTTAAGTTATGTGTTTCGTTTAAGACAGACACTCTACACGTGGACTCTAAATCCTTTTTTTGACAGGGTTACCAGATTGGCTGATCAGGGGACTGTCACAAATATATTTAAACACAGATTTGAGCAAGACAACTGACAAAGCACCTCCTGATGCCACTGTGGACAAGATGAGAGTCAGATGGCAGTAAAGATACATGCATTAAGAACTGGTTGAATGACCCCAAAGAGCAGTCACCAATGGATTTATGTCAAATTTGGAGGGAACAGAATTCAGTGCCCCAGGAATCTGTCCATGGCCCTATTTTTGTATAACTTACTTAGATGAAGAAACAGATGGCATGTTTCTTACCTTAGTTGATGACAAAGATGAAAGGAATATCTATATTAACTCAGAGATGTCAAATTCAGTCAACTCCCTAGCACAGGCAGAAGTGGATTAAAATGTAATTGGGAACACGTTTAAAAAAAATACAACTCAAGATAATGTTAATCTGTAGTTTTCTGATTCAATACAGACACAAGGATCTGGTTCTATTTAAGTCTGACGTCACAGAGATAAACCGCTATACGATAGAATCAGGATTCTAAAAATATATTTAGTGCACCACCCCCTAGCCCCAAAAAAGCACTACATGTACAGCTTCCCTCCATTCCTTGGTCACTGGCCATTTGACAGTTAACACACCCATCTTCCTCTACACACAGACACATACAGACTCTGGACTTGCTGTGATCACGGTTTTGTCTTTTGCTCTCTTACTGCCCTATATTTCATCCCCTTCTCAGTCTGTCTAGCTCTTCTGCCTTCCAAAGAGTTAATAAAAGGCAACTGGGAAAACTCACTGTACTAACTGTACAACTGGGCTCACTGTATTAATGTGTAAGATTATATGAGAATCCTGGACTCTTCCCTCCTATTTCAAGGTCACTAGCCCCTTCTGGAAACCCTAATAATTATTTGGTCTTCCTACTCTATTTTAGTTAACTTTAACCACCAAAATAATGAAGATGTATCCTCCATACACACACAAAGAACTCATATGGGACTGCTTCTGTGCATATGGATAGCTTTGACATGGAATTATCAAATCAATTATCAGCTTCCACAGAATATTATTTTCCCTTGTTCTTTTTGCCGACCTCCCTCTTTTCTCCTCTCTTGAAGCACCCTCCTGGTGCTAACACTCTATAATTCTTTGAAATAGGGGGGCACAAAGGATCATAGATAGAGAACTGAATTGACTTTAAAAGAAAATCTAGGGGCAGCTAGGTGGAGCAGTGAATAGAGCACCAGCTCTGGAGTCAGAAGGACCTGAGTTCAAATCCTATCTCAGATACTTGATCACTCTTACTAGCCATGT
Organism: Pseudocheirus occidentalis; assembly: GCA_028646575.1. NCBI lineage: Eukaryota > Metazoa > Chordata > Mammalia > Diprotodontia > Pseudocheiridae > Pseudocheirus > Pseudocheirus occidentalis. The sequence continues at coordinate 189,162,128 of CM053596.1, read as the reverse complement.
GACCTTGGGCAAGTGTAATGCCAAGCAAAGGGAACTTCCAAGGTTCAGATTACCAGTACAGAAAACCCCATTTATTTAGCAAACATTCACAGAACAGAGAAAGTCAAAATACAGTATAACTCATACATTTCACAAGTAAATTCTCAATTCAAATCAGGTCAAAGTCTCTCCTTAAATGGAGATCATACTACTCCACCCCTAGACAGTACATTCTTTTAGTCCCCCTAAGTCTCTCCTTCAATGGAGATCAGTTTCCAATCATAAACAAAGTACATTCATTTGGTCAATCACAGAGCACAAAAAGGCCAAAGGTTTTCTACCCCTGGACTCAAAGTAATTACAATACCATCCATTAACACCAAGCAGTTTCTCAAAAGGGAGCAGAGCACAAAGGTCAAGATAACATTTCAGCATTAAAAAACCAAGGAAAGGCCCTTCTTTCATCTTCACTGCTGAAGGCAAGCCCTCAGCAATCTCAGTTCCTGGGGAGACAAGGCTCAACAAAGTCATAGCCAGTATCTTCATCAAGTCACTCACTGCCTGTAGAACAGTCCCAGAACCCCTGAAAGTATCAGCAAGGCCCCCTTCCAGGATTTCTGTGAACATACAACAAGAAAATCCTTCTTCAGGGCTTCTGCACCAACAGCCAGGTTCCAGGACCTCTAAAAGAGCAGCATTGTTCACTATCGGGTGAATTTGGAAAAACAACATGAAAACAGACAGGACAGACAAAATACCGGCATCACAGCCATGCCTCCTCAGTTCTAGGCAGCTCCAGGTGGCAGTCCTCAGAAGTCCTGGGCAGCTCCAATAAGCTTTCAGCAGTCTGCTCAGCAATTAAGGCTCCACGATACTAGATACTGCTCTTCCCAAAAGTCCTTCTTCTTCTGGCCTTCTCTGGGCTTGAGCCTTTCTCAATTCATGGCTCCTCCTAGTTCAGCCCTCTCTTTTCAAGTCAACAAGTCCATCCCACAAGTGGGATTCACAAGCTCTGGGTTTAACACTCAACCCAAAAGCCAAGCCAATTCAGGGGCATCTCCAAATTCCATTACCATTACAGCAAGTCACTTAACCCCAATTGCCCTGCCTTCCCCCCTCCAAAAAAAAAAAAAAAAGATAATCTGTTGGGGGGGGGAGCTTTTGGCAGTACAGTTGAGGCTACAGGAATATAAATTTTGATCACTCAAAACTCACAAAATACCTTGGAATTTACAGCCTATATTTCTTCTAAGGACCATGCCTTAAACCCAAATCACTCTGGCTTTCAATCATTGGCCAACAACAGTTACCAACCCAAGTCTAGCCTGGTCACTGTTTGACTCTGGTGGCTGCCAGTGAGTATAAATGGTAAGTGTTTTCATTTTGGCCAGATATCTTGAGAGTCTTCCCCTCCCAGACTGATTTTGTTTTTATTCTGGAGTTGGGTTTTTTTAACTAGGTAAAAGAGGTCATTCTTTGCCTTATCTTTTTTACCTCCCTTTAATCACTGAATGGTTGATCTCAATCAAACTGAGACTTGGGAAAGACCTTATCTAAAGACCTTAAGCTTTAAAAAAGCCAAGGTCTCACACTGCTTCCAGAGCCCTCTCCAGTCACCCTGATCTGTATCTTGCCATGTGACCCAGACAGCTCCTGAGGAGAGATTGAGGCTGGTGCCTCTGCAGAGATCTCCCGCACTTAAATTCATTTGCAAGTCATGACATCACCTTCCTGATGTCACAGTCCCTCAAGAAAGGACAAACAACAAAACCTATGGACCTCTTCTCAGAATATGTTTAAATGTGTAAAATAAAATATAAAATTACGTTCTCAACAAGAAAAACACAAGTTCAAAGACTCCAGGCTAAGAATTTCTGATATAATCAAAAACTCTCATTCTGTAAATAAAGAAATGGAGTCCCCGAGAGATGAACTGGCTTAATTATCCTTAATATCTAAAGATACCAAGGTAGCCAATGACAGAAGATGAATTTACTTTCAAGTTCTAAGTCTAAATTCGGATCTTTCCACAGAATCACAATTACTGGGCACACAACATAACACACTTATAACCATATTATCATTTTCTATAGACTTCGTGTCCATTGCCATCTCTTTCATGATGAGTTTCCTCTGCCACAAAATGGCACTCACTGAATTACCAACTCTCAAATCCTATGTCTGCTGAGCTGAAATACACACTTTACTTTGAAAATTATGATTTAACAAAAACTCTTCTATTTATTTAATATTGACCCTACCTCTTTAGGCTGATGATTTCAAAGATTAGAACTTAGAACCTATCGGGGGAAACCACCTGTACAAGGTAACTTCCAGAGCAAGAGGTGAATGAGGAGCTGAGAATTAGCACCTATACAGATGAGGAGAGATGCCACATCCTTATTACTGAGGGATTGGTAGTCGTGTCCTTATTTTACATTTGTTGCTTCTGAGACTGACTGCCTTGCTGGCTCTGTAGGAAGCAAAGCTGGGCTAAGATCAGCAATCTTCCTTCTGCCTCACTGTCCAATGCTCTTCCTAACAGCACCCCATTATTACCCCACTTAGACTCTGGATTATGGCTTAGAACAGATAGCAAGTAAAGGCATTAACTAGAGGTGTGAGTGTTTGACAAAACCTTATGTGGATTCCCAGTAATGGGAATGCTTGTGCCAGACAGTTACCATAGAGACAAGAAAGGTGAACAGGCAGGTTGTTACAACCATCTTTTCTGACACCTTAAAGTCCTTTCTAAGCATCAGTGTTGAGTTATATTGATCATCTATGAAAAATTTTCAGTTCTAAGGCTTAAACCACCTTGCTCCTTTTGTGGATAAATAAAGAGCTCCTGCTCAAGTACAGTCTGTTTGACACTCTTTATGAGCTCTAAATCTACTTTAAAAAGAAAAGAAACCAGCTGAATCTTTGATGCATGACTTTTCATTGCAGAGAAAAGGAAATGTGCTGAAGCATTAATGGGGAGGGGGAACCTTTAAGTAACTACTTAAAAAAAATGTCCAAGATCTTTACTTTCCTAAAGCAGAAAGAAGATATTTCTTCTACTACCTAGTTCAACTCTTTCTACTCAACTTTACAATATGAAAGTAAAGAGAAACTGTTTTGTTATAATACTGTCTTTAGATAGTTTTTTCTGGGGTATAGGTTCGGGAATCCCCTTGAGCTTTCCTTGAATCTTTGAGGGACAGGCTCTGGGAGCCCCTTGAATCTTCCCACATAAGGCATTTTCCTGAGGTCATGAGCCTTCAGTTGTGGCTCTGCCCAAGTCTTTGGCCCTCCTTTGTGGGGCAATTTCCCAGCCTTAATCCTCCTATTGCACCCTTGAACTGACCTAGCCCACCATAGTCTGTCCTCTCTAGGTGGCTTCCAGCAACTTACCCTCCCCAAACTCATTACTGGAGTCTAACCTCATCTGACTCCTCCTGAAGACACTCCCCAAACTCCTCCTCTAGACCATCCCTAGATTCCTCCCACAACCTTTCTGTACATAAGACCCCATCTTCCTTCCATGTGGTGAGAGAGTGCCATAGAATGACCTAGCAATCTTGCTCTGGCCTGGTTCCAAGTGTCACAGATTCCTAGGCTCCTTAGGAGTCTACCCAATATGGTGAACTTAATGAACTTTCAATAAACTTTGCTTTTCTTTAGCTAATCAGACTTGAGTCAAATTCTTTTAGGCATGTCAGTATTTTGAGGTCTCAAGCATCCCTAATCCTCTTTATGGGTAACCACATTATTTTTATGGTTCCCTGATACCAGAAATAAAGATTCAAGGAGAGTTCAAGGGGGCTCCCAGAGCCTGCACCTCATCATTTCCCAGCTCATGCACTATGATCTTACCATCCTAGTTCATACTGAGAAAATTTTCAAGTAAAATCCTGAGTCTATTGAAAAAGGAACTATAACATTTCCAATAGAAAATATTTGTATTATACATTAGCTTTTGAAATATTTTCTAGGATAGCCTGATATTAATTTTTCCAGTGATTTTCAGAAATATTTGGATGGACAGTTCATAAAGTCAAAACTGTTATTGAATATGACAAAATAATTTAAAATGTCAAGTATCTAATTTTACTGGTATAAGAAGTTTTTTCTACCAATCAATCTAAATAATTAGTAGTAAAATCTCAGAGAATTATCAGTTGCTCAGAGACTCACCAATGGTCATATAGTATCAAAGGCCAAATATGAACTCAGGTCTTCCAAATATTGGATCCAATGCTTTGTCTATATTCAATATTCCAAGGTTCCTCTTGACATCTAATATAAGTATATTAAGTTTGTACTCTCAAAAAGATGCTTGGCACAATGTGTTTCATACAGGCTGATTTTTTTAAAAATCTACAACATATTCTATCAAAGTAAATAGGTTTCATATTCTGATGATAAGAAAAAGCAACATATTTGTAGTACCACTGAATTTCTGAACATTTACCCCCTGGGTGGATGGAAAGCAAGACCTGGGGACATTCCCTACCTCACTCCCATGTTTTTAAAAAAGTGATTAAAAATGTCAATTCAAATTCAAAGAAACAGTAAGATTAATAATGCAGAAACAAGGAATCATTTCCACTATATTCTCCTCCCATGCTACTCCAAAAGCTCACTCTGCCACTAGCCTATTTCTCACACTGTTAGTTACCCTCAAACGGGGTGACTTTGCTTTCCTAATGGCTGGTTCCTTCCAGAACCTCCAATTCAAGGAGACTCAGACCAAAAAAGTCTCCAAGACGCAGGGAGAGCTCATCTCTGTCTTTCTTTCTCTAGCATCCCTGCCCTCTTCCACTCCCCACTGGTTTTTAAACTCTCTTTCAAATGTAATCTTTCTCCATTAGAATGTAAACTCCTTCCAAGGGCTTAGCACACATAATAAGATGAGTAAATGCTTAATGATAGACAATCCAACAAGCATTTATTAAGTACTTATTGTACTATAGCAGGTGTGTTGACCTTGTACATTAATGCTTCAGTTTTCTAGTATGGTCCATGAGGAAGGTTGCCATAGAATTACTGGAAAGATTGAGGGCCCCTCAAAGGTGAACTCCTGAAAGTTTTAAAGAGGTAAAGAGATCATCCAAAGTCAAATATCAGGTTGTCAGTGGCAAAGTCAGAAATCAAATCCAGATCCCAATACCCAAGTCAAAATAGAGTTCTTTTATGAACTAGTTATGACTCAAATTCAAATTTGTGAATTTTCTTGAAACCAGACACACACCCTTTTAAGCACCAACTTTTTTGTTTATTTTAACGAGTTTAATCCTTCTAAATATATCACACCTTTTCCTGTGATCCAGAAGAACATATAAAGAAATATGATTTTGATAATTCAGGATCATCACTACTTCAAACACTAATTATCGGACTGGACTGTAGTATGGAGATGACCTCAGGAGCTGCCAATGTGCCTAGAGCTATCCTCCTCTCCCCCATGCTAACAAACCCAGATTGTTGTACTTTTAAAATGTTGTCTACCTTTTAATTAAAAAAAAAGTTTTTTCTCTTTCCTCCCCGTCTGCTGCTCTTCCCCTGCCAAAAGACTAATTTCTAATAGCTTCCTTACTCATCCTCTAATTTGTGCTTTTAATTTATAAGGAACTAGGAAACTAAATAAACAAGTCTGTTAGAATGACCAAAGGATAAACACGAGTGTGGAGCAAGGGGGAGCGAGGGGGTCTCCTGCTGAGACTCTTGGCCTTCTATATTCTCAAAGGTCTGTTTAACTTACTTCTAGATAGGTGTGACACTAGAGAATTATGCTTTCAGGGAAAGATAATGAAAGAGCAGTAAGAGATTTGTGCGTATTTGGGGTATAAGGATATCTATAGTTATATATAAATTATAGAGAAGCCTATCATTTCCTATTGGTTGCTCTGTTTGGTTCACACTCCACAAAATGTCATGCCTGGGTACATGCCCCTCCGACGCCAGCCCCCTTTTCATCTTCCTCCATTAGATAGTGGGGACTATCTTACTATTTGTATCCCCAGAACTCTGCACAGTGCCTGGCACGAGGTCAGTGTTTAATGAATACTGATTCCCCTAACTATGATGGTATACAAAGTAAGTCAGGCTTTTAACAAGAATAATAATAGCTAGTAAGTATATAGTGCCTCAAGAGCTGCAAAGCACTTTACAAATATCAGCTCATTTTATCTACACAACGAATCGTGGGAGGTGGGTGCTATTGTTATCCCCATTTTACAGATGAGGAAACTGAGGCAGTCATTCAGTGACTTGCCTAGGGTCTCACACAGCCTATAAATTATGGGGTCGGATTTGAACTCAGACCTTTCTGATTCCAGGTCGATAGTGCTCTATCCCCTGCACTACATTTTAAATAAAAATAGCTTTTACAGTAAACATATAGCTGTTATTTGACTGCTAATATGGCAGCAATCTGGAATCCAAGAAATCTGGGCCAGAGCAGTATTTGGCAAAGCCCATGAGAAATAGCATTAAAATTCACAAGTAGCTATAACAATGTTCCTTTAAATACTTTTAATATACACAGACAAATCCCAATTTATTTTATTTGAAAACAGTTAAGTATGCATTATACTATTTTAACTATGTAGTATAAGCAGATGTAGATCCCTTGCAGGGTTATCTTATTTCCTGCTTTAAGTTTAAGGCGCCTTCAGACCTACCTATCCCTTCATATTCTGAGTGAGGAAAACCAAGGCAAGGGCCTACTTGGCCCTCAGATCCTGACTGAGAGGCTGCTCCCATTCTCAAAGAGGCTGTGTTCCAAAGTCCATTTCTAAGTATCGTGAAACTAGAAATACAAACAATTTTTTAAGGGAACAAAGTTATATATGTTAAATTCTCATCGTAGCCTAGAGAAATCTGTACCGTGCCATAAGGCATTAAGAGTAACAACCAGGGACAGCAGGGCGGTGGGGATTCCAGCTAGCGGCTTTTCTCAGGATCTGAGAAGGAGACTCCCAAAGTTAGTTTGGGGGATGGGGCTGTGAGAAGGGCTAAGAATGAGGTTTCTGACGCTGGGGTAAAGGAGCTGTAGGAGGTGGGGCCCGAGCCAATATAAACACCCAGACATACTCATCAGTCAGCTCTCCAGTAACTCCCTTTCTTTCCTGCTTGGCCCGAGGGATTGGGGCTTGCCAGCCTACAATTGCATTTCTACCACCTGCAGAGTAAGACCAAGGTTTCCCTCCTTCTGGGCTCACTACAGAACAGAATACTGTATGGCCTCTCACAGCTTCGGTCCCTGAATCAATCACACCAACCTTTTGAGATTTTCTAAGGCGTTTTCATGCATTTAAGGGCTGGTAAGGCCAATAATCGCATTCTCTCTCCCATCCTCCTTAACTATTTATAGACTTCAGCAATCATTCCTCCCACCCAATATATCTTCCATCACATTCATTTAAACATATATTGATAGTTGAGGCCTCTTTCCCCTAATATTAGGATCCTTGTGTATTTGAGTTTTTATGCCCAACACAAACATATCCCTTTCTCAGGAATCTAGGCTAACATTCATATGTAGAATCCCAAAGGAAAGCACTAAGTCCTTCAATCAAAGCACCTTTGTCCTCTCACTCCAAAGGGCATCCTGAGGCCATTCTCCAGATAATAGCCAAACAGCTCAATTTAGGGATAGAATTCCCAGAGGATACTAAGGTGCACACAAATGATTATTATGCATACCTATGTAATTTTAATTACTTTCCACTTGGGGGGGGGGGGAGCTTTCCTCCTATAAGTACAACGAATGCATATTCATTCACCCAATCCCCTCCAAAATCAGCACTTCATAAATAAGTGTACACCTGAGACACCCAGAAAACATATTTTGTGGTCCCTCTGTGAATGGACATTTAATGTGGGCACAAGGAAATGAGAACAAGGAAGTCTCTGCCTCTCATCCTGTTAGGTATTACAAATCCTACTTATTATGAATAACAAATCTCAGAGACCCCAAATACAGATCTGTGAGCAGAGACAATAATTTGCTTTTTACCCCATGGCTCTCCCCATCTTGCTACAGAATCCTTGACAACATTCAGAGGTGGGATTCTGTGTATAATGGGGGAAAGTGGGGTGTCTTCTTCAGAGGTTGCCCTACCCTGTCCTCTCCTCCTACTCTCGTGCCCAACTCAGGGTAATCTCTTCCTCCCCACTACCAGCAGTAAAGAAAATCAATCAATAATTATTAAGAGCATACCAGGTGCTATATGCTAGACGCTCGAACTACAAAATCAAAAACGAAACAGTCCCTGACTCAAATGTAACAGGGGAAACAATATATACATAAAATAAAGACAAGTTCATTTTGGGGGTAGGTCCCTAGCAGTTGGGGGATAAAAGGAAAGGCCTGATGTAGGAGTCAGTCAATATGCATTAAGAACCTACTATGTACCAGACCCTCTACTAAGCATGGATAAAGAAAGGCAAAATATAGTCCCTGCCCTTAGAGTAACTCACAATGGGGGGGGGGGGGGGAGCGGAAGAGAGAGAAAGATGACAGACATACAACATGCATACAAATGAGCTGTGCATTAGATAAACAGGAAATAAGAGGGTGGGCGCTAGAATTAAGAAGGACTGGGAAAAGCTTCTTGGAGAAGGCAGACTTTTAGTGGAGTCTTAAAAGAAGCCATAAAAGGCAGGCAGAGGGATACAAGAAAGAGGGGCATTCCAGGGATGGGGGACAGTTAGCAAAAATATCTGGGCAGAGAGATGGAGTTTCTTGTTTGAGGAACAGCAAGCAAGGAGGTGGGTAAGGTGTGAGGTGGGGCAGGGGCGCTAGGTTATGTAGGCCTCTGAAGACCAAATGGAAGATCTGGTTAATGATGCAATCTCAGATGAGACAGGGAGTCAATGGAGTTGACATTTGAGCAGATCTTCAAAGGAAACCTGACAGGGTTCATAAAATGAGAGACACTGAGAAAACTACACTCTCAACATGGGGAATGGATGCCTGTGCTAAGGCCTAGAGATTGAAATGTTGCTCCAGGAGAATGTTAAGGCAGATCAATTCAGTTGCAAGTAGAGTCTGTGAAAGGAAGTAATATGCAAAAAGCTTGGAAAGGTGCAAGCAGTGAGGGGCTTTAAGTCTCCTCCCCAATCCCCCCTAACCCCTGAGCCCCCCCTAAAAAAAGTCTGCAATTGATCCTATGTTATAGGAGATATGTCTGCAAGGGAGTGACATGATCAAAAGTGTGCTTTAGGACTGTCAATGGATAAACATGCATCAAGTGCCTACTATGCACCCTTCAGCAAGCTGTGGCAGTCATCAAGGCATGTGGTGATGAGGGGTACCCCCTCTGTACCAGAGGGGTGAGGATGTCAGGGGAGAGAAGGCAGTGCATTTCAGAAATGCTGCAAAGTTGAAATCAGCAGGCCTTGGCAGCAGGTTGGACATGGTGGGGTGAGATATAGTGAGAAATCCAAGATCATTTCTTCTAGGTTGTGAGCTTGAGTGACTGCTACACTCTACAAAAGGCAAGGTGGAGAGAGGGTTTTTGGGGAAAAATAATAGCACTTGGGTGACTGTTCGGAGGGAAGACTGGAAAGAGGTTTTTGCAATAGTCCTGGTGAGGAGCAATGTAGGTTTTTACTGGAGTGGTAGCTGTGTGAGTAGACTTAATGAGACTTGGCAAACAGCTGGACAGTTGGTGAAGGTAAAGTGAGAATAAAGACACCTCTGATGTTTAGAAGCTTGGGGAGCTGAGAGAATGGTGTGAGGAACATCAACAATACAGTTCCATTTTGAACTTCCCGATTTTGAGATGCCTATTTGGAGATACTCAGGCTGAAATGTACAACCAGCAGCTGCAGATGCCTGTTTAGATGGGAGATGATGGAATGCTATGTGTGGGGAAGGTGGTAGAGTGTCATGTGTGAGGATGAGAGAGAGCCCTGTTTGGCTGGATCACAGAGTACATACGGGAGTGCAAGTAATATCCAAATGAACCTGGTCAGGGCCTGGTTGTGAAAGCTTTAAAAGCTAAGCAGAAAAATAATTTTTATCAGAGGGAACCAATGGAGTCCTTTGAATAGGGAGGGAAATCAAATTTGTTCTTAAATTAAATATATTTGGCTTCAGTCTGTAGGGACTGGGAAAGGCTTGAAGAAGGGAGGCCAATTAGGACACTGTTCCAACAATCTAGGCCAGGAGTCCAGAAGAGAGAATGTGGTTTCAGAGACACAGTGGAGAATAGAGCAGCAGGATTTGGTAACTTTTAAGGAAAAAGCCTGAGGAGGGGGCCAGATAAAAAGAATCTTGAGGGTATGGTTTCTTTAAAATCCTGAGGAGTGGGTTTCAGAAGGAGAGAGTGGTCAATTGTGTCGAGAGGTAAAGAAGGATGAAGAATGACTTAACATTTTATTCCTGGATTTTTTTCTCTTCCTAGAATACATACTGCTTTACCACAAAAACCTTCATTTATAGAGGCATTTGCTACCAAATGTAGGAATATAAATAGGAGAGACTGATCCTTTCCATTTTAAGGAAAAAATCCTATTAAGTCAGAAATTACACTGATTTAAATACTATATATTATAGCTATGCTGTTAATCTTATACACCTGCTCCTACTGGCATTATGGTGCTTATATAAACTTTATTTCCCACCTAGCACAGAGCCCTGTATACAGCAAGTGCCTCATACTGATTCTATATATATATATTTTATGTGAATTTTAAAAATATATCCCCCTTTAGAATGACAGTTCCTTTCCAAGAGGGCCTATTCCATTCTTCATATTTGTAAACCCCAGCGTAGTAAAGTACCTGGCACATAGTAGCACCTTTATATGTATTTATTTGTTAATTAACAAATGTTCATTATATTTACTGTAACAAGAAGAATCAAATAGAGAGTTAAAAGACTACTTCACAGACTCTCCCCAAATTGTTGTCAAGTGTCCCACTCTGTGACCATATTTGGAGTTTTCTTAGTAAAGATGCTGGAGTGGCTTTGCCATTTCCTTCTCTAGCTCATTTTACAGATGAAGAAACTGAAGAAAACAGGGTTGAGTGACTTGCCCAGGGTCACACAGCTTGAAAGTGCTTGAGGTCAAATTTGAAATCTCAAAGTTTAGAAGACCTAGTTAGGTTCAAATCCTTTCTATGGGGCACATTCTACTTGTCCAACCTTTGGGTAAATCACTAATATTTTTTGGGCTTCAGATCCTCACTTATAAAATAAGAGATGGCCTCTTGAGTTCTCTCCTTCTACTTCTAGATTTATGAAGCCATGTAGGGACAAGGTGACTGAGGTTAAAGTAAGATGGCTCTAGAAGGGCTGACAAAGAAAGAAAAAAGGATATATGGGAATCCCAAGCAACATCAAGGAAAGAAGAGATCACAGAGCCAGTCTGCTGAAACAACTGTTCTCAATGTCAGATACATCTAAACTGAAGGCCATCAATGTTTGATAATTATTTATCTTTTCATTGGTATAGGACTTGCAGATAGATCACTTACTGGTCTAAAGAAAAGTAGGTAAGAAAGAAATAAAGAGTTCAGCACAAAAAAAGATGTGAAGTCTTCAATATCCCATAAAGTGCTTCAGAGTTGTGGCAGGGCACTGCAATCTAAGAGCAAAGCAAAACAGCAGGAGCTCAAAAGAAATGTGAGATGCACAAATTTAGAGATACCTGCACTCCAAATGTTCATATGAACTGTTTGTGCCCAACCTATGGTAAAGTACTCTGAGCTCTACTAATCTGATCAGCCACAGTTGGACACACTGTACCTTGACCCCAACATACTGATGTCATTTTGGTCCTCTTGGAGAATGAAGCACAGCAACCAACCAACCAGGGAATTAATGACTGAATGAAAATGGTTAACATGATTATGATAAACGTTCATTAAATGCTTACTGTGCCCAGTAGTGTATTAGGCCTTTGGACTACAGAAACAAGCCAAAGCAGTCCCTATTAGAAGAAACATCTTGGAAAAACTGATTTAAAATAGTAAAGACTACTGTTATTATTGGATAATAGGTTTAATATTATGTGATCTGCTCTCCTGGGTATTTAATTTAGTAATCAGTGTCATTGGTTTAGAAATAGTTTGTCTCTTCTTAATAAATACTGCTTGAAATTTATACTATTATGCTGCATGTGGTTTAGAAAATTCATGAAATCACAGAATCTCAAAGTAAGAGACTATCTAGTCTAAGATCCACCTGAACAGGAATTTCCTAACAATTTAAGAACTCCTCAAGTGGCCTCATTTAGCCTCCATCTGAAGTCCTACATGGGAGGATGATCTTTCTAAGTCAAATCTACTCCAATTCTGGATCAATCAACGCAAGGCAAAGCTTTCTCTATGTCCATCTTCAAATGGTCAGTTGCTCCAGTCACAGGTACCAAAATCTCCATCACCTCCTGCTGAACTTAGCAAAACTTCAAGTCAGGGAGAAAAGACGAACAACTAATATTCAATAAATGCTTTGTGAAGGCTACAAAAAAGCCTAAAATATGATCTTAGCCAAGATGTTAAAAAAATTCATGGTGGTCACAAGCAACAAGCACTGTCAAAATATTTTTTCAAAACATCTATTTTTTTCCCTAAAAGTTAGCTAAGAGCTGTTTTATTTTTAAATTGAATTTCCAAATATATCTCTTCTTCCTTTCTTACCCAGCAAGCCAATCCTAGAAATAATAAAAAGAAAATTTTTAAAAGGCCAGTCAGCAAAACCAAAACAACAACCAAATCTGGCAGGATCTGCAGTATTGTGCCCCCATAGTCTCCTGTCTAGATTCTCTCTCATTAAATAGTGAGCTCCTTAGGAATAGAAGACTGTCTTTTGCCTTCCTCTGTATCCCCAGTGCCAGGCATATAGAAGCAGGAGCTTAAGAAATGCTTACTGACTACTCACATCTCTGAAGGAAAGGAAAGGAAGTAAATTTCCTCACCCCCTTTCTAAGGCCAAACTTGATGACACTGCCCACAGTGTTGGCCTTGGAGTCAGGAGGACCCAAGTTTGAAATTCACCCTTAGATGTGCTAGCCATGTTACCTTGGGTAAGTCACTTAAGCTCTGAACCTCAGTTTCCTCATTTGTAAAATGAGCATAAAAACAGGACCTATTTCCCTAAGGAACTTATAAAGAACAAGTAAGATAATACTGAAAGTGGCATTACATATATGCTAGCTGTTATAATTATGCAACACTCAGTTTCCTTTTTGTTGTTCACTCTGTTTACATACTATGGTCAGTTTGTAAACTTTCCCATGAATCTATGAATTTTCATGTGTTATTTATTAAAGCACAATAAAACTGGTATAAATACAGTCACAAGACACAGTTTAACTTATTTTGCTATGAATATTTTGGAATATATGGACCCTTCCTGTGTTCTTGATCCCTGAAGTATGGTATATGCTTTCTGGGTCAAAAATGGAATTTTAGTCACTTTGACATAATTCTGAATGGCTTTCCAGAACAAAGTGGACCAACTGACAGTTCCACCAACAGTGCACTGCTGTGCCTGTCTTTATACAACCCTTCTAGCATCAGACTATTTCTGTATTTTTTTCATTTTTGTCAATTTACTAGGTGTGAAATGAAATCTTTAGAGTTGTTTTGAATTTCTTTTATTATTAGTGACTTGGAATACTCTTTCAAATAGCTGTTAGTTTGTAATTCTCCTTGAGAACTTAAAACATTTAAGGACATTATATTGAACTACATATACAATTTATAACTGTCAAGATAAAAGTTATTACTAGATTTGGCTTCAGGGTTTCCTCAAGTCCTTATTCTAAATCTGGAGGATTCAAGACAATTATAATTGTCCTTAAGCAATTCTTTTTATTATTCATTTACTGAAGCAGTGGTTTTTGAAATGTTTTACTTTTTGCATCCCCTTAAAAAAAAACCACCCCTCAACAAAAATTCTTTTGTAATAACGTCAACATTCAACAAATTCAATTCACTGAACATTTATCAAATTTCTACTATGTAAAATCAATATGCTAGGCATGAGGAGATAGAGATGGCTAAGACATGATACCTGCCCTTAGGTCTTTTTATCCTAGTTGAGGAATTGACAAGTATATGCAAAACAGCTGTAAAACAAATCAGACTGTGATAAATGTATAAAGCTCCAAGGAGGAAAGCTTCATGCAGGAGATGGTGGCTGGGCCAGGCTTTACAGATTTCAGGTGTTGGAAAGAAGTCTAGGAATGGAAGATACAGAGATTGGGAAGGGCAAGAAAAGCTTAAGAGTCAGTCCAATGTGAATGAACCATGGAATGTATGAAGGCGAGTATCATAAGACAGACCTAGAAAAGGAGTTTAGCACCAGATAATGGAGGTGATACAAAGAAATAAATTAATGAACTCTTACCCATTGGAAAAAGACAGGATTCAAATAAAACACTGAAGAAGATTGTGGGAACAAACAAAAGGTTTTTAAAAAGGGATATACTATGATGCTTACTTACACTCTTTCTCTCCTATTCCTTGGTAACTATTTTAGACCTATAATATAAGTATTATCTTAAAGGCTTTTGTGAATTCATTTAAATATGAAAATAAAACAAAAACCACAAACAACTTCGATTCTGAAAAATGGTGCATTTGTGGCAGTGTTTGTTAGCATCAGCATTGTAAACTAGAGGAAATGGTTACTACGCCTTCATAATTAATATTTCTTCCAATGTAAAATTAAAATCATAGTTCTGCAAAAATAACCCTAAAAAATTAATGTTAACCCCACCAAATCCATTCTTTTCTTTGAATGCTCTTAAATTATTTATTAGGCATTAGTAGCTTCACTACAAGAAAAGACACTGAAGAACAGACGGCATCAATTTTAAACACAAATGACAAGATAAAATTGTTCAAAACTGATCAGCAATGAACCTCAAAATCTGGCAAATGTCAAGATTAGCAAGCTTATTTTAGTATTAGGCAGAAAGAGTTTTGACTGTTAAACTTTCAAAATACAGAAATAAGCATGCTCATTAATTAACTGAGTAGGAAACAGCCACAGACCTGTTATTAATTGTTATTAACGCTACAACACGCTAAATTATCATTAGATATGTCTCCATAACAATTCAATAATTCTCCCACTTTACTTTGGCAAGATTTAACACTTACTGTGATATAAGCTGGGTAAATATGGTTGTAGAGTTTTTGTGATGATCTCTTCTCATATAAAGCCTCCCCTCCCCTCTACCCTCTCAGCTGAAGACCTCTCCTTACTCTTTACTGAGAAAAACAAAATAGAACCCATTCCCCCTAAGATCCTTTTCCCCAGTTTCTCACCTCAAAAATCTCATGATTTCTCACTGCCTCCTCCTTAATGCCAGAAGAGGTGGGCTTCTTCCCTTCTTAGCCCTTTGCAATCTGGCTTCTAACTTCATCACACAGTTTAAACTTCTTTAGCCAAAATTTTCCATTTTAATTGCCAAATCTGATAGCATTTTCTTCTTGTCTTCTCTGCAGTATCTGACACTATCACTCTCCTCTCTCTGGGTTTTCATAATACTCTTCCCCCTCAGTTCTTCTACATGTCTGTCTGATCTTTCTTTATTGGATCCTTCTCCATATCCAGTCACTCTGGTTTCTTCTTTTACGTTCTTTCTTTGGATGATCTTATCAACTCCCAGGACTATGCCGAAGATTCCCATAACAAGCCCTCCTCTTTGAGTCTCCCAAGACAAATAAATAGGTATTAATTATTTGTGTGCTAGATATGATGCCAAGTACTGGGGACACAAATGTTAACAAATAAGACAGTCCTTGCCCTCGAGGATCTGACATTCTAATGGGGAGGAATACAACACAGAGTTTGTGAAAGCATCAGCAGTGTAGACTTAGCAGGGAGGTGAGATAGAAGTCTGGCTTTCTAATCACAACTCAACCTGCCAATCCAGGGAGTCTTCTAAGGTTCTGCTCATGTTACCAACTGCCTACTGAGATATCTCAAATTTAAAAAATGAATTAAAAAGCATTTTTAATGCTTACGATGTGCCACACACTATGGATACAAACCAAATATAAAACAAGTTTGACTGTTCAGAAGCTAGACAATCTCTCTTTAAATTAAATTAAAATCTCTCTTCTCCAAGTGCTCACACTTTTTAACACTGAAAAGAGTTCCTTGGCAGAGTCTAGATTCAAGGTGCTGAAAGAAGTACAATGGGGCAGGTAGTAAGGTACACAGGGCACCAGCAGGAGCTCTGGCAGCAGTATCTGGGGGTCTGGAGAGATGTATGTGAAAACTGAATGTTGCTTCTTTTTCTCCCCCGTGCCTCAATGGTGTCAGGTGGGTGAGGGATTGGGGATGCAATGTTCCAAAGGCATTTCAAGCTCAGCAGCATACTTAAAGCAGAACTCACTCACTTTTCCCTAACACACTCTTCTCAATTTCTGTTAGTAAAAAATCATCTTCTTTCCAGTCATGCAGTCCCATTTTCCCACTATTCCTCCATCTACAGAGAAAATCAGTTGCCAAATCTCATCACCTCTTTCACCTTTTTAATCTTACCCCTCAAGGTTCTCCCCCTTTCCAATTTTACTCTCCCCGTATTCCTAAAGAAAGGATCTGGGGCAGCTAGGTAGTACAGTGAATAGAGCATGGGCCGTAGTCAAGAGGATCTGAGTTAAAATTCAGACTCTTAACACAAAACTAGCTGTGTGACCTCAGGCAAGCTACTTAATCCCAATTGTTCTACCTTCCCCCCTCCCAAAAAAAAAAAAAAAGAGCTAAACACATCACTTCCTCGCTGAAACAGCTCCAGTGGTTCCCTATTACCAACACTCTCCTATGCAGTAAACTATTCCTTGATGCAACAACAACAACAAAGGCAAAACTAACCAACATGTTAACACCACAGAGCTCTGGAGTCAGGGGATTTGGGTTCAAATCCAACCTCTGATACTACTTGTGTGACCCTGTGCAAAACCATTTAATTCATCTGACACTCGGTGTCTTCAACTATAAATGAAATGAGGTTGGATGAAATAACCTCTAAGATCTTTTCCAGCTCTTGATCTCTGACATTTACTAGCTGTGACCTTGAGAAAGTCACTTTACCTCAGTCTCTCTGTTTCCTCAACCATAAAATGGGGTTAATAGCACCTACCTTCCAGAGTTGTTGAGACAATCAAATAACATAATTTCTGTAAACATTTAATATGGTGCCTGGCGCAGGGAGGGGAAGCATATAATTTTTTAAAATGCTTGTTCCCGTCCCTTCTTCTTGCTATGAGCAACAAAATCAAACTGTGTATGTAAAGTTTGATATCCTATCTTTCTCCAGCTCTGCAAGGAAAGAAAATGGTACATTTTTGCATATTTTTTCCATGGCTAGGCTTGGTTATCATAATAACAACATAGCCCACGAACTCCTCCACTGCTCTGAGAAGCCCACCATCTCAGCATTATTCTGCTGCTGCCTCCATCCCTGTGGCCATATTGCTCCCCAAAGGGGTAATGTACTGAGGTGTAGACCTCCCCTCCAGGCAACCATGTCCCAGTCTCTGCACAGCAGAGGTCTCTCCCTCTAGTCCAGTCCTGCTTTCTTTCCTTACAGTCTTCCTTTTGAAGGCTAAATCTAAAGGTATATAACACAGGTAATTTGATTAGCTTGTCTGTATCACGGGGATGGTAATCACTTTAACAACTCATGGATGCTTTAGTTCATCTGTAATTGGGACACAATCACACGTTCATTATCAAAGAGGTGATACTGTAGGATAATCTCACAGGCCAAGCCTTTCATCTCATCAGAGCCATACCAGACTCCTCCTAGAGTGAAATTCTATTTTAGAAAATAGTTCTATAATCTATAAAGCTTTCCTGTATTTACATTTGCCCCATACTTCTCAGTTTTAATAAGGCTGGGTCTAAGATTTGGCATTTTCAGGTAGTTGTACTTTATCATTTTTTGGAGATTTTAGATGCAAATTAATTACATGGTATGGAGACTAAGGGGGTTAAAGTAGCTAAAGGCTAAGGTTGACTGGGGTATGGGCAAGAATTGACTCATGTCCAAGGCCACAAAGTACAATAATGCACCTGGAAGTTTTAGGAAGTACAGGTGGGGGAAGGACCTTCTGTTTCCTCCTAAACCTTTGCTTGCAGGGGATATATCTATACCCCAAGGAATGATTACCAACTGGTTGTCTGAATAAGGAAAAAGATAATCAGAATTATAGCTACCATAAGAGAGAAAGGGCAACGGGATCCTGATAAGAGGCCCAGGGATGAAAAGCACCTTGCTGAAGCTAACTGTGGCCCAGAGACAGGCAGGAGCTATATGGCTACATGTTAATAGCTATATAATGAGGTTAAACAAGAGGACCAAAGATTAAGTGGCATTTGGGGAGGAGAGTTAAGAGATGGGTTTAATGAATGTTCTGTTCCAATGCTTCAGGGGGTAGTAGAGCTAACATGTTCAGCAAGGCTATCCTCATCACCACCTCTGGCTTGAATGCCTTAGGCTGAGTCAAGTACTTTAATCACTACAGGTTTTCTTTAGGTCTTTTTGCAACCTTGGAGGTCACAAGAGAGGAGAACAATGTGGGAGTAGAAATATTAACTGTACAGAACGGTGAGCCTGGAGTCAGGAAAACTCCAGTTCATATACTGGTCAAGTCATTTAGTTTGTCTACCTCAGTTTCCTTAAGTCTATGTAGGCCCTTATCCCTCTCCTCCTTTCCCTACTAATAATCATGTTGAAAGCTGGTGGAGGATAAATGGAAGAATTTAGCTGCAGAGAGATAGCATTATTTAGAATTACTAATCTACCACTTACCCAACTGTTTGGTTAGGAAAATGAACTCAGAATACTCCAAAAATACTCATTTTTACACACACACACACACACACACACACTCTCTCTCTCTCTCTCTCTCTCTCTCTCTCTCTCTCTCTCTCTCTCTCTCTCTCTCTTTCTCTCTCTCTCTCTCCCCCTCTCTCCCCGCTTCAGTCAAGGATATGAGTAATTAATTCTTTAAAGGTTCACTTCACGGGACTGCCCTCAGACCTTTTACTCCTGGTATATTTCTGAATTAGTTAAGGCAGAGCAGGGACAGACCCTTGACTGGTCTCCATTCATAAATCAGGTGCTTTACATTTGGATTTTGATAGCTAAATGAGTGCTAAGTAAGCCTTGCATAATCTGCTTCCTTTCTTCTGAAGTCAAATTTCTTGAATCTATACAAAACATACTGTGCTTCCTCTACCCACTGGAGCAGTGGTTCTCAACCTTCCTAATGCCACAACCCTTTAATAGTTGTATGTGGGCATGTCTGCAAGAGGGCAGACCTGCCTGGAGATGGATAGAGGAGGTTCCTAAAACCATCAGAAATACGTGTTTTCTGATGATCTTAGGCGACCCCTCTGACTGGGTTGTTCTACCCCAAAGGGGTCACGACCCACAGGTTGAGAACCACTGCACTGGAGTCTACCTTTCCAACCTCCTCAAACAGTTCTTCTGGTGACCTCCTAACTACCAAGCACAATGGCCTTTTCTCAACATTCATTCCCCTCAATCTCTCTAAGGACACTACGGACCATTCTCCTCCTACATCTCCCCCAAGGTTCTTTTTCTGTCTCTTTCAACAGCATTTCTTCCTCTTGCCATTCAAAAAAACTAGGCATTCTCCATGGTTCTGTCCTTAGCGCTATCCTTATGCTCATTTCCCTAGAAATCTCATTTATTCCCACCTTCAAATACCGCAGAGAGATGCAAGCAAATCACTCCCAAATTTATATTTCTAATCCTGGCCTTGCTCCCGAGCTACGTCTGCTTAACATTTCTACCTATATTTTTAAATTGCACCACAAATACAACATGTCTAAAATATAAATCATTATCATTACTCAACACCAGATCTTTTCAGTGGCTTCTCTCTGTTAATGATACTACCATTCTCTCAGTGCCCTAGACTACACATTTGGGAATTACCTTTAACTTCTTCCTAACTTCCCTAAATCCAGTCAATATTTTCATAGAATTCTTTCCTAATTTGTCTTCCATCTTTCCCCTTACACTCTCACTTTCACTGGTCCCTACTAATGTCCTTAGTACCCCTCACCAAGACTGTAGTCTTTGAGAATTTAGTCTCCCATCCAATCCTGTGGACTTCAAACAAAATCTTCATTCCCCAGCTTAAAATAATTAAATGAAGTTTACCACATGCAGACTAAAAGCCTTAGCCTGAGATTCAAAGTCCTGCACAATAAAGAGAAGGGGAGAAGTGGTGGTGGAGGGGATTGGGGTAGGAAGGACCCAATCCAATCTCATCTCCCACTGATACCATCTCCCCAAATACACCTGGACTTTTCCACACCCACAGTTTCATTCAGCTCTTGTCTATAAGACTGTAGCCATATTCTCTCTTCCTGCCTAATAGCGCACTATGTAATTGTGAACCACACATCCTTCAAGGGTCACTTCAAAAGCCTTTTCTTTCACCAACCTTTCCTCATTATCCCAGAGGAAAAATACCTCTCCCTTCTCTGAATTTCTTATGTAGAAATCATGATAACTTATACTACATTGTCTTATAATCACAGTTTTGTGTACAAGCCATTTCTTCTATCAATCAAGAAGCAATTATGTGCTAGGCACTGGAGATATGAAGACAGAAATCAGCCAATAAGCATGTATTAAGTGCCTAGCATGTGTCAGGCACCAAGAAAGAAGGCAGTCCCTACACAATGTAGCTCCCCAAAAGCTTATGCTCCACTGGGGAAGACAAGATGTAAGTGACAATACATACAAAAAAAATTCAAGATAATTTTTGGAGGGGTGGAGGTGGAGAATTGGGGTAAGGTTGAACATTATGTAATGCTGCTTTCCTTGAATTTT
This sequence comes from Pseudocheirus occidentalis, assembly GCA_028646575.1. Lineage (NCBI taxonomy): Eukaryota > Metazoa > Chordata > Mammalia > Diprotodontia > Pseudocheiridae > Pseudocheirus > Pseudocheirus occidentalis. The sequence goes on along the minus strand of CM053596.1, from coordinate 189,141,312 downwards.
GAAGGAAACTATAGGTTCTAAAAGTTGAGAGGAGGTGGGTGTACATTCCAGGCAAAGAGAATAGACAGCCCAGGAAAAAAAAATAAAAAGCCCAATTAACATGGAAAAATAAAGTGTAGATGTGAGAAACAAGAAAAAAACCAATCTGGCTCCACCATAGAGTTCAGGTGGAGAGTTATGTACAATGAGGCTAGAAGGGTAAAATCAGAGCCAAGTTATGAAGGGCTTTACATGGCAAGTACATGAGATTATAACTGATCCCAGAGAATGCAGTTTCCTGATATGGCTATAGAGTGGCTGCTATGTGGAGGAAGAATTAGATAAAAGGGAGAAGGGAAGAGACTTGAGAGGAATTAATAGACTGAACTAGGTAAGAGGTTCTTCATGAATTTCCATAGGTTTTACCAAATGGCCACTGCCAAAGGAGTCCATGACATACACACAAAAAAAACCCTAAAAACTCCTGAACTAGTATATTCTTGCCAACTTTCCTTTATCTTAGCCAATTTTAATCTCTTTCTCCCACTTAACATGCTTAAATAAATTATCAGGCTTTATGGTTTTCCCTTGGATAAATACTGCCTTTCTCCCAGTAGACTATTTTTGCTTAAGTAAGTAGTCTTCTCATCCTTTAATCAAGGCTCAACCAGATGATTCCACATGGATTTGAGAAACCTAAGGCCCAAAACCTAAGTGTCATCCTCTCACCCCTCCCCCACACCCAATCTCCTGAGAGTCCTATTGATTTTACTTTCGTAACATCTCTCATAAGCACACCCCCCCCCCTTTTCTCTGCTCTGAAACTGACACTATCTGGATGCAGGTCCTCATCTTGCAAAAGCCTGCTGACTGGCCTTCCTGCCACAGGTCCCTCTCAATTTCAGTCCATCCTATTCCACTCAGCTGTCAAATTCAGCTGCTTATTTCCCCAGGTTTCTCTGGATCTCATTTTGATGTACCAATATTAGATCACAAACTTTCCAGTCTTCTGTATAGTTTGTGTTTCTAACAACAAGTTACATATTTTGGCCAATCCTATCCTTGAATCCTTTCAAAATTCTTGTGTGGGTGTAAAGCCATCCACTTGATTCATCCACATTTTGCTTATTCAGCTTAGAATATTCTGCATATTTGATCTAATACTTTTCAGCCAATTTATTTCAGATACTCTACAAAGTACTCAATTGGAACATTAGAACGGGGAGCAAAGGGCCTCATGCTAATAACTAAATTGCATTATCTTATCGAGGCTTATATTGACATATTTAGAGAGAACTGAACCTAATTAGTAGCTGAAGTAAGACATGCTCTATGGATTATTGCCACTAAAAATTGTAGCAAGTAAATGACATATCTGCTTCATGACAGATGCAAAATATATACAGTGATTAGGTAAACACACAAACAGAATACCTAGCCAACTAAAAAGACTAATGTTCTATGAACCTAAGCTAAGATACCATATGCTAGTGATTGTTCTTCAAATATCAGGTTAAAGAGCAACACACACAGTACTTTTATAGAACATTAGGAATATTATAGAAAATGTCTAATACAGTACATACTAGTAAGAGTCATGATAATAGACTCAATACAATTTTGGCCTAATGGCCAGACATTCTTTTGCTGGGTAAAAGCAATAATGCAGTAAGAATTTATTGATGTAGCTCTTCCACTAAGAAACATTACCCCACAAAAAAATCTACTTAGAAAACTAAGCAAGTGGGTAATTCTGTCAAGTAGATATTGAAAGCCAGGTATCTTAGCAAATGGAGTGGTTTTTAAAATACCAGTTAGATACATTATGTAATTAAAGCTTTACTTCCTTATCTACTGACTTAACATGAGTTACTTCACCTATTTTATAATCTAGAATAGATTCACGTTATAAAAAATAAAATGCAATGATAATACTGGATTTAGTGTTGCTGTTCTGGATGACACAACATATTAAACCATGTATTTTCACATCAACCTAGCAAAGTAGTGAAGGTTCATGTCCTAGCTAACTGTTTCAATTGAAACATTTTTTTAAAAAAAATACAAGTTACTCATCTCCACACAAAAAAAGGTGATGGATGCCAGACTGAAACATATACTACACATACATATGTGAATGCATGTACATATGTGCGTACGTGTGCACGTGTGCATGCACGCATGTATGAGACATGGCCAGAGAGGGAGTTGGCTTTGTTTTGCCTGGCCATGCATGTTTATGTTTTCTTGCTTTCTCAAAAGAAGATACAGTAGGGTAAGAGGAGGGGGAGATGAAAGGAGAGAATGTGAACCTGAAAATAAAATGGAATATTTTTCTTTAAAGGTAGAAAAGATACTGCCTGGTTCTAAAATTAAGCCCAAAAGTCACTGAATACTGCTAACATTCTAATGCTAGAGAACGAGTGTAGAAACCTAGAAACCTAAAATTAGACCATCAATTTCTCTGAGATATCTTGAACCAAAAACACATATTATAGTACTCTCTTAGCTGACTGGCCATTCCTAAAGAAAAAGTTTTAAATTACATGAGCAAACCAAACAATAAATGCCTCACAGTTTGGAAATGGTTGGCACTGTATTTTAAGAGTTTAATGAAATGAAGCATCTTCTCTAGTAGAAAAGGCCCACCTTTTAAATACTAAGTAAAGGGTCCCTAACTTTCCTATTACTTGTAAGATACTACCATCCTCCTGGTCAAGCTTGAAACCTGCCATCCTTCGATCTTCACTCTCTCCCCTCTGCTCCCCACTACCTTACCTGCAGCTGAGTCTTGCCCACATCATACTTAGACACTGGCTGGTTGATCAGTCTGCTCCAAGTCTCTCCTTACTTGAGTTCATCCTACTCCACCACTCAGCTTCAAATTCATCTTCAAAAATAGAGATCTGACCATGTCACACTCTTATTCAACAAACTCCACCGGCTCCCATCACCCCCAGGACAAAAGATAAAATCCCGGGTTTGCCTTTCAAAGCTCTTCCTGACCTACTTCCTTTCCCCATCATGCTCCCTCCCTCTCACTATTCTGGTCTTATAGCTTATTCCCTCTCCTCCTCCTCCTGAGGATCCACTGCCACCAGCCTCCTTACTGTTCCTCAAACAATATACCTATCTCCAGGCATTTTCACTGGCTGTCCACCAACCTGGAATGTTCTCCGTCCTTAGCTCTGCCTCCTTGCTTCTTTCAAGTCCCAGCTAAAACCTGATATTCTATAGAAGAGCCTTCCTGATTCCAGGTCTAGAACTCTATCCACTGTGCCATCCAGCTGCCCTTTTCCTAGCACATAGGGAAAGTTTAATTAATTGCCTGACCAAAACTTTTTCAGTATAAAAAATTACATATATACATAGATGTGCAAAATATGTACAAATACAGAATGCAACATATAAACATTCAGGACGTGCGTTTTTCTTGTGTCCCTGTTCTTTTGTTGTACAAACATCCTCTCTGACAAGTCAAAAACCTTTTACAGTTACACAGAATTTGGAGAGAAAGATCTTTGCCTCACTGAAGTTGAAATATAAAAGAAAAGGCAAAGACGTTGTAAAAGGGAAGAAGAGATCACTAACAAGGTAGTCATTTTATGACTTCTGACATTCACAAAGATTTCAAATGATAAAAATAGAAGTGAGATCACTTCAACCAGAAGATGGCATGCTTGTCCAGTCAAAAAGTGAAACAAAATACACAGATTATTCTTCACAGCTCCCTCCGATAGCTGACATTTCAAATGACCTTACCCTGACTCTTCTCAATGGAATACAAATAATGGATGTGCCAGCACTCTAGCTGCAGCTTTTCCTCCCTTCCCTACAGCTTCTAATCAATGGCCCCCAAACATGGGAAAGAGCGTTGCTAAGAGGTATCTCAGTGAAGAGAGAAGAGGAGCTTTGGCCTGCAGCTGGGAGACCTAGATTCAAATTTAACTGTAACTACTTCCTAGCTACATGATTCTGGGGAACTCAATTCTTCAGAGTATTAGTCTTCTCATCCACGAAATAGGGATGATTATATTTATACTATCATGAGGTTGTGAGAAAAGCACTTTGTCATCATTAAAGCATGACACAATAACACTAAAGGATAGCACCTAAACTTTTGGCATTTCAAAAATATCTTCTATCACTCATATTTTATTTCCAAAGCTTTTTACAATTCAAAAAATGGTGTGCCCACTGATATTATTCACTAAAAAAAAAAAAGAATAATACATTTAAGAGTGGGGGGTGCAGGATTTTATCTCTCTGTTATTTACATCATTCACTGAACTAGAGTCTAAATACTCTTCCAGCCTCCATAGCATAAAATTGCAGATAAAATAGGTCTTGAATCCCTCTCCTCCTACCAAAGAAATTTGTTGGGGAACCTCACCAAACTGGGAGTTCCACAACTTGGATACTAAGGGCAGCATCATGAAACTCCAGCATATTTATAAGGCAATTCAACAAAATGACCACTTTCAATCTTTTCACACAGAAAAAAAAAAGACTCAAAATTACTGCTTAGTGGAACCCCTTAAGGAAAAGAATTATTATCTTGCTATCTTCTGAACCTACTGTAAGGCTTAAAGATACAATGGAAATTCTGATACCATGACTTTACTTTTCTTAAATGAAAATATTATTGACCTTTAAACACAATGTACAGAAAATACTGAAACAAGAAAGTATTTCATCTATTTGATATGAAAGTTTAAAAACAAGTAGATTATTAAGCCTGAGATCTTCATCCTTGAATGACAAGAACAGAGGGGTGTGTGTGTGTGTGTGTGTGTGTGTGTGTGTGTGTGGTCACAAAAAAACTTTAGTATTATACAGAATTTTAATAAAAATGTACCTCAATTTAAATATCTGTGGAGGTTTTCCCAGGTACTTCTCTCCTAGAATAACTTTCCCATAGGGAAATAAGCCTCAAAAATAAGTTGACAGTGCTTATCCAACAACATTCTGTTGCTTTCCCAACCCACCAGTAGGTATACAAAACTAAGAAAATTTTCCTGTTAAAGAAATATTCACAAATTGAAAGTGTTTTTACAAAGCACAGACCTAACAACCATTGAGAGAACATTTCTCCATTTGCAATACATCTTTGAAAGCATAAAATAAATGAGAATACTTAAATAAACTAGATTGGTGCCTTAGTTTTTGAGTTAGTCCCTTAATGGTGTCAAAACATGCTGGCTCTTCAGAGTGGTATAGAATAATACAACATATACAAGAAGACCCTTTGGTTAAAAGTATTCAATAGGGGCGGCTAGATGGAGCAGTGAATAGAGCATTGGCCTGGAGTCAGAAGGACCTGAGTTCAAATCTGCCCTCAGACACTCAACCACTTACTAGCCACGTGACCTTGGGCAAGTCACTTAACCCCAACTGCCCTGCCTTCCACCTTCCAAAAAGAAAAAAAAAGTATTCAGTAGTCCTAAAGTCTAATTGGAACTAACTTCTATGTGTACTCTAAAGACAAGACTGAAGGACTATTAAAATTAGCATTCCTGAATCACAGAGTAAAAAAGGAGACAATTGTGAAATCTATTAATAATTTTTAAAAACCTAGTTTATTTTCTTTGCACATGGTAACAATGGTCATATGTTACTTTAACATCTCCTTAACTATCTGAAAGAGCACAAAATATTCCACTTTCCTTAGAGACAGGTAGATGACAATGGCAGATAGAATGCTCAGCCTGAAATCATGAAGACCTGAATTCAAATTTAGCATCAGACACTTACTAGCTGTGAGACCCTGGAAAAGTCACTTAACCTATGTCTACCTTAGTGTCCTCAACTATAAAATAAAGAACATAAGAGCACCTACTCGCAGGGTTGTTTTTAGGGCCAAATGAAATATTATCTGTAAAGCACTTAGCAAAGGGCCAAATACATAGCAGGAACTCAAAAAATGCTTGTTCCCTTCCTTGCAAAGACACTTCAGTGGGGTTCAAGGTAACTAAAAGCTCAACAATAAAATGACAAAAATCTGTCAGGTTCCAAACTTTTCAACAAAATTACAAAAAGACTCCCTGAACAATAGCTAGGCACAGAAATGATGAATCACTGAAAATATTTCTCCCAAACTTTATCTTTCTTCATGTCCACAGTACCCCTGGAAGAGGCTCCTTTTGATTAGGGGCCAGCTGAGTGACTGAAGCAAAAGATTTCAATGAAGTCCATTTAAAACAGAGAACAACATACCTTTATCTCACTGAATGGCAGAAGCTGGTTCTTCAAAGGGAAAAATACCGAGCAAATTAGATTTTGGTCCTAATCATGTGCTGTTATTTCATGCCACAGAAACCAGGCTAGAGATTCATCTGTCCTGCTTTACTTTCATTGGACAAAAAAGAATTTCCCTTCAATTTAGATGATTTCACAGATTAAGAAAGTTTCTTTTATTAGAGGACTTTCCCCAAGACAAGCTTCCTGAAATAACTGAGAAGTCCTGAGGGACGTAATGGAATACTTTGTTGGAGAAGAACTCAGAAGAGAGATTACCATTTTTTTGGAGAGTCTGTTGACTGGTTTTGCCATAGCAAAGTTTCCCATCTGAGGAAATCATCCTTTAAGGACAAGAATGAGCATTTCCAATTAGGCACTTGTAAGCCTAGCGTTAATTTGAGTGCTGAGAGAAGCTGGTGTCACTTCTAGTAGTCCTAAAAGAATAATGCATTAAAAAAAAAAAAAAAGTTACTACTTGAAGAAAAACCACCCTTGAACTAGCCACAGTTGAATCAAGTCTACCCTGGCCAATGACTGGAAGTCAGATACTTTGACCTCCTCTGCATCTGAATTTCTCTTTCTCTCTCTCCCCTCCTATTATGTGATTCCCTCTTTTCAAATTATTTTATGAGGAGGATCCCAATTCTGAGAAGAGGAGAAAGCCTGGATGCAGTAGTTACAAACCAGTCACAGTTAGTGTGAGCAGGTGCACTGTCATGCTGTATTGATAGGACTCCTTTTTTTTTTTTCCCCTTTGAGGGGGAAAATAAATTCTTTGAGTTTATGCAGGAGCAAGTTACTACCCTTTTCAAGGTAGGGAAACAACTGATCTGAAAGATGAAAAGTAGAACACCAGGAAAATGGTCAAGTCAATGTGACAAAATTTTTAAAACAAAGGGGGTGGTGGTATGGAATTTGGTTTAGGTATTCTCAGCAATAAATCCCAGGACTGCAACTTATGAAAGGTGATGAACTGGTAAATTCTAAGTTATTAACAGTTTAATTCTCATTTTTCGTCTTTTTACCAAGACAATTTTCTGTTTCTTGAACTTTAGACTCTTTCCTAACATCCCCTCTCCAAAGAAAGATCAGAAAGGAATTGTTTTGGGGGGGGAGGGGGGATGTGGGCAGGAGGAAGAGTCAAACACAGGGAACAGGATTAGCAGTAATGATTAAGAGAATAAATTCGGTGGGAATTTATGAATTTTTGTAAGGAGAAAAGCAAATTTTGGCTTTGGGATATTAAAGAGAAAGTTTTAAAGGAGGTAAAATATGTTTCCACACTCTTGCTTTCACAAAAAAAGCTATTATAAACTTAAAATAAAAATAAGATGAAAAAATTCTCTGTGTATCTTCTATCCCACTATTACAAATTTTTAAAAAATCTTTTTTAAGTTTTTAAAGTTGTCTTAAAATTAAATGTTTTTACATTTAAGAATTTCTGGCAAAATCTTTCCATTTAATGGACCAAAATAGCTCTCCCAGAAGAGTACCTTCAAATTTAATAGGAGTTTTGGTTCCCATTAACCATTCCTCTCACTTCAAATGAAAGGTCTGGATTACCACAAGCAGTAACTAGATCCCAGACAGAAAAGCAAGGCACGGTTTTTGTGATAGTTAACAATTTGCTATATTTGGGATGTGAGGGGGATCCACACAGTGTTTTACCAGGCTAATTTGAATTTAGTTTTATTTCTCTCAAATGATATTGAATGTTTTAAAAGTCTTTATAGGATTTATACAGATGTACTTGTTACAATAATAAAGTATTAATTTAACATTCACTTTATAAATAAAGGGAATAATTCCAAAAATGTTTGATCTGTCCAATCTTTCATTAAATTCAGTGTGCCTAATGAGCCTTGAATAAAGTTTTAAATAAAAATATTAAGAATTACATTTGCAAACCAAGGTGAGGATGAAGATTAATTCACATTACTATGTCCAGAGTCTATGCTTGCTGGTTATTTTCAATGGCAATTCCTCATTTCCCTCATTTTCATTTGTTGCTGTTTAGTCATTTCAGTGCTGTTCCAACTCTTTGTGATCCCATTTGGGGTTTTCTTGGCAAAGATAGTGGAGGGGTTTGCCATTTCCTTCTCTAGCTCATTTTACAGATGAGGAAACTGAGACATACAAAATTAAGTGACTTGCCCAAGGTCACACAGGTAGTGTATGAGGCCAGATTTTAACTCAGATCTTCCTGACCCCAGGCCTGGCACTCTCTCCACTGTATCACCTTGATGCCCCAGCAGCACCGGTTATTTTCATTACCAATAAAATAATTGGGCGTACAGATGCAAGATATTTTTGAGTGATTAGGAAAGTTCAGATCAACCAATTTCCTGAAGGAACAACAATGCACATAGGAGATGTTCCCTTGTAATTTTTAGATCAATTATGTTTGTGGCAATCATATGACTCTTATTCAGCGGTGCTTCAAATTACTTAAATCAAAGCACTACCTAATGTCAAATTACTAAAGGTTTACTACATATAAAAGCACACTAAAACTAGATGAGGCTACCAGAAAATTTTTAAAGGTTTAAAGGCGCTTTAGGGATCACTAAGTTTGCCCGGCGTCGCACTACAACTCACGGGACACACAGAATGTCAAGTTCAGACAGCCACCCTTACACTAAGTTGTGGTTTGTTGAAGGTTCTCTGCTGTTGTTCATCAGATAGACCTTTTCCACCTCCCCCCAAAAATCCTCTACCACCTTTCTCTTTTTCAATTTCACCAGGTTAACATTGGTTGAAATATTTGATGTCTTAAGGCAGTTGGTAACAAACTCAAAGAGAAACAGGGACCACTAAACCAAACATAAGAATCCCCACAGGCTACACATTGACTCAGAAAACCATATATTAACATGGTAATAACTATGTTCCATTCCATTTTTCTTCATTTTGTTAAATATTTCTCAATTACATTTGAATCGGATTCACACCGCTGACTCATGCTTTGTGTTTGCCATCTCTCTTAAGGGAAAGTTTGGACACAACAGAGCGGACTGGCTGTGCGACCATGGATAAGTCAATTAATACCATAGTGCTCATTTCATACCAGTTGCTGTGAAGATCAAATGAAAATATACAATATTCGGAAAATTTTGTAAAGAGTAACATAAGTGTCCAAGTGATTGATCCAAGTGATCTTTTGCATTATACAAAACAGACACCGGGTGGTGATTCTATCCATGTCTTCTAGAGTACTGGAGCCATGGTTAGGAAGAATAGAGCTCAAATCCAGCACAGACACTTAGCAGCCATGACTAGAGAATTCACTTAATCGCTTTCAGTTTCCTCATGTTAAAATAAGGATAATAACAACACCTACATCCCAGTGCTGCTGTTAAGGATCCAACGAGATAATATTTGCAAAAGCTCTTTTAAACCATAAAGAGCTATGTAAATACTAGCTATTATTATTAAAATATCAACTATGAAAATTACTCCCTTCCTACACATAAAAGTTACTAAGTTTTCTGAATTTAGAAAAACTAAACTTTCAGCATTAATAACTATTTCAAAACATTTTAACTCAAACCTTCCAAGAGCTGGTTCATTTAAGTTTTTCTTGCTGCTTAAATACAATGAAAACATTTCAGTTCATTTTTTGACCCATTTGATTCTCAACACAAATTCTTTTTACTTCTCCTACAGACAGTTTACTCTTATTGTTGTACTTGGCCTCACCTGGCTCCCTTGATCCTTTCCCCTACCCCCATTCTGCCCTAGCCAGCCATCTTCTTCCTGTTTCATCAAGGAAGTTGGCTGCAGGGCCCCCCAAGGTATCCCTATGCGCGAGACTTAAAATGTGTTCTAGCCAATCCCTGCTGTAAACCTCTTATGCAATCCCTGACCATTGAGAGTTGGGGGGACCCTATAGATATCAGTGATCTCCCCTTGGTCAGGCCTGTTTGATTTGGGCAAGGTAAGATGTAGCCCCAAACAGCGTGCTAAATAAAATTCACTTCCAAAATATGCACCTGGGGTCTCAATCGCTTCTTTCAGCACAACATTATTATTTGTACGAAGAAAAAGCTGAAACTCCTTTGGTGCTATTTAAATTTTAGCATCATTTCCTGAAGACACTGTTCATGACAATATCATTCATACACCTTTTAGGAAAAAACCATAATCCCAAGTAAAACTAACATTTTGCAAAAGTGCCCTCCTTTGTTCTTCTGAAAAGCACTTGCATATCAATTTTATCAGTCCTGAGAGACTACCACTTACTTTCTGAAATCAAAAATGAAACTGTTGTGTATCAGAACTGATAAAAAAAAAAGCAAGCTAAGAAGTCAAATTCTGTTTCTCGCCTAATGAAATCCAATAAAATCTCACTAAAATGATTCATTATTGCTCATAAATTTAGGATTGTTTCAGCCAGATTATTAATAGGCAATAATGTGATTCAAATACAGCTTTAATTTAGTATAATGACCTCATATTTCAACCAATCCCAATGACAAGTTCAATAACACAGGACAGTAGCAACTTAAACTGAACAAAAAGGAAGATATGCCATTTAGCAAGTGGGATTTAGAGTTAAAGGTATAGGATATCATCTCTTTGAAAACATGTTTTCATTCAATTACTCCTGCTTTCATAAGAAATAATAAATAAAAATCCCACTGTGTTGGTTACAAAACAAAATTCACACATTAAGATACTTAGATCAATTCTCAAAAGAAAAAAAAACTACCAATGATTTTTAAGAGGTATTTACCACAAGATCGACCATGATACTATAAAACATTTCAGGAAACAACAACAACTACAAAACCCTACAAGATAATTGTAAAGAGGTAGGGGACCTCCAGTTTTCCATAATTAAGGAACCTTATGGAAACCAGGTTCAGTTCTGAGAAAAAGGTCTGAAGGAGGGTCAATTCCAACTGGCTTATACAGTGCTAGATACTTAGGCCCACCCTCAAGAGTTGCCCTGAAAGGCACTTGACCAGTCTAAGCAACTGAAGCTTCAGCACACTACAGGTAAATCTCTGCATCAGGGTACAGAAGAACCTGTTTCCTGGGTTACTGAAAGAGATTATTCATTTCATGCCACATATCATTGATTTTCCTTCACTGTCCTGATTAAACTTAAGAAGAAACAATCAATTTTCCCTTGATCCTCCCCAACCAGCCACCATCCCCATCTCTCTTCTCCTCGACATCACAGTTCAACCTTCTGAAAAAAAAGTTTTCTATAACAAATGCCTTCATTTCTTCACTACCTATCATGACTGTTAATTCCTGGAAACTGAGTTCTGCCCCCCCCCCCAACATTGAAATTGTTCTCTTATGGGTCAGTACTAGAATAATTAGCATAATCACTGGGCTGTGTGTTCTGGACATTGAATACTAAAGACTTAGGTTCAAATCCCCACTCTGGAAGCTACTACTTGTGTGACCACACTCAAATCTCAACTTTCTAATAAGCTTCAGTCCCTTCATCTGTAAAATGGCAGAACCAACCCAGAAATACCTACTTCATATGGTTACTATGAGGTTCAAGTGAGATGACAACAAAATAGTTTCCTAGAACTGAAAGTGCCGTATAAATATCAGTTACTACCAGGATTTGCAAGGCACTGTATTCCAAGTGAAGAATACAAAAGACAAAATCAAAATCATCCTTGTTCTTGAGAAGTAGTGTCCAACACACAGTGAGTGATCAGTAAATGCTTTTTCCATCTGTTCTGAAAGAAGAGGATTCTAAGAGGCAGAAATAAGGAATAAGTATACTTCAGGACACCATTCAGGGCTGAGTCCAGAAACCGTTCCCAGTATAGCTTAGCTAGAATATAGAATGAGTGAAGAGGAACAGTGTGAAATAAATAAGGCTGAAAAAAGTAGGCTGGAGTCAGTCTGTGGAGGTTCTTGAATGTGAAGTCAAGCTGGGGAATGTGTATTTTATCCTACAAGGTCTAAGGACTACTGAAGAGTTTTAATCAGGGGCCTTAACATAGATGATTATTACATAAGTTCTGTGCCTTTGGCAGTCATACAGAGTGTTGACTAGGAGTTAGCTATTATAGTAGTCCAGGTGAGAGATAATGGCAGTCCTGTGAATGGAAAGGTGTGAATTTGAATTATGCAAACATGTGTATAATATAGTTGGTATGTTAGGACTGTAGAAGACATGGCAACCGACTGAACATGGGAATGAGGCAGATGTAAGAGTCACGTATGGCACCAACTAGGAGCACAGATACCCTTCACAAAAAAAGGGGAAGTTTACAGGAGGGGAAAGATAAGTACTCAGTTTCATGATTTCAAAGACCAGCTCTATGTAAATGACTTCCAAAACAGTCCCTTAATTCTGGGCTCTTCTTAGGTCTAGCTCCATAGCTGCTTACAGAGTAACTTGAGCAGTACCTCAGCAGAATCTCAAACTCAGTATGTCCAAAAATGAACTCATAGCTGCAGGAGAAACAGGATCTACTGATGCCCTTGAACTGAATGCTAGTCTAGTTTTTTTCCTAAAAGGTAATGAAACAGTCTTTTAAGACTTGAGTGGTCCAAAACCGTTAAGTTTAAGCAGCTCCATGGTCACCTGGAACAAAATTCTGGCTCAGGAGTCACAGGTGCTTCAGGTTTCTAACCAAGAGTACTACCTACCATGGCAAAAGCAGAGGCAGGGTAGCAATGCCCCTGTGAATCAACTATTGTTGCTAAGTAAGTCTTTGTTAAATATTAGATTATCTAAGAGTGTCTTCTTCTGTTCTAATCCCAAACCTGAACTGCCATAATAGCCTGAGTGGGGCCTGGCCCAGGATATTGTCTTATCCCCTGAAACACCTTTTCTTTCTGTTTCAATTGACTATTTCTGACTGCAGCAGCACCATTTATTATGTTTTCCATATCTGAAACCTTGGTACCAGCTTTGATTTTTTTTTCTCTGCTACCTCATCTCTCCTATCCAGTCACCAAGTCTTGTTGATTCCACTTCTAAGACCTATCTTACACCAGGCCCCTTCTCTTTAATTCCACTGTCACCACCCTGTATCATAGGCAGGCTCTTATTACTCCTTACTGGACTACTGAAACAGCCTCCACGTCTAACTCTCTTCACAGAACTCCCAAAACAACCGTTCCTGACATTTAAGGCAGGCCACAGTCTGGTGCCACACTCACTTTGTAGTCTTATCTCATTTTGCTTTTCTCCATGCACTTTATACTTCAGGGAGACTGGACTTTGCTTTGCTTTCTCAACATGACCTGTGCTCCTGCCTCGATTTTGACTCATACTTGTGACATATACCCTGTGCTGGGGATATATTCCCTTTTCCACATCACCTTTTGATTTCACCATCGATTTCCTATTCATCCTCTTAAGTTCAATCCTAATGTCATTTATTTGATGAAGTCTTCTGTGATCTTCCCCCGTAAGCTTAGCAATAACCTTCCCTCTTCAGACCTCACATAAAACTTTGTTTTGTATCCCCCTTTAAGTTATTCTGTAATAATATGTATTACAAAAAAATAAAATAAAAATAAAAAATAATATGTATTACAGCTATCCATGTTTGTATCTTATTCCTAGCTAGTTGTAAGCTTTGTGAGGATTAAGGGCTGATTTATCTAAATTTTCCATTTCCTCCAGTGGTATGTACATAGTAGGCACTTAAACACTAATTTATCATTTGTTGCTCTTTTATTTTTTTAAATAGAATTTATTTCTATAAACTTAACTATTTTTAGGAGATATGCTAATGTTAAATGTAACCCCCTTTAGAACCTATGCTACTAACAATGCTACCTATATAAAAAAAAAATCAAAGAGCTTTAGTTTATTTTTATCAAAAAGTGAAATTGCATTTCCTTTCAGAATGATTTCACATTTGTAAAACTTGTATCAAATTACTTTCACGAAACTAAATATCACAGAAAGACTGATTCATCTCTATAAAGCAGAATATCACTATCATTTCATCTTTATAATATCATCGTATACATTGCACAATCAATATCATATTGAAAAACAAAGTTAGAAAGAAATTTCAAGGCAATTTATATTCCTATAATTCTCTTTAGTTAGAGTAGTACTAAATGGCCAGGGAAGACACTAAATGATTTTTCTGTCTTTGGACATGATAAACCCAAGAAACAAAGAAAAATATACAATGCCCTCAGTTCTCAGGGTTCCCTCTCTACTCTACAGTGACAATGAACAAAGAAAACAGAGTAGAGGATACTAAGATTCACATAGATTTTATATACCTTTTATTGATACATCTGTATGAGATCCTTGCAAATGATCTCTAGTTGACTGCAACAGAAAACTTATCAGAGACCAAGAAACAGTGTCCTGTCCCCGCCAACTCCACTACTGCATGTTGGATAGATCTTCTGTAAAAGTCATTGCAAAGGATGGAGATGATAATCACACAAAATAAGAAAACAGAGATGGAGTGCCTACTTCACAAAGTCACTAAGTAATGAAGCAAAAGTAACATTTTTTGCAGTAAAAACACAAATTTTCATAATTTTAAGGCAGTATGGTCTATTGAAAGGAACTCTGGGTTTAGAAATCAGAAAAGCCAAGCTAGAATCCCAGCTCTACTATTTAGTACCTCTGGACAGGTCACTTTTCCAGGTCTCAGTATCCTCATCTGTAAAATGATAAGGCTGAGCCATCTAAGGTCCCTTCCATCTAAATTCTATGAAATAAGTTCACGAAAAGCTTTATTTTTTCCCTATACAGTTTACAGGCAAGCCCTGTCCCAAGCTGAAAAACTAATACTCAGATAACTATCAATTTTTTAAAAGTCAATCTTAGTATAAGAGAAAATAGCGTATCAATGAATAAAGCCCGCAAAGCAGTCTTCTGATCACTACATGGATGCAGTTTCTAGGTTAGGCATACAAATAAGTGAGCTTTAGAGCACCTGGAATATATAAAAATCATGTATCTGCTAATTTCACATTCAACAGCTCTTGATCAGAATTGTGAACTATAGGTGTACCTTGGGAAAGAAGCCAGCCTTTCCACTGAGGAATGCTCACAGAATTGAATTGGTTGATGATTGCAGATCAGGAAATTTTTGCCTCACCATCATCTCTATAGCAGAATATAAGCTGTTTGGGAACAGGAGCACTCATTTTCATCTTTATATTCCTTGCCCCTGGCAGTACCTTGTGCATGGTAAGGACTTAATAAATGTTTGTTGTACAGAACTGGTGAATCAATTGAGGATTGCTGTTCTTCCTTCCCAGAGACCAACTTTCTCCTCTCACTTTCAGCAGTTCTGAGATCTAGATATATTCTAATATGAGGCACTCAATAATAATGCCCCATCATAGATAGATCACCCTTTCTATTATCTTCCTTCTCTGGACAAAGCTCAGAGTCTTTTCTCCCTGGATGCCAGACTGCTGTCTGCAGAGTGGATAATGCAGAAGAGGCACACTTCCTCAAAAATCTCTTGAAGATAGAGCTCAAGTGATGATGGCTAGATGTAATACAACTACAGAAGCAACAAGACTTCCCCAAGACAGCCTAACTTTCTTCTATTTGAGAGGTTACACAAGAATGAAAAGGACATTTCAGTCACTAAGTATGGCAAGGTTTTCCTACGTCAAACAATTTCTTACACTTGGCTTTCTCATCTGTAGGTAGGTGGTTCTGCGATCAGGTATATTCTAAAATAAATCCATTTAAGGAAAGAGGCAAATTCAGCTCAGACTCCACATACTTTAGCCTCTTCAATCTTCATACAGTACAGATACTGAAGGATGGTAAGAAAAAGCCAAAGATCATGCAGCTTCCATCAAGGATTGTTGCCAAGAGTTTGGTGGATTCCCTTCTGTATGAAACTTTCCACTAATAGAAGCAACTGGAATCCAGATGGAAACCTTTCACTGCATGAGAGTCAAATAAAAATGCATTGTCGAAGTATTTTCAAAAAAATGTGCATAAAGTGATATAAATTGCTAAGGTATTTTTAATAGGTGCTGCTGAAGCCGGGGAGGCGAATCCTGGGTAAGAACACCCAAGTGGCTGGAGACTGCTCCTTTGCCCCAGTTGACTCAGAACTAACAGTCCCAGGTCCTGGAACAAATTCCCTGCCATCACAAAAAGGACCAAAGCCCCCAAAGGGCTAATAGTTAATAGCATAAATATGCATCCACAGGAACAAGGAGAGGAAAATGATAGATGATGGTTCCTGTTTTCATTCTATTCACTCAATTCCACTTTATTCACAATCAATTTGACAGGTGCATATAACTTATTATCTTAATGTCCTTTCTCTATATTACTTCATTTGGTAATCTCATCAGTTTCCATGGGTTTATAATTATCATTTTTATGCTTATGATTCTCAAATCTACCTTTCCTGCCCCAACTTGTCGGCTGACTTCTGATCTTCATCACTCCAACTGCCTTTCAGACATCTCAAACTGGATGTCCGTCCAGGAGACATCTTAAACTTAGCACTTCCCAAGTGGAAGCTGCTTTCCCCCAAACCCTCAGCTGCCAGTCCCCCTTCCCTATTACTGTAGGGAGGAAGCAATGTCATCCCACCAGTCCTTCAGGTTCACAAGAGAACTCTCATCCATAACTCCTCACTTATCTGTTGCCAAGGCCTGTCGACTTCCCCTTTGCAACATGTCTCAAAAACCCCCCCTTCTTACCTCTAACACAACCACCACTCTGGTGGAGGTCCTCATCACCTAGTGCCTAGATTATTTCAATAGCCCACAGCTGAACCTGCCTGCCTCAAGTCTCTCCAATCCCACCCTCTGCTCAGCCAACTAACAGGATTATCTTTAAAATGCAGGTCCAGTCATGTGTCCTTCCTACTTGGAAAAACTCCAGTGGTTTTTGCCTCCAGCAACAAATCCAAAATGCTCTGCTGGGCACTCAAATCCCTTTACAACCCATCACATTCTCCTACCTTTCCAGTTTTCTTACACCTTAATCCCTTGTCATATACTCTTCAATCCAGTGATACTGGTTTCCTGGCTGTTTCATGAACAACACACTTTATCCCCTGACTCAGGCAAATTTTCTCTGGCTGTCTTGATGTCTCATCTCTACCTACCAGCCTCCCTTTTAAATCTCAACTTAAATCGCATTTTCTATAAGAAGCCTTCTAGGGGGTGGGGGGCAGACTCAAGATGGCGGCGTAGAAACAGAACTCTGCGAGCTCCCCCCAATACCACCTCAAATACCTATAAAATATAACTCTAAAGTCTAAACAAATTGTAGAGCTCCAGACTCCACAAAAATGATGGCATAACAAAGCCCTCACCGAAGGCAGCCCAGCAGCCAGCGCACTGGAAGCAGAGCCTAGGCCCGTGTGGTTTCAGCACCAGGGCAGCCAGGAGAAGCCGAGGCTGTAGCTTTCAGGAGAGAGGATAGTAAGCAGCTGTGCACCAACCCACAGGAGCCAAGGACAAAGCGAAAAGGTCAGTGGAACTCGGCTAAATTTGGGGAGAGGGTCCTGCTGAACTGCCTCCAGAGCTAGCAGCAGTCTGAAGAAGCGACCCCGCAGCCGTCTCCACATGGCTGCTTCAGAAGCTCCCGGCCTGCAGATTGCAAGGGGGCCAAACGATCATTCAGAGGCTAAATGCACATTCCTTGAGCTGCCTGGTTAGGATCGCTGTCTTGGGTGGTGGTCCCAAGGTGCTTTTTCAGTGAGCCAAAGCTGGTGGGAGATGCAAAAAGCAGCGACCTCCTAATAGCTCCGGTAGCTGTGAAAACCCCAGCGATTTGGGACAGAGCTTTCCCCTCTGAAAGCAGAGTTCTACTACTGAGGCCAAAAGCCAAGTAACTGACTGGCAACATGAACAGGCAAAGGAAGCAAAGCAAGCCCAGCAATCAAACCTTAGAGTCCTATTTTGGAAACAAAAAGGACCAAAGCATGGGATGGGAGAAGACAACACAGTCAGAACTCCCACATCAAAAGCTTCCAAGAAAAATGCAAAGTGGATAGAGACCATAGAGGAGCTTAAAAAGGACTTTAAAAACCAAATAAGAGAAGTACAGGAAAAAGTGGGAAGAGAAATGAGACCGATGCAAGAAAATCATGATAAGAGTGTCAACAACCTGACTGAAGAAAATAACACCTTAAAGATTAACTCAAATGGCAAAAGAGGCACAAAAACTAATGAGAGAAGAAGGCCTTAAGAAGACAAATTTGCCAGATGGAAAAAAGAATCTCAAAAGCTTTCTGAAGAGAATAATTCCTTCAGCATTAGAGTGGAGCAAGTGGAAGCTAATGACTTTATGAGAAATCAAGATACTATTAAACAGATCCAAACAAATGAAAAAATAGAAGGCAATGTGAAGTACCTCCTTGAAAAAACCACTGACCTGGAAAATAGATCCAGGAGAGATAATTTAAAAATTATTGGACGATCAAAAAAAGAACCTAGAAAGCATCCTTCAAGAAATTCTCAAGGAAAATTGCCCAGATGTTTTAGATCCAGAGGACAAAATAGAACTTGAAAGAATTCACCGATCACCTCTTGAAAAAGATCCCCAAAAGAAAACTCCTAAGAGTGTTCCAGAGTTCCCAGATCAAAGAGAAAATATTACAAGCTGACAAGAAAAAACAATTTGAATACTGTGGAAACACAATCAGGATAACCCGGCGTCTAGCAACTTCTACATTAAGGCATCAAAGGGCCTGGAATATGATATTCTGGAGATCAAGGGAGCTAGGTTTAAAACAAGGAAGATTTCTCCGACCAGTCTTAATTCTAGTACCTGCCCTCTGTTAATTACATCCTATTTATCCTGCACATAGCTTGCTTGCACACATTTGTTTTCTTCCCCATTAGACTGTGGGCTTCTTGAGGGCAGAAACTGTCTATCTCTTTTTGTTTCCCCAGAGCACAGGTACAGTGCCTGGAAGATAGCAGACTCTTAATAAGTGTTTACTGACTTGACAGACAATGATGCCTCCCACTAGTCAGTATTATAGTACCTTTTACAGGGACTTAATTAATCTTCATAATATTTTAGTGAGATGTCGATAGAGCATTAAACTTAAATTCCATATAAAGGTAGAGAATTGTTAAGAAATTTGCCAACAGTCAAAAAAAGCATTAAACTTCATAGCTGGGATGAGGTCATGAACTAGTGACCGCTATGCCTATATCTTGGGCAGCTAGGTGGCATAGTGGATGGAGTACCAGACTTTGAGTCAGGAAGACTCGTCTTCCTGAGTTCAAATCTGGCTTACTAGCTGTGTGACCCTGGGGAAGTCACTGAACCCTTCTGCCTCAGTTTCTTCATGTATAAAAATGAAATGGTGAAGGAAAAAGCAGACCACTCCAGTATCTCTGCCAAGAAAACCTCAAGTGGGGTCATAATAAAGAGTCAGACAACTGAAAAATGACTGAACAAATGCTTATACTCAGCAGAACAAGTTACATGTCAGATATTAATAGTACTCCTATATTTATTAACTTCTAATATTTTGTTAACATTCTTACATATGTATAGAACTTGATAGTCTTCAGTGTTTTCACTAACCACATCCTATCTGATTCTCATAGCCAGTTAGTGAAGAAGGAAAGAAGGGTATTATTACACTCATATAATGTCTAAATATTTAAGGTAGGAAACATAGCATAGCTGACTCTGGATTTAAGTCAAATTCCCTTCTGGTAATCACTGTTTAAGGCCATGAGTAAATGACCACTGTCCCCAAGAACTATAGAACAGATCACTTAAATGAGATATTTTAAAACTTTAAAAAATATTAGTCATTAAATGCTTTCACATAATAAAAAAAGAATGTCATTTCCCCTCTGTTGGCTTAAATGCTAATTTTATTTTTTAAAATGGGAAACTACTCATATTCAAATCTTCTAGCTACTTAAGCCAAGACCTTTCAAAATAAGAATCTTTTGGCCTAATGGCTAGAATTATAGACAGATTTCCCTTTTACTTCTTAAGATTATGACTTCTATTTCAGTGAAAGCAAAATCATAAATCAAATGAGTAGTTAAATCAGAAGTTCCACATTTAAGCCACTACCTTGCCATGAATTCTGAGGACAATGTTGCTATGTTTTTGGGAGGGAGGAAGGGAGAATTTTATTAATGTCTTTTTTTTTTTACATCACCATAATTTATGCAATATCCTTCTCCTCATATAACAAACAGTACTGTTAAAGAGAGAAAAAAAATCATCACAGATCAATACACTGATAAAGTCTGAAAAATGTACAATATACAGCACTTGCGGACTTCCTGTCTTTGAATTATGCTTGTTTTATATAATTTTATGATATTCACTTTTGAATTTTTTTATGGTGCTTTCTGTTTACATTGTTGTATATATATTGTCTTCTTGGCTATGCTCACTTCACTCCATAGCAGCTCATGAAGGTCTTTCCATGTCTCTCTGTTCATCTTATTCACCTTTTTTTATAACACGGTAATATTCCATTCATGTACACAATTAGTCTAATCATTCCCTAATCAATGAACATCTACTACTTTGTTTCCAAGTCTTTATTAACTATCATGTTATAAATTCTTTGGTGTACAAGGAAATTTGCTTCCTTTCAGTGATCTCCATGGTATGTCTAAGTATGGCCATTTTAATTCTTTATTTGCAAATTCCAAACTGCTTTCCAAAATGATTATATTCATTTCCAGCTCTAACCAAGAATGAATTAGTGTGCCTATCTTCCCATAACCCATCCAATATTGACTACTCCTATTGCTAACTACCATTGTGCAAGGTATTATGCTTTCTAATAAATAAATGCTAGCAGGCAGAAGCAACTGCTTAATTCATTTGGCCAGAGCAGCAAAACTTGACTTTCATCATGTAACTTTAAGGTAAAAATTTTGAGTGTGAATCCTTGATCTGCATATTTACTTATTTATAAATTATATATGCATTACACTATGCTAATTATGTACATCATAAAAGATAAACAAAAAGACATTCCCAAAAGATGACAAATGAAATAATACACTTGAGCCCAGAGTTTACTGACCAGGGGAGTGTTGAGGTTAGACCCATGCTTTAGAAATATCGTTTTGCTCATCTTATGGAGGATAGCTGAGAAAGAGACAGACTTAAGACAGAAAGACAAACAGGAAGCTAATTTTTTTTTAAAAATCACACGTGAAAGAGTTCTTAAGAGTGTGAAACTAGGACAGTGGCTGTGTGAATGGACAGCAAGGGTCATATGTGATGGCGTTTGTAAAGTAGAAATCTCAAGATAGGGGTGGCTAGGTGGCACAGTGAATAGAGCACAGGTCCTGGAGTCAAGAGGACTTCGGCTTCACACACTTAACACTTGCTAGCCATGTGACCTTGGGCAAGTCACTTAACTCTAATTGCCTTGCCTTCTCCCCCCCCTCCAAAAAAAAGCAAAAAAAGCAAAACAAAAGAAATCTCAAGATTTGGCAAATGATTAGATTATATGCCCTCTGAAGTGAAGTCACAGTTTCCACTTTGGAAACCACTAGGTTATACCAAAAAGCCAAACTTAATTCTCTGGATAAAGCACTTAGAATTATTCTTTCAAACAGTAAGCACTTGTTTGCTGAAATCAACCAACAAGGATTTATTATGCACTATGTGCCGCCAAGTATTGTGCTTGTAAACTGGTGATACAAACACAAAAATGAAGCTTTTACTCAAAGTTTCCACAGAAATGGATTTGAAGCCACTTTATTCTACATCCACACACTTGACCCTGGCCAACTGTGTGTTGGTTAAAGGTGATCAAAAGACAGCAAAGCATACTGATTTTGTATAACTGCATCTTAGTTTAAAAAAAAAAAATCCTCTACTAGTAATGAATCAACAGTCATTTACAAAAGAAAACCAGTCAATTACAAAAACAGAATATAACCACCCCAAGAAAAATTGATTCCTAGTGATTTGGACGAAAAGGTCCCAAATTTTGTTCTAACTTCAAATTACAAAAAATAACAATTCTAAAAGATGAAACTTCAGGGTGGAAAAAATTCCACTTGATTAATCTGCTATTTATCTATAAAAAAACAAAATTTTGAATGACCTACATAAATAGATAATAGATTTCACTTCAATGTAACACATGCAAGTCCACAAGGGCTGGCATACTGCTTTAGCAATGATCTCACATACATTTCTTCCCCAATAAAACCACCTTTCCAGAAATAAGCACAGCTTTTCAGATACAGCAGGCTATAAAACAGTTCAGGAGGCCTCCAATAACCCTTTCATTAGTTTCAGATGCAAATGCATTCAAAATATTGAAACATTTCCAAATAAAGTCTTATGAGAGAGGAAGGATAAAAATTTCCCTTTCTTTCCCATCCTCCACACTTCCTGAATCAGAAAACTTAATAAAGATTTTAAGCTATATTGTCAGTTACTACCTCTATCTTTGGATTTTAAATCCACATTATGGAAAATCGTGACATTTTTATTGGACTTTAGAGTTTTCTAATTCTTGTTGCAGCATGCCAGTCTTTTACATCTCAGAGAGAGCTGTACCTTTCTCTTATTTACACATCTAGGCCTCTTTCAGAAGAACCCTTGTAACCCACACGTTGTCCTTTTGACCACATTCTCTAATGACCTCTTTCAGAAACAAGAGGTGTTTAATACATCTGGCAAGCAGATGGAGGGGGTGGGGTGATAACAATGAAATCAAGGGCCATGGTGACAGTAATCCAAGTCCCAATAAACTACTTGTAATTTAACAGCAAGCCTCTCCTAGATTCTCCTCTCCCCCACGCCTAAAATAGCAAAAACAAACAAAAACCCCCCAAAACCAGAGACATACTTGCTCCCCACTTCCCTAATTGAAGATGCATTCATTCATTCATTCTCTCTCCCTCCGTCCACATTCCCACTCTTACCTGGTCTATGTACACGTTCTGTTGACAGAATTACCACTAACGCCTCAATTGCTATTATTCCTTTGAAATTTAGGGTACAAATCAAATGAGATAATATGTGTTTTACAAAAGTGTTATATACATGCTATTAGTTATCATTAGTATTATTATAAATAAGGTCCACGCAGTGTAATTACTCCAACATGGTAAGGGGTAAAACTATACACTGTACTTTATTTATTATAAGTTTAGGCTCAACTTTTAATACTCAGTATGTTGTGTAAATATAAATACCCTAAAATCAATGACATACAATTTTGCTGCCTTGTACTTCTCTGGGGCATTTTCCTTTGATTCGCTGTTGATCCATAATGCACACCATTTGGATATACCATAGCTATTTGTTTTACCTCAATTATAAATCTCATGTCCCAGCTCATCTTCTAGCCAAGACACAGTTCTCTCCCTTTACACAGAATGAAAAGTAACCATTTCTGAACCTCACTTTCTCCAAGAAATAAACCAGACATCAGATTTATATATCAGTATTAGTCCAGTATTTAGATCTTGGTGGGGGGTGGGGGGTGGGGGTGGGTTGGAGGAGGGGGGAAGGCTAAAGGGAAAAGGCAAAACCCTGGAGAAGAGTGTAGGAAATCTAGAGACTACCAAGGCACATCAAGCACCTGATCTTCCAATTAGCCTTAAAGTAGTCTGGGGGTGCTGAGAAACAAAGTGGTTTGCTCAAAGTCACAGAGTCCATATGTGTCAAAATTTGACCTTGAACCCACTTTATTCACTTAGATATAGCTTCTATTTACAATGTTACTCATTATTATAAACCTTCTATTTGGTATTGGATCTGTGCAGAAGATGCCTTAAAAAAAAAAAAAAACCTTTATCCCCAGGTAAAAAGGTTACAAACCTCAAAGTCTACACACTCTTAACTTCTTATTGTTAAGTAAATGACAACAGGAAATCGGCTAAACAGCATCTGGGACCAATAGCAACTGAGAAGGATGTAAGTAAATGCTTAATTGTCTACTCTAACAAGAACCCCGGGGCACAAAGGCAAGGTATGAAAGAGGACAAATGGTTAAATTTTCAATATAAGCATTCACACCTCAGACACTGGCAAATACTACCAAAACGGGGCTTGATTTATTATTTTGTTAACTGTCGACTCAAGAAAGTGGAAAAAATGTTAATAAATGCAGATTAAAATTAAAGTGCGTGGTACCTACATTTCAGAAGGCTTGGCTGTCAAACATTTACCAGCCTCACTCACTGCAAAGACTATTTAGATATAATCAAATATGACAGACAGGGTCTGGGCAAAGGAAAGCATAATAATTAGTAGCAGGCAAGAATATCATTGGATATTTAATTCTACAGGAGGCCACTGTTCACCAAAACATTAAATGAAGACATAATCTCAACAGAAGGAGGGTTGAGGTGTGGGAGAGAGGGAGGCAAGCAAAAGAAGTTCAAAGAACTAGTAATTCCTTGCCTATCCTGCCCCAGCATTTTTCTTCTTCCACCCCAAAGTAAATACAGTGTAAGAATTGCTTTTCCTAGGTGGGAGGACTGAAGGATTAATTGTTCTCCTTCCCATTCCTACATATCTCTACCCCATTCAACCCCACAACTCAAATCTAGTATGAGACTTAACAAAAAAAAAAACAAAACAACCCTGTAGTAATACCCTTCCTCACCCTCCAAATGCATGGAGACCACCAGCCCACCTCAGTTGAAGAGCAGAATAATCCATGAGATCATTAAGGCACTTCACAAAAGCACTAGACAGACAGAAGTAGGCACCTAGCCAGAAAAGTATTTTGAATTTAAATACAATTTAAATTTTAAATGTTTTTAAACACAAAAGAGGACTAAGGTGGGACTAGAGCAAGTACTACACAAAGCCAAAGATCAAGTGATCTTTTTATAAAAGGGAAAGTTAAAAATCAGATCTTAAGAGAATTAATTAAACCCTTCAGCCACACGTAGAGGGAGATAATAAGGACTAACAGAGATCAAAGGGCTATGATGTGAGTAGAGCCTGGGATTGTTTCCCTCCCAAGAAAGCATCTATAATTTTGTTTTAATGTATAGAAAATAAAGAATGCAGGAGACACAGCACTTTTGTTACTATTTTATTAAATTATGCATACACACTTTTAAATAAAACTATGGATGCAAGGGCTAGAAGGGACTTCAGAGGCTACCTACTAAACGTTCTTATTTTACAAATAAAGAAACTGAGGCCCAGGGAGATTAAGTGACTTGCCTACAGTCACACAGTCAGGAAACAGACCAAGAACTGAATGCTTATTTTCATGCCTGAAAAATCATTTCCCTATACCACAATGTGTACACCAGAAATTCAGTTTCCTACACAGGTCTCTTGCTCTTCACAAATTGGAATGTTTATATTCATTAATGACTAAGGTCACAATAAGAAGGAAAAAGCATTTATTACCTGCCACGTGTGCCAGAGATTACAGATATGAAGTCAACAAAAATGAAACATTCTGACTTCAGAAAGCTTACATTTTTAATTGGGGAAAACATGTACACATAAACATTTATAAAATACGTAAATGGCAGTGTGAAGAGGATGTCAGGAAAGGTCCCATATAGAATAGGGCAAGTCACTCTACCTGTTGAGACCTCAGTTTCCTCATCTGTAAGTTGAGGGGATTGGACTAAATGAATAAAACAACAGTAACAGCCAACTTTTACACAATGCTTCCTACAGGCCAGGGACTAAACTAAACACTTCACAATTTTTATCTCATCTGATCCTCACAACAGCCCTGGGAAGTAAGTGCTATTATCATCACCCCCATTTTACAGCAGACAAAACGAAACAAAGGCACACAGAGGTTAAGTGACCTGCCCGGGGTCATGCAGCTAATAAAGTGTCTGTGGCCAAATTTGAACTTAGGTATCCTTGATTCCAGGTTTGCACAATCTACCCGCTGTATCACCTAGATGACCCTTGCAATCCCACTGGTTCTTCCTGCTACCAAAAATTCTCAAATGTGGAAAAGAATTTACCTATGTGGCTTGCCTTGTATCTTCTGCATTCTTCCTTCTACTTACAGTGGAGAGATCATAGGCAACAGACATGTAAATATTTTCTTCTCTCCACTTCCCCCCTTCCCCCCTCAAAGGATTAACAGCAGAAGTTTATGGGCAAGAGTGGCCCTGTGCAAACACTGTACTTGTGAAGTACGCTGTCCGGTGATTACAACAGAGAACTGTGTAAACTGCTTCAGCCCAACAATAGTCACTCACTTCATTTAATATGAAAGTTGCATTCACCCCACTGAGTGAAGATTCATTGAAATGGGATTCACTGAGGTGTGGAACAGATGGGAGAAGCTCTGCTCTGCTTGGTTTTGTACACATTTTGTGACAACTAGCTTCTGCTTGAGAATGATACAGCAGCCCAGGTGGTATTATCTGGGCATTCAGGTGAATGAGGAGAAGAAAATATTTTTCCCCCTTGTTCTATAGAAAACACAGTAACTTCAAAAATCCCATATCAAGCTTGCAAACTTGTTTTCAGAACCTCTGATGCTGCCTCAAAAGGATCTGTACCAATGTAAAAAGAAAAAAGTCTTCCTATGGTTTCAAAGTGTTAGAGAAATATAATTTTTCTCTCCCCTTTTAAAATTCGTATAACCTTATAAATCCAATTTCATTCAGGTAAACTATACATTTTCATATGTAGTTTCATCATTTCATGACTGATGTCTGATGAGAAGCAACCTGATATAGTGGGATGGAAAGGTGGCCTTAGAGACAGGAAGAACTGAGTTGAAGCCCACAGCTCTGATGTATTGGTTCTGTGACCCTGGCCAAGTTAAGTAACCTCTTAGTGCTCACTGCATCTCTGTAAATTACAGAAATGATGAGAACCTGCATGGGCTAAAAAGTTTCTTAAACCAACAAAATCATGGGTCCAGTTTCTATTCTTTTCTCTGTCAGAAAGCCCATCACAAAATGACCATTGGTGGTGACCATCTGTTATTATAGCTCAATGGATTCCAAGTCGACCTGTCAACATGGAAGAACTAGGTTCAAATAAGTCTCTAGCAGGTATTAATTAACTGTGTAGCTGTGGCTAAGTCACTGTCTCTTAGTGCTACTAACTGTAAATCCATAAATCATCTGTTTGCATTGTTTTCCTCGTTGGGAGCTCACTCTTCTGATGAAATCAGTCTTAGAATGGAAACACTGCCACCACCAACAAAACCTATTACATAAGTAAGGTATGTTTCTATTGCAAACTTACAGTGATATTAAAAGACCACACGAACCTTGGAGGGCATCAGAGGGATGAGTCATCTAAGGATCCCAGGTAACTATTCACCTTCTTATGATGTCTTCAGGTTTACAAAGCACTTTCCACACTACCACTCTTCAAGTAACCAAGTACAAATATAATCATTCTTACAGGTGAGTAAACAAAGTCTTCCAAGAGTTGTTGTCACACAACTAGCCTCAAAGTTAGAATTCACACCCAATCTCATGACTCCAAGTACTCTTGGACGTCAGCACTTTCTACATCACCAGTAATAAATTGTCATAAAAATCTATATGCCGTCATTTCTACAATTAAAAAAAAATTTCAGGAAAAAATGCTGAGTTTGCAGTCAGAGGACTTGGATTTGAATCCCAGTTTTTCCACATCACTTAACCTCCTTATGATCCAATGAACTTAAGACAAAATCTCAGAAATAAGAACTTATTAGGAAGAACAAAGGGTTGGGGCCAGGATGCCCTAAAATTCTGGAAGATTTCAGACTCTTAACAAGAGGAGTCAAGAAAAAGCAGGGGAGGGGGGTATTCCAGAAAATAATAGCAGCTATCAGTAGGACTCCTACTTTACACAGTCCAGATGTCTGTCTCCATCTTTCTCTCTAGCCCTCTAGTCCCACATCATCACCTGCTACCTTTTGGACATCTGGAACCAGATGTCATGGAGACATCTCCGATTCAAAAGGTCCAAAAAGAACTCATTTTTCTTCCCTAAACCTCTTCTCTAATGTCACACAACTTCACAAACTTCAATGTCATCAGACTCCTATCTAATCCTATGCCAAATTTTATTTTAAATCTGTTTCTACCTACACATATCTCTTATGTACATTCCCTTTCTCTCCACTCACATAGAAACCCACATCACTTCTTTCCTGAACTATTACAAATAGCCTAAGTAGTCTCTTTGTTTCAAATGTCTATTTCCAACCCAACTTTCGCTTACTCTCTAAAGCACATGTCTGGCCATGCTGCACTCACCCCTGCCTTTCAATTAAGCTCCTATAGTTACCTATGATCTCTAGGATCAAATATAAAGTCTGTTGCTTAGCTTTTAAAAGTCCTTCACAACTCAGCCCCTTCCTACACTTTAATCCCTTTCATGAACTCTATGATCCAGCTGTACAGCTGTTCATCACAAAGTATGCTTTTGGATTGATTGTTCCCCACACCTAGAATGCCTTTCGCACCTCACCAGAGACTCTTAGAAATTTTGGCCTCTCCTTCAAGACTGTTTAAATCCCACCTTCTCCAGAAGAACCAGGAAAAGCGTATTTAGAGTTTTCTTTCCCACTAGAATATTCTCTCTTTAAGGGCAGAGATAAGTATTTTCTTTTCACCCCAAAGCTGAGCACAGTGCCTGGCACACAGAAAATACTTAATAAATGCTTCGTGATTGCCTGGAAAAATAAGAAAAAAAAGTTTAACTCACTAAAGAACACAGGGTCTTGAGCTCTCACCAGAAGGGACCTCAGGCCAGATATCTAGTCTTAGCCCTTCATTTTACAGATAAATCATTTAATCCATAAACATTTATTAACCACCTATCATGTGTCAGGAAGATAAGGAAAGAATGGGGTTAAATGACTTTGCCCAAAGTCAGAGAAGTAAAAGCAAACTAAAAATAGCTGACACATATAGTGCTTTAATAAAGGTCTTCACACATATCATCTCATCATCAACCTTTTGAAGAAGGTAGTTCAATATTTTATGAATAAAGAAAAAGAAATTTCAAAAGGTAAAAGGAACTACTAGTACGTGGGTAAGCCAGGACTTGAACCCAAGTCCTCTGTCCCCAATCTAGAAATTTCCATCATACAACGTTGCCTCGTCCTTAAGTAATCCATAGATTGGCAGGATTTAAGGTCCAGCATCTTTTTTAGTCAGCAAACCCAACAACAGACACTCTCCAACCAACTATATACAGACCACTACAAAGCTCCAACAACTTTATTATTATATCTAAGGTTGCCATCCATCAATACTGACTTAAATGTTAGCATCCATCTTACTTCTTGCAATTGTGTTCAAAATTTAAATATCTGCCATTTCTTATGGACTTTAGAAGTACCTCTCTTCCTATTTATTATGCTTCAGACATTTCTTCATCCATAGAAATTGAAGTTTTGGGGAAAGGTTAGCCCTAACTCCTTGTTTTGTAACCCCAACTCTCATTTTTTTGGCAACTCTAAATCTGTATTTATCACTACTATAAGTTTTCAATGCCTCTCCATTGTTCTTTCCTAGTCTTGTAGGAATATCATTTATTTTAGTTTCTGTGATTTTCCTTTATTTTCCCCAAATAAAATCCTATGTTTTGCTTTACTTGGCACTTAGATTTAAATTTAATGCAGAACTTAAAATACTGAAGTGCAATAGCATTAATGTTAACTGTCAGACTCTACACCTACTTTTTGCCCCAATAAATTCTGAATTTACAGGCAACCTTTAAAAACAATTACCAAAGTAATTACCAAGTCATCAATTCTGTTTAAAAGGTACATACAAAAGCTAAATGATACAAAGCCATGCAGACTGTGAGGCCCCCACTGCCTTAAGACA
Source organism: Pseudocheirus occidentalis (assembly GCA_028646575.1). Taxonomy (NCBI): domain Eukaryota; kingdom Metazoa; phylum Chordata; class Mammalia; order Diprotodontia; family Pseudocheiridae; genus Pseudocheirus; species Pseudocheirus occidentalis. The sequence goes on along the minus strand of CM053596.1, from coordinate 189,111,384 downwards.
TAAGTTAATGAGATTGTATATAGGAGTCACGCTATTTTGCTTTCTATGCCATGTTTGAATAGTGTGGCAGTTTCCAGTTGTTCCTTGAAGCCTCTTTAGCTATGTGTGTATTTAGGCGGCACCCCTGGGGCTCTGCCCTGGATTCTCTTTAAACCGTAGGTACAGAAATGCATATACTGAATATGCATTTGAACAATTCTCATTATCAGCTCTAAGTATACTCTGATTAAAAACACTGCCCATGTTAACATTTCACTTTTATGCTAATATGCAATGCCACCTAGTGACTAGAGAAAGATTTAATTTATTAATCTATTACCTAGCTTTCAAATAAATAAGCACACGTTATTGCTCATATATTAAATTCATCTGAAAAGCCAAATCTTCCACACTGGATACTGCCTAATAATAAAACATAATTACTTTGTGAACATTACATATAAAATACCTTACTTTTATATGGTTCTTAATAGTCTATGAAGTGCCTTCCTCACAATGGTTTCATGAGGTAAGTAGTAGAAGTATATTTATTCTCATTTTACAGATGAGGAAACTTTAACTCACAGATTAAAGTGACCTGCCCAAATTCTCTGAGATAAGGCAAAAACTCTGGCCTCTACTCACTAAATTTGCTTTTTCCTTTAACTTCATTTGCTTGCATAGCTATCTATAGTTGTCTTATGAAACATTCAAGTTTATGTGCTCTAAAGAAAAAAATACAAACCTGATTTTATTTACAAGAAAGGGTTATTAAACTATTTAGTAATATGGCAAATAACTTGGAAATGCCCTAAATACAGTTACAACCATAACTTTTGTCAATGACAGCTGGAAATCACTAACTAGCAAATGATTCTAAGACAACTGCATATGAAAATAAAAGGACATTTATATAAGTTAGAATTAAAATGTGTGCTGGGCCATTTTATTCGATCTGTCAAAATATTATACTGATAAAAAGAACCCGTTATCAGTTTGGTTGCCAGAGAAAGGAATATTTAAATAATATCATTTACTGCAAATAGCTCTTTGTAAAAGGGGTCAATAACATTTTTTCCCCATCAACTGAGCAAACCTGGAGCTGAAGCCCTGTAGGCCAAATTGGTATCTCATTGTTGGAGATCACAAATGAATAGACAGGAAATGTTATTTTTCTGTCATTCATTTGGTCTCGAACAAGCAATTCAAGAATGAGACACATTCAAAAAATTTAGGTGCATCATCATGACCCTAAGGTTCTTAAAAACAGCAATCTGTGAACTTTTAAAAATATATTGTTAACTATTTGAATATAATTGGCTTAAACAGAATGTCAAAAGAATTCATGATACAAAAAAAGCGATGGACCTCCTGGGCTACACCAACAAAGTATAAGTTTTGGTAGGTTCTACCATGCTGTAAAGTCCTTGAGGTATGGCCCTTGTAATGTAAGTCTTTCTTATGAAGCCCATTCTAGTTAACTATAGGGAAACATCATCCTCCAATCATTGCCTGAAATTCACACATCCCCTGTACCTTGCTGCAGGGGATCCCTCCTTTCCTCTGATTAGAGAGCTCTTCTCAGATCCTCCACCATTTAAAGAAGTCTCCCCGGACAGCCATATGGCAATTCTCCACCTGGCTATTTTTACCTCATCATCCCCTCCTGTTCTTTTTATGCTGTTTCTTCCCACCTCCAATAAATTGTAAGGTCCTCGGCCTCAGACACTTAACACAAAAAACTAGCCGTGTGACCTTGGGCAAGCCACTTAACCCCAACTGCCCTCCAAAAAAAAAAAAATTGTAAGGTCCTTCAGGGTAGGGACTTGTCTTCTACCTTTCTTTCTACCCAAGTCCTTTTGACTCAATATAATTTATTAACTGACTTCACAATAAGGATGGTCACCTGTTAATAAGGTGGGGGGAGGGGGGTTCATGGAAACTCATGAAATAAAAAATTAAGAAGTAAATCAAAACCATCTATTCATAAAACAAATCAAATCATTGGAATAAATAAGAAAAATGTTTACTCTTCATCTCTTGCTTTTCCTTAACGCCATTAGAGAAGAAAAAGTAACATGATTTTTTTCATACATTTTAAATTTTAGTCAAGGGTCTATGTTATATCAATCTTTGTATCTCTAGAGTCTACAATACTGCCTTTCATATGACTGGCACTTAAAAGTTTAATTCACTTCAAAAGGAGCTATAAAAACAAAATTAGAACTTAACATTATCACATTATATACCTCAGTATATAATATAATCTCAGTAGTTAAATAAAGCCTCACAATCACCCTTTGCAAGCAAAAGTTGTATACCCCTAGAGAAATGGAAAGGTAGAAGTGCTCAAGCTTCACATTAGGTAACTGTTATTAAAGATAAGAATTAAAGTGCTTTCATTTTCTTTCTTTCTTTTTTTTTTAAAGGTTATGAGACATAAAAAGAGCACTACACTAGATACATTTAGAATCCTTCACAATCTTGCCCCAAATATACCTTTTCAGGCTTATGGAACATTATGCCCCTTTACACAGTGTGCATTTCGGCCAAACCATCCTACTGACTATTCTGTTGAAGCAGGACTAACAAAATTAACTTATGCAAAGTTTTCCATTATGTCTGGTCTCTACATTCTTTGTCCCCTTCCAATTATGTATATAAGCATATGGTTTTGCTTCTTAGAAATTTTTTTAGCAGTGACTATATCCTTCTATACTTTGGGGAATATTTCTAATCAAAATTATGTTCTGCATACACAAATTTTCTGTACAATACAAAAATGTATTTGTATTCTGTACAATACAAAAAAAAATACAAAACATGTATTTTTGTATATAGATATAGTAATGGGTAATAATTAGGATTGCTGTGTGTGAGCAGTTTTTTGTTTGTTTGTTTTTTGCCACCATGGAATCTAAGGTGTCATTTCAGAGGAAAAAGCCCCAAACCACTTCTGTGCTAGACACTCCTCTCCCATTTGAAAGAGTAACTTTTGGTGCTTGCTAGGTAATTGTCATTTATCATTTAAGTATTGATTGTCCCTTGGGTTTTGTTTTGGGTTTTTTTGCCTCTTCCCTTAGAAATGACCAAGGTCTCCATCTCTTTTCTTACTAACTTCACAGATAAAGTGTCCACATGGACCCAAACTAGCCCCATGGCATCTGGAGTCATAGATAGGACCTTCCCCATATTCCTGCTTAGGTAAATCAAATAACATTCCACTAAATTACTGTACTCAAAAGATTTCAAAAGCTATGTATGTATGGAAGCGGAGGTAGCAGACATACCTTAGAACCACCATTTTGGAAACCCTGAAAATGAGACTAAATCTCTGGCATATCAGATGCATGTTTTCCCCCCATACAGAAAAAAGAAAATTGGGAAGCCATTTATAAAGCTGCCACACCATCCCCACTCCCAATTTGGAAGACTGCAGTTCCCTGCTTTGATCTCCAATCCTCTTACGACCCTGACTGTCTGTATAAAATATACTTTAATAAATCTCTCTTTGGACACACAAGTCTGGTATCAAGGTTTCCTTCCCCCCTTCCCAGGGCTGATACAGGGTTACTACATAATCATTCACTTGGAGAGGCATCTCCAATGACTGTGTAATGAAACAAAGGAACTGAAATGAGTACTAGAACCTGAAATTCGGCCTCACCCTTTTTTTTTTTTTGCTTTTTTTTTTTTGGAGGGCAGTTGGGGTTAAGTGACTTGCCCAAGGTCACACGGCTAGTTTTTTGTGTTAAGTGTCTGAAGCTGAATTTGAACTCAGGTACTCCTGATTCCAGGGCCGCTGCTCTATTCACTGCACCACCTAGCCGCCCCGATTCACCTCATCTTTAAACTTCTTCAACCCAAGGAAGCTTCATTCCAAATGCTGCAGGGAGAGGCCCCAAGTTACCTGCCCACAAGACTCCATATCCCATCTCTGTGCCTTTGCACAGGATGCATTCCCAGCAGAGATGTACATCTCTATAAAGAGACCTATCCTGATGTCCCAAGTTCTCAGTGTTCTCTTAATTCCCCTTCCCTAAATGATCTATACAAATTTTGTATTTACATTTCTAAGTATCTGTTGTTTCTCTTTCACACACACACACACACACACACACACACACACACACACACACACACACACCCCGTTCATTCCCTAATCTAAGTTCCTAGAAGATAGGGCTAATTTTATTTTGGTTTGTGTAGCCCAGTCACCTTAAACTGAATAAATGGCTCAGTCACTAGTTCCACTGTGAAACAATACCATACATTTGACCTCCTTGGCCCTGAATTTGTAAAACTAGATAACTCGGCCTAGTATGTCAATTCTCAATATTTTGATGACTCAGCAGCAACTAAGAATGAGTTAATGAAGCCATTGATAATTTGATTTAAACAATTTAAAGTGGGCTCATTACTTTCAAAGTAGAAGTTTTCTGAGCACACTGCTCTCTCACAAAAAGATACAACACTTGTGTATAAGCTTAGCAAAGCTAGATTGTAATATTACTTTGTACATGGATGGGAAGTAAAGGTCAAGTGGGAAAGATAATTTAATGAAGATGGATAGCAGGTAAAGTATGTACAGGTTTACATATCACACCTCTTTTTGCCAAAAGCACTTTTTCCCTAAACTATGCACACCACCCAAGTGATGTTTTAATAATTAAGGGTTGATAGCTTTAAACACTTTGTTTACCTACATCTAGGGAAAAACCTGATGCGTTTAACTATTCTGGTTTGGGGAACTATATAGAAAATGAAAAAAAAAAATCATTATGGGAAGTGACCAGAGAATTATCAAGATACAGCATGCACACTACAATTTGTTAAGACTCCCATGAGGAAACTTTCTCCTCTGGGTGATGCTTCTCAAGTCCTGAGAAACAGCTGCATTATTTTTAAATACTAGCTGTAGATGCGAACAGAAACTAAAAGTAACTACCAGAGCTCTCAAACTAAATCAGACAATAATTACTTAAAGAAGGACCCACTGTTCAACAGAAAGAACCAGTTTCATAAAAATAATAAAAAAAAATAAAAGTTGTCCCTAAAAGTAATCTAGCCTGGGAAGAAACCAAAAATCTATGTACTACAGAAAAACAAATGCCTGTGAGCATACACAGTTTGACACTATTACTAGTTCTGGTAACTTTTTCCCCCTCTGCCCAAGAGGCATTAAATGGAAGCTTAAATGACAGGAAGAAATACAGTATATAACATAGTATATGTGTAATTTTCAAATACCTGTCTTTTATATTTGAAATAATTTTTTAGAAGACTTAATCTAGCAATTTCTGACTACTATTGAAAAGAAAGAGGGGGAGAAGGGGAGAGAAGAAAGAAAAAACACTGACGTGAGTACAATATGACCTAATCTTGTGCCAGGTATCTTGTGAACATCCAGCAAAGAGCAAAGTACCCTAAGAAAATAGGGAGTCAACTGAGCAAAGTAATCTAAAATAAGTGTAACTTGAAAAAGTAAGCCAAGGAATAATTTTAATGACTAGAAAGCACTGGCATGGATTAAGAGGATGGCTGCTTCAGAAGTACTTTTAAGCTTCTGGTAAGGTCTGATGAGAAGGCAGTGACAGAATGATATAAACTCATGGATTTGTAGTTAGGTATACCAGGGCATAACCTGCACCTTTTGCCCTTAGTACCTTGTGTGGCCATAGACAAGGCACTTAACCTCTCTGAGGTGATACATGACCAATGATTGTTGTATAAATGATTAATTCAAAATAGCACACAATCTACTGGTTTTCCATTAGATTCTGGTCCAAGGCTGAGTTAGAATAAAGGAAGCCCATTCAATGTCTAGCTCAGTTTCAGGAGAGTAAAGACTCTAGATAAGTAGATAATGGGGGAGAGACAGCCTGGGAAAAGACTGAAAGGGAATAAAAATCAAGTCCATAAATCCTGAAAGGTTTGAACAGAGTGTCTTTTCACTAAATCTAAGTAACATATTTGAGAAACAGCAGACACAACTTTTTTTTTTAAGTTTTATGGTAAATATGTGAATTGAAATAATGTATTATTCTTTTCCATGAAGATCTGTGGAATTCATACCACAAAGAGATGGCATGGGGCAATAATATTTTTAATATTTAACAGCAGAACTGTTTTGTTTTGTTTTTGTTTAAATTCATGGACAATGATACACCAGGATCTCGGTACTAATCACTTTTCAATGAACATTTTGGGGTACTTCCCTGACCTTAGGTAGAGATCAAGGAAAATAAGCATGCCTTCCCACAATAAAAGAGGGCACAGAAGAGGCTAAATGGAATCTGACCCAATGTGATAATCTTGGAATCAAGCTTACAAGAAACAATTTGGTAAAAAGTTCAATTGATATAACTAAAAGTTATCTTAGTGCGTCATTTAAAAGTGTATTTAACATATCGCTCTTTAAAAAATGACTTAGCCTTTTAATATACCAAAGATAACTTGGTAACTCTTGAAAGTATTTTGGAAACATCCCAAAGGTATAAAAAAAAAAAATGCAGACCTTAAGACTGAACAGGAAAAAAAAAATACAAACAGTTCTTTTAACAAATCTGTTAACAGGAAAGATAAACTCCTAGTTTATATCTGAAGCATTTTAAAATCGTTTTCTTAGTAGATATGATAAGTCTACTTTAAAATGTGACATATAAACACTGGCCTTCAATTATATAATTGGCAAAAGGCCAAGAAGAGATAGGTCACGGCTGTCACTTGCTACAGAATATATAGATGATTATTTTGGCAAGCAAAACTGAATTCAATAACAGTGGTTTGTGTTCCCTCTCCCCCACCCCCTCTTAAGCACCAGAAAGAATTTTTAGTACTGAAAGCTTTAAAGAAGCCTAAAGCACGAAGTTGAATTTGGAACCAATTATGTAATTTACTTAGTTTAATACTAGTATTACATTGTTTCCTCCCAAAGAAACTCAGTAGTATGGCAGTCAGTTTAATCAATTAAAATTCATTTTTGGACAAAGATTAAAAGACAGTAGTTAGTTAATCTGAGCATAGCCTACCTTGGAATCAGGAAGGTTCTAGTCCTGCCTGACACAAATTAGCCTAGACAACGACCTCACAGGGTTGTTGTGAGAATCAAATGACATCTTGAACTGGATATTCCTTAGTCAATGTGTCTAAACAGCTTATTTTCTTTTCTCCAAAGCCTTTCTTCCTATTTTCAATGGAAGACACAACCATCTCCGCGGTCCCAAGCTCACCACCTAAGTGACTTCCTAGACTCCTCACTCTTGTAGCCCAGGTTCAATCAGCTGGAAAGGCCTGTTGTTTCTACCTTCATAATATTTCCCACATACACTCCCTTTTCTCCTCTGATAACTCCAACCTCTCCGACAGAAGCAATCATCACTTCATAGGTGGACTGGTGCAACAGCCAGTCAGCAGACTGATCTCCCTGCCTCGAGTCTCTGCCCTTTCCAGTCAGCTGTCAAACAGCCTTCCTAAAGCACAGGTCTGAGCACATCAGTCCCCGATTCAATAAACTCCAGTGACTATTACTTACCTCCAGGAACAAATGCAAAATTTTGTTTGGCTTTTAAGGCCCTTCACAACTTGGTCACTTACTACTTTTCCAGTTTCTTACACCTTACCCGCCTTCTCAGGTACACGGATCCTGTGCCACAGGCCTCTCCACATAATACACTTCATCTCCCACTCTGAGCATTTTTAATGACTGAGCCCTAGGCTTGGAAAACTCTCAACCTCCTAGTTTCCCAGGCTTCTTTCAAGTCTCACTGAAGACCTATCTTATGTAAGAAGCCTTTTCTAGCCTTTAATACTAGTGCCTTCCCTCTAAGACTCCCCCAGTTTCCCCTGTATATACTGTGTTGATATATAGTTATTTGTACATTGTCTCTCCCACTGGACTGTGAGCTCGGCTTTGTGAGAAGAGATCTCCCTTTTGCCTTTCTTTGTAACCTCACCATTTTAAACAGTGTCTAGCAAACAGTAGATGCTTAAGTACCTGCAGGGAACACAGTGCTCAAGAAAAACTAGCAGACCAACAGAAGAGATAACACATGCAAAAGGCCTTTAAGGCTATGTTAATGCTGACTATTATTAGCTATTATGCTAGCAAAAAGACCAAAAAACAAGTCAACAATTCTCAGTGCATTAGGCCAAAATCTCTTTGTTAATAAATTAAAGAGTGGTTGATCTACATTTGAAAAGTGAGTTTGGGCCAGCCACTAAGTGATCAGGGGTCTGGACCCTATAAAAATAAAATAAAACATCTTTAAATATTTTTTTAAGGTAGATCATTCAATTATATGTTAAAACATTAGCATTCTACTTCATTAAGTAAGCCTGGAATTTAAAACTAAAGACCACCAGTGTAGAACATTAGAAACTTACAACATTCTAAAAGAGAAAAAAGCATTAATTTAAGTTCAAGCTTTCCATCCTGACATACTGGAAAAAGCAAATAACTTTTAGTCAAAGAACTTGAGTTCAAATTGGGCTCAGCTATTTACTACCTTGTGATTTTAGAAATATAATTTTAACTCTCTGGACTTCATTTTCCTCATCTATAACCTCAGAAAGGTGGAGGGGGTAGCAGGGCATTTCAAATGGCATTTCTGCGGCACAGGACTAATTTTTATTCTTATAAGGTTTTGCTACTATTACAACTATCAAGGACAAAGGCAAATATACTTGTTCAGTTGTTTTTCAACCATATCCAACCCTTTGTGACTCCATCTGAGGTTTTCATGGCAAAGATACTGGAGCAGTTTGCCATTTCCTTCTCCAGTTCCTTTATAGAGATCAGAAACTGAAGCAGACAGGGTTAGGCGACTTGCCTAGTGTCACACCACTATTAAGTATCTGAGGTCAGATATGAACTCGGGAAGAAGGTGAGTCTTCCTGACTCCAGGCCTGGCACCCTATCCACTGTGTCACACAGTGCTCAACAATTTATTTATATGTGGCAGTAAGAGACATTAGGTATAATTCATCATAAATCTGCAACTGAAAATCTGCAATGGAAAAGTATGGCACTAGAAATAATATTGGAAAAATATAGTTCGATACATGCTAGTAAATGCTAAGAAAAAAGCAATAATTTTTATAAATCTTTATTACATTCAACTTTGGTGCTTGAAAACATACTCATTGCATGGTATTAGTAAATTATTCAGGCACAAAAAAATTAGCAAATAAACATATCTACAGGATACTCTAAATAAAATCCTATGGTAATTTATACCACGCTTACACCCTGAAACAATAACGCAATTCCTTCTGAAATTAAGTTATTGAAAAGAGGACAAACAATTTGATGCAAATTATTCATGAGGCATCCCTAGAAATGTGTGTTAGGAACCTTATCGTAAGGTTAAGATAGATTCCAGTACAATCTAGGGAGTTATAATTAAGAATAGTACCTCTTCTTTATTTAACTAAGACTGGTCAGGGTAAAACAACATTACTAAATCAACAAGATAAAATAATTTTGATGCAGTAGGCAAGAGCAGGCCATGGCATTGGATAGCTAGCCAGCTTTAAAGCAAAGACGACCATCTCTGGCACCTACTAGTTGTGTGACTGGACTAGTCACAACTTCGCAACTAGAGTAGCCGTAATTATAAAGAAAGGACAGATCTGATTAGTAGAGCGAATTTCCTCACCACGGAGGCTCCCCATACCAGTGAACGACTGGTCTAGCCAACTGATGCCCCCATGGCAAGTAAACAGACAACTTTTGGGTTTTATCCGAGTTCAAAAGAAAATATATTTGCTCACTACTAAAATATTGAAGATTTTTATTCTGAAAACAAGGTTCAGGAAGTTACTACTTGTGGGAAACTTAAACACTTAAGTACACTTCCTGTCACAAGAAAAGTAAAGTGATGTAATAAAAAGGTACCTAAAAAGGGATTTTTTTTTCCTAACACAAAATATGTCTACAGATGACAATGATTCAGTTTTCTTTTAATTCAGTTAAGTGACTTACCCAGGGTCACACAGTAAGTGTCTGAGGCTGGATTTTAATATTTTATCGATTGCTTGATAGAAAGGGAAGGGGCCTCTCCAGTCGTCCTGATCGATATCTTGTCACTGGACCCAGAAAGCTCCAGCAAGAGGAGAGAGTGAGGCTAGTGACCCTGCACAGCCCTCCCTCACTGGAATCCAATTCACTTGCAAGTCATGGCATCCCCTTCCTGAAGTCATGGTCCTCTTTGAGAACAAAGAACAACAATTCTTCTGATTCAAGAATATCAGAGTACTTTTAAGGTGCGAGCACCCCATTTTCAGATTAAAAAAGCTCTAACACATCTTTCAAGCCTCATAGATTCTGACAGGTCTCCAACTGATTACAGCTAGTAATCTGCCTCTTAACAGGGAGGGTGTGCCTCAGCTAACTGTCTATCTGCAGCCTGCAAGCAATAACATAAGAAGTCTAGGGGGGATAGTGTTAGGGAAATTAGAGGCAGCTGAACCCATCAGAGGCTGGCAGGAGACAACATAAACATTCACAACTTTTCATCCAGAACCCAAAAGCTTTTCTTCTATATGTTTTCTCTTCTAAATGTAGGCCTAATATCTTTCTGTAGTGCATGAAAAAATATTTATGAATAAAAGAGGAGCTATTTTTTATTTTTGCTACATCAGGTCACCACTTTTCCCAATCACTATACCAAAATCAGATCATTTTAAAAGCATATAGACTAAACTGGAAGAGAAAAAAGGAGGAGGAGTTGCTAACACAAGTGTTGGTGATATCACAACAAAGGCATCCAAGGCTACACACGTTCTCATCTTGCAAAAATAGAAACTCATTGAAAGATCTGGAGACGGTAACTTAGGCCAAGCTTCCATGAAGTCAAGTTAATCCCTAGAATTACAGTACCCACTGAGCCTTAGGTTTGCAAGGCCATCTGTGCCTCCTGTGGATACCACCACTGGTCCGCCAGTTGGGCTTTTATGACAACTTTATTGAAAGGCCTGCTGTTCCTGTTGTTTGGACACCTGTGTCTCCCCAGCTGGAGCAGCTGTAAAAAGTATAGTATACTTGTAAACTTTAACCTATTAGAGATCAAGGAGGCACAAATCTTAGTAACATTTTTGGGAACAAAATGTCACTAAAGCAAGGTTACACTGATAAATTTCAAGGAGTCAGTGAACCTGGATGGTGGGGGGGGGGGTTTGCATCTTTATTTCAAAGTAATTACTTTGCTTTATTTTTTAAGTCCCCCAATTTGTGTGCATTTAAAAATATCATTCATAAAAGATTCTACAGGACTGCCCAAGGGGTCCATGACAAAAAAAAGGGGGGAGGGTTAAGAACCTCTGCACCAAATGAGATCCTAAATTCCTGTGATGACTTTTTTGGCAGTAGAAAATACCAGCATTATTACTAAAATAGTATTTCCCAAACCAGAATACAGTTTTTTTGTTTTAACTTCCTCCCCTTGAAAGTTGCAAGGTAATAGATTTGACAGACTGAATTTCTTCCAGATAAGTCTTTCTAATCATCAACCTCTGGCAGTTATTACAATCAATCTAATCAGAGAGAACTCAGTTAAAGAGTAATCTGTTTCAACCAAGTCGCTATCCTTCTTCGAGACCTCAATAGTACCTTATGAATCAGGATCCTCACCTTCAGTTTCAAGAACCCTCATCGGGCACTCTAGACTTAACCCACTTCATTTCCTCCACTCCCCCTTCTGGCTTCACTCCACCGCACTTAGGCAAACCCACTCATCTGCAGTTCCATCATCCCTTCCCTTCCTTTCCCTTCCCTTAAGACTTCTTGCCCAGGGCAACTAATTTCCCCTCCAATAGCCAGCCGCAGGCACATCAACCTCACATCTCACAAATCTCCAAAAGTCCATCAAGATTTTTGTTCTCTCTGCAATTCAAAGTTGTGGAAATGTCACCTTCTAAGGCAGTTTCCCAACTTCCTGTAAGCAGTGAAGTGATTTATTCCTGCCCCCACGTTTTCTGATTAACTAATACTTCTCACCTCTCCACACTCCCCCGCACTAATTTACACTAATTGTACTAATGTACATAAAATCAGAGAGTATAAGAGCTAAGGAGAACCACCTTAAAGACCGTCTATCTAGTTCACAGAATGGAAAATTCTGCTCTGAAATCTAGGAGACAGCCAGCAAATTTGGGAAATTATAATTTTGTTCATCAGCATTCAAGGAAATTAAAGAAAAAAGAAGCAAAAAAGAGGAACATTTTGCCTTAGGATATTGGTTTTCAACATCAGTTCAGGCTCCAAAACAGAGATAAACAAGTCTAGTTAGAATATTTCTTACTTCTCCTAGTAAGTTATGAAAGTGGACGAGGGTAATGAAGAACACTTCTATTATTTCAAGTACAATTTCAAAGCTGTTAGATTACCATGGTGATTCATTTTATTGAAGAGGAAAATAAGGCAGAAGAGAGACTGACTAGGCTCCTTCTCCAAAATTGCACAGGAGCAAAACAGACTAGAAGGCAGATCTCCTGCCTTCCAGTATTGTGCTGCTAATGATAATAATTAATAATGATGATAACGACAGTAACATTTACAGAGTGCCTTAGTATGTGTCAAGCACTTTAGAAAAATTTTCTCAGGGCAGCTAGGTGGCGGGAATAAACAGAGCACCAACCCTAAAGAGATGAGGACTGGAGTTCAAATCCAACCTTAGACCCTTGACACTTTCTAGCTGTGTGACCTTGAAAAAGTTTTAACCCGATTGCCTTGACTCCTCCCTTAAAAGAAGAAAAAGGTAAATATTTTCCCATTTGATCCTCACGAGCACTCTGGAAGGTAGGTGCTATGTATATGTAGGTGTCATACCATACTAAAATGCTTATTAATTTTTTTAAAAGTATGTTTTCTGGTAAGATATAGTCATCAAAAGATGAAATGCAAGGTATCAATAGGCATATTTCTTAAAGCTCCAACGAGGAGAGAAATTCAAATGAAAACAATTGTAGTTTCACCATGTACCCAAGTAAACTGGCCAAGATGACAAAAAGAGTTCATGTTGGAAGAATTATGAGAAGTTAAGCACATTAATACGGTATTAATCAAACTGTGAGACACAGGGATGGGGATGAGTGACAGACACGTGGGCCCAATAGCTCCTATGGCTTGATCTCAAAGTGAGTCTGGGGGAGCAATCTTTGCCGCCTTCCAGAAGACTGGGCAAGGGCTAAGTTGTGAAGAAATCTAAATGCCAAATAATACTTTGCATTTGATTCTAATGGTAACAGAGAACTTTAAGTTTATTGAGTAAGAAAGTTGACATGATCAGATCTGTACTTCAGAAAAATCACAGAAAGCACTGGTCTATACCCAACAAGGAAAATGGAACTGCCGCAGAGAGGCTTGAGATAAGAAGACCGAGTGCAACAGCCCAAGTCTAAAACAGGGTGAAGCCTGCGTGAGTAGAGAGGAGGGGACAACTGCAAGAAACGTTATGGAGCTAAAAATAACAAGACTTTTCTAGCTGCACGATTAATATGTTCTGGCTACACGTTGGCGTTTGCACTCAAGTATGTCCTTGATGATATTTATCAGTAAATTATTCATTTCAGTGTCTGAGTTGCCATGGCCAAAAAATTCTCTGTCAAGCAGTCAGCCTACCAACCAGTGCCCAACCATTCCCACCCTCAGACTTAGTTAAACTTAGAAATAAGTATTTTACTGCCTTCATCAAAGCTTTTTTTATCTAATATTTAATGAAGCTGTTACACCTGGGGACAAAAAGGGAGAATGTCACTTAACACAACTTTTGGTGGGCTAAGGACCCCTTCTCTCCACGTTCCCCACAAGGGCAGCTATATAGATTACTAGATTAAAACTGAAAGACTAATACAGTCTGTCTGCCACTGCCGATAAGTGATGGACAATAGTTCAAAAGTTAAAGAGTTGCACTTATGTTAAGACTGTCTCAATACAGCAACAAGGAAAAACATTACCATGCTTTCCTAATTTAAATCTTTTCATTTCCATTGTCTCCAATTATTTCTTTGAATTACATTTTCTTGCTCTTTATCTCATGTAAAAACAAACACATCTAATTCTTTCTAGGAGAGACACACTGTGTCTACTAATTGTCACATTACTTATAATCAAAGATACAGGGTAAAGAGCACTTTTCTAGAATCAGGGGACCAATGTTCTCTGTCTATAAGAGCCCTTACCCATGGGAATAGAATTCACATAGTATAAAATGCCCTTCATAATTTAGAATAATTTTCCCTCAGAAAAATGTGACGTCTTTTTCCCTGGTGACCCCTTTTCCACCATCAAACCCCGAGTCCTAGAGGATAGGAACTCTATATAAAATTAACTGCCATTTATATAGGGTCCCCCCAAAGTCTTCAGGCTGCTCTGAGATTCTGAGATGCTCAAAAAAAATAAGACACCACATTTCTGGGGGGAAATCTAAATGATGAAGGGCACGGATGGCATTGAATCCCATATGACCCCAGAAAGATAGGTACTACAGATTACTCTCATTTTAATGAAGAAGCTACAGCTTTCTCAGATAGGTTAACTTATCTATTAAGTTGCCAGGAGTAGGATTTGAACTCAAGTTTTTCTGACTCCATGACTTCATGTACAATACATGTTAAAAGAGTAAAGAGGACAAATCAATTCAATCTGAGGTGGTCAGAAAATGAATATGAGTTGAACCGTGAAGAATGGGCAACACTAGGACAGGGGGTGAAGAGCTGGAAGGGAGAGGAGGAGGAGGAAGGGATTCCGACAAAATCACAGAAGCAGCAAAGTACACAAGGTGTGCTCATGGCACCCGAGTGGGCTGGTTTGGCTGGAACAGAAGATTCTTATACCATGGGATAAACTGGAGATAAGGCTTAGAAACACAGATGGGGCCAGAGGGGAGAAGGACTTGATGAAGAGCCCTCGGGGTTTTCTGAGGCAGAAAATGGCATGATCAAAGCTATATTTTGGGGAAGATTAATTCGGCAACACTGATAAAAATCACAGATTTAGACCAAAAAGAAACTGGCAGTACTGTAAGGGGAAAATGGGCACTGGAACAAATCAGAAGAGGGAAGACCAGTAAGATGACTATTTTAATAGACTGTAAAGTGAAGAACCTGATTGACTTTGCAATGCATTACAATGAATGGATTTGGGGGGGGAGGGGTGACAGAGAGCTCTCTCCCCTCTCCTCCTTCTGTATGTCTTCTTTGGAGGTAGCTGTGATGTGGAACACAACAGGGGAAAATCCAGTGAAAGGAGCAGGTTTCCAGAGGGACTAGTAATGTTACTTATACAGAGGCCGTCATTAATCTGATAATCAAGATATGATGGCACATAACTTTTTCATTGACCTTTGCTGCCTCTCCTCTAGACAAGAATCTTATGATTTTAAGCACCTGTTGGTTATTATTGTTATACAACCTTCTACACTAAATTCAATTTTACTGTGCTGACTGCAATACCAACCCTGATTTTTAAGAAAATAAAAATATTAATGAAACCAAAAGACATGGAGCTATGCTCCCAAAAAGTAACTTCGGACTAGAGATGTCTTTATTTTCTCTCAGACAAACTGGAAGTTAAACAGGATGGCAAAGTATATTTGCTCTGGGATAGTGAAGGAACAAAGAAACTTCTGAATGGCATTACTGGTACATTTGGTCTAAAATACCTCCAAAATACAAAAGCAGACACAATCTCAGAAAATGAATTATCACAATCCTATCCAAAGGTTTTACAACTAATCATAAAATTAAAACGCTAGGTGTACACACAAAGGACCAAGTCGAAACAAGACCAGGATTAAAATATCTTTAAAAACAAATTATACTCCATACAGATACTATTCTTCAGGCTACACATGCTCATTGCCGTCAGAGGCATCACCATTATGACAAACAGACATAAAAAGGAGCAACACATGAGTGTTTGGCTCTTTTTGTAAAAGTTATGGATTGTCAGCATACATATAAATTTCAATGGTTTTCATTTTTTCTCTTCAATGCTCACTGGTGAAAGTGCAGACACAACAGATTAAAGATTAAAGATTAAAGACAACATATTCATTTGAATCTACAATACCACCAACCAATCTTTCAAATTATTTCCACCAATCTAAAAGGCATCACATAACCCTGACAGTTCATTCTGGAATATATTAGGAGTGTTTTGCTAAGTGGACCAGTGAGCTAATGTACTAAATGTGCTAAAGTACCAAATGCACTAAAGAAAACAACATACACATATTAAAATAATAATAGCTCATGTTTATATAGCACCCTAGGAAAATCTCATATCCACATTTTAGAAAAAAGACAACAGTATTTCAAATTTTAAAAATTAGCTGAAATCAGCATGAAAGACCTCTGACAATACAAGAAGTTTCTCCGAGACATCTAGACTGTAACAAAATAATGCTGAGACAGACTTGCCACCAGGTTAGAAAGATAGGTAGATGAAAAGCAGAGGAGTGTATTGTATATGTCTATGTTTCAAGGCATAACCTTTAAAAACTCTAGAAAATCCCATATGATTAAGTGGTTTTTCCCTAAAACATATTCTTAATCTCCAGGAGTTTCCAATCTTACAAGCAATTTACAAACAAATTTCAAAACACCTCAGGGAGAAAAGTAAAGATAGATAAAATTTTGCTAGACATTATTTACTCAAGACAGGTCAGTCACGTCTAATGAATGTAAGGCACCAAAGTTCTCGATACCACACCAAAATACTCCCCCAAATAAAGACAACATATCACAGAATCTCTGTGTTCCCAGATCATGTTAAGTGAAACTCTTGTCTTCAATATACCAGACAAGCGGTCGCCCTGTCCTAGGTCGGAAAACTTAGGGGGCCGTTTGGGAGCCTTGTTCTAACCTGCAGCCCTCCAGGTTTCACAATTCTTCTCTGCTCCACCCTCCAAAGCAAACCAACCTTATTTCTACTTCAACCATGCTTTTAAAGCATTTCATCTATATCTCTTATGGCTGCATTACTTGTTTTCTCAGTCTTATCTCACATATTTGAAATTGTACTTACATACTATTTTATGCTTTCAAAAGTACTTTTACACTTTACATTTATCATTTCATTTGAAACTCACAACTACCCTATGAGGTAGATAAGTTACATACGAGATTGAAAACTTTACAGAAAGGTGTGTAAAGGTGTGTACACAGAAGAATAGTCAGGCCTTCGTATATTCATCCAAGTAGTCTATTGCCAAAAGGGGGTCCCCACATAGGACGGGCCATGCTAGAGGAGTCAGCCTCAGAATGATAGGCGTTATCCCAGCTTTGCTTGGTAACTAACTGCAATCGTCCCTCACAAGTGTATCCAAATAACTTTCCATATATTTCAAATATCACCTTTTTGAGAAATGAGCTCTACTAAATTTATTACTAACCATGGTAAATATCATTTCCTTTTACTGGTATCAAACTTAAATTGATAAAATCACAAGGACTGCATGCATGTGTGCGCGCGCACGCACACACACACCCCTTAGTACTGTTAGGGACTGAATCTGATGTTCAACCACAAGGTTACAGATTTCATTTAGGTTTTCTCATTCTTCCTTTGAAGACCTTAGACTTGGATTTCCTCATAAATGGGTCTCCCCTTCTCTACTTTCTCCAATTCTTTTAAATTCTCTTTAGACTTCATGAGAACCTTGAGGGGGTGATTCTGAAATAAAAAGCTGTTTATGGTTAATGAAGCTAACGCCCACCCAAGGTGACCCTCCTCCATTCCTCCCATTCCTTCCCTCAGAGATCAAATCCCATTTACCATCTCCACCATCAGAATATGAACTCCAAGTGGGCAGGGAACCTTGTCTGGCCTCTCCTCATGTCCCTAGTATTTATTAGTGCATCAAACATGATAAGCCCCGAATGAATGTTTTTTGGCTGATGGACTGAGAGTTCTTGAAAACTAGAGATAGGGGAAAAACAAATAAAAACAACACCTTATGCTCTTCTACTGACAATAATACTAAGACTTCAGTAGGGAGAGGATTGACTTCAAACCCTTCCTGGGTTATCTATGACTTCGTAAAATACACAAAATACTACCTCAGAGGGGCAGTGTGAGGTTCTGGCAAGATTGTGTGTGTGCATTAAAGCAATATTTAAACATCAATGTTATTATTATTTCTCTTCTCTTGCAAACCAACATGGCACATAACCAAGAGAGACATACTCTTAGCACAGAATGAAAGGTTGGGCTAAAACCCTTAGCTAAAACCCTTCTTTTCCCAGGTTACAAGTGATTAGTTAATTTGGGGGGAAGGAGAAGCTATATTAGCCTTTATGAAATCATACAAATACCTTTTGATTTTATTAGTGAATCAAATGAAGACAGAATAGGCTTTATCCATAAAGACCACAACCCTGTGCCCGACCATGAAAGAACATTTTCTCAGCTCTCTGAACTTTGTGTTCTAATCCACATCCAGGGGGGAAAAAGCAGCATGCATTTTGACCACAAGATGTAACTAATGATTAAAAAACAAAACAAAAACCCAAACCTACTCAAGTCTGGCATTTGATGGAAAAGCATAATAAACTTCAATAAAAATATCATGAACTCACAAGGAAAAATGAAATATCCAACATTCTATGAAAGGGGAAAAAAGGATTACTTAAGTCTGTGATTAGGCCATCAAAATAGTTAACAAATATAATTTTAAACTAACAGCATGATAGCAAAAAGGGGCAATAATCTTGAAATTTAAAAAAAAAAAACAACTAGAGTTAGTCACTAAGAGTCAGGCTTAACAAGGAAAAAAAGTCCATACAATAAAGCAGCAAAACTCACTATTCCAGTATTAGTTAACCATGAATGGGTAAATCATGTTGCCCTAAAATGGTCACATTAATTTAGCAATGACAAACTTCAACAGGTGCATGGAACAGTCATGCCTAAGGCTTTACATATGAAATGAAACATACATATCTCAAGTAACAACAAATGTTCTCTAGTGGGCAAGGGTGAAGAGAAAGACAAGATGCTATCTCTGAAGAAAGGATAAGAGAGCATATTCTCTGCTGGTAATCATCAGACACAGAGATGTTAACAGATAAAAAGGTCATGCAAATAACCCCCTCTTTTTCTTCACCAAAGTATAGTATCTAGGAGTAGCTTAAAGGCAAAAGAATCAAGCCTGTTCCTTCCAGATTTTAATGAATTTCAAAATAACAAACAACAAAAAAAGAACACCCTACTTTATCAAAATAGAAAAAAAAAAGTAACCATTTTTCATTCTTTTTATAGGATCCCAGGGCCCTCTGCCCCTTTATTCTGAGAACCAGAACACTTAAAAGCAAAGTTTTCCATAGTCTTTCTTGACAAAAAAGACTTGGGGAGAAAGGAAATGACTAGTGACTATACTGCTCTGTAAGAATAAGAGAAAGAGTTCTTCGAGATCTTAAAAGTTCCTGAAAATTTTCAAGCAGAACTAGAGCAAGCCACCATTTTTGTTGTCACTGGAAGGACGCAATTCAACAAATATTTACTAAGTGTCTAATACGTGCAAGGTCTTCATATGTTAGGTACTGAAATTAATTTGGAGGTTTTAAATAGCAATATATTAGTGAGGTTAACAACATTACTAAAAGAGAACAGTCTTATCTGCTGATTGTCTCAAATTTATTCAGCTCAAACTGTTTTTTTAATAATAAAAATCTCAAGTATTTTTTGCAACTGTTTTCAAGTTGTATTCAGGGGGTAGTTCTCAGTCATGTTAAGCAATATTAATTTCTTACTGTTATCCTTACATATTTGGCAAATAAAAGTTTTAAAGCTTAATTTTCCTATCTGTAAGAATGGAGAGGCTTAATTTATACTAGTCAAATCCTACCAGAAAGTATTTTAGTGAATATTTATGGCCTAGAGAGCCTGAAAGATGAAGCCTGCTACATACAGATGAGTAAATAATTACTGAATAAAACCATTATGTTCAGCATGATTATGGGTAAAAAAACACGTAATAAAGGATGTAGAGCTTTCACCAAAACAAAGCAGCAAGTATAATATCTCTCTCCTCTATGTGTAGTTTCCACGTCTATGGCAGTATGATGAACTGAAAATTCAAAGAAACACAATTATTTGAGTTTAAAATGATTTTATGTTAATCACACACTATTAAAAATCTCCAAGATAAGAGGCAAGATGATCTATTGTGAAAGAGGCAGCAGAGTTGAGTCAGGGCCTGGGCCGCAATCTTGGCTCTGCGATAGGGCCTCAGTTTCCTCATTCACAAAAAGAAAAGCTGCACTGGACAATCTATAAGGTCTTTTTCACCACTAAGTCTGGTGAACCAATGATTAAGTCTTCAATAAAATTAATTCTCACTATCATAACTTTTGAATTTTATACTTAAATGTATTCATGAGTTAATCAAAAAGTTCCCTCCAACCAAATTTATATCCCATTTTGAACCAATAAAAAGAACTACCCTGTGACTTTCAGCAAATGAATTAACTTCTCAAAGTCTTAAATTTTCTCAAGGGCAAAATAAGGAATTGCATTAGATGAACACAAAGATCACTTTCTATCAAGCAATCAACAAACATTAAGATCCAGCTTCAGACACTTACTAGCTGTGAGATCCTGGGCAAGTCACTTAACTCTGTCTCAGTTTTCTCATCTGTAAAATTAGTTGGAGAAGGAAATGGAAAAGCCCTCCAATATCTTTGCCAAGAAAACGCCAACTGGTCTGCCACAACTGAACAACTCAACAACAACAATGTGCAGAGAACTGTAATAGAGATTCTACAATTCAATGAAAAGACCACACAACCTGAACCTGGCTCAAAGTTACCAACAATAGCCATGTGAATAAAATACAATAAGAACTAATTAGAAAAAAAAGAGAAAATAAAGCAGTCTGTCCTACTAAACTGTATAATACTGCAGCCAAGGGGGGAAAAAGGGAAAAAAAATCAAGTATACACAATCACCAAAAACACAGTTCCTTTCAGATCCCATGTGAAATCTCTATTTTCCGAGGTTCATCCTGAATCACTGAGAAACAGCCCACAGAGACTAAGGGGGGCAGTTAAGACAACCTTTAGGCAGCATTGGGACTTATTAGGAAATAAATCTCTTACTGATAGGCAAGGAGAGGCGGTCAGAGCTGGGCAAGCCCATTGGAGTTTTAATTGTTTCTTAATCAGAAAAACCAGGGCCATTTGCAAATCATCTATTATAGTAACTGCTTTCAGATCGTTCAAGTATACCCATTCTAAACATTATTATCAGATGCTGTGAATCAGTCATGTCATTCTGATGTCAAGTAACTGGCTACTTATGAATATCCATGTTCATTCAAACACTGAGTCTGTACAGATTTCATGGTATGAAAAGTTCCACTCAGGGATACACTAAGAAACTTTACAGGTACATTCCTGTCACTTTTCCTTTTTTTTTTAATACACACCATTCCACACATCTGCCATGTTATAAGGCTGCCAGGGTTGAGGTACACTTTGATTCCCCTTTTCTGCCCCAGACTGGACTTGTGATTTCAATGGTAAGAAACTTTCAGTCAATGCAGACGGCTCTGCAACTTACAGTCTTAGCAGCCTGGAGTGCTGAGAGGCTAAATGATTTAGTCAGGGTCACACAGCCAGTATGTGGTAGAGACAGGATGTGAACCCTTATCTTCTTGATTCTGTGGCATCAAGGTCAAACACCACACTAATACTACACTAATTCAAGGTTATCTGCCAGAGTCTAGAAGTGTCTCTGATGAAAATTAAATATTCTAAATATAGTGTAAATGCTCAAGGTTAAATATGGTTTTATAATGCCAAAAACATCTAAAATACTTTTAAGTTCCTACTAGTTATTCACTTGTTGATTTGACACTGCCGTGCCACAAATACCACTATTTTTGTACTAAATGCATTACAAGTACAAAAATTTAATATCATAATTGGACTTTCACAGGTTAGACTGTTCCTAAAATAGTCATCAACATGTATGTCTTGAATGGAAATTTTTATAACAAATTTGGGCAATATAACCTTATCTAAAAAATGACAGAATCATTATTATCAAGAAAATGCCTAAATCCTCCTTTCCTCCTGTCCCTAAATATATTAGAATATTTATGCTATAGGTTCAAATGTGATATGTAAATTAGACAATTATTAAATATTATATACTGAGTTATTAAGCAATTTTGGCCTGTATTCTTTGTTCACTCAATAACTTTAATTATTAAACAGATACATTTGGAGTACCAAAGGAACCTCTTTATCATATCTTTGTACCAGTAAGGAAAACAAAAATAATTTTCATATATAAAAATAATTTTAAAATATCACACTTTATTCAATAGTACATCTATTGTAGAATGACCTGAATGAAGGGATTATACAAAAGCTGTATAATTTAATTAAGAAACTTCTGTTAAACATTATCAGAGATGTAAGGAAATATCCCTTTTTAGGAGATGACTTTGTTCATCTAGTTTTGAAAAACATTTTATGTAATTTTCTCATTTGATTCAAATGTGTGTAGAATGTATATGGATTAAAAATGTCATTCCTTGGGAAAGAAACATTTACATTATTAAGATGCAATATAATACAATGGCTACAGGGGTTTGTCTTAAGAGTCAGGAACACCCGGGTTCAATTCCTGCTCGGCATACATTAGATAGAAGACCATCCGCCAAGTCCTAACTTCTCCATGACCATAAGAAAACTCTCTAAGCCTATAAATTGCAAATCTGCATCAGTGGCTGGAGTTTTCCAAACTGATGAAATCACAAGTCTGGACAGAAACAAAGGATACTGCACTGGCAACATACCTTTGGATTAAATCAACACACCAAAATGTGGCACAGAGAATTATATGATTTAGAGAAAGGCGATTTTGAGGTTACTGAGCACAAACCCCTTATTTTTTAAAGGAAGACACAGACACAGAGGATTAAGTTTCTTGCCTACAATCACATAGGTAGTAAATGGCAAATCCAAGACTTAACCCAACCCCCATATCCAGCCCTCTCTCCAGTTTATCAGGTTGTCTCCCCACAATGCAACTCTGCCAGAGCCCTCTAAAAACGAAATATGCCAACTAAACTACTAAGTATCTAAGTCTACTGCTGGGAGCAACGTAGCCTTTTAAGAAACTGTTGACCTATGATATCCTGAAATTGTATAAATAACAGTTCTGGCTCTGAAAGTGAAGAAGAGTACAGGAGTTTAAAATATATTTATTTGAACATTCACATGTTAGACACGACCTTAAAAAAAAATTGTATTATCTTTCCTAAATGGTCACATTCTAGAAACGATGATCTTCAATAAGCATAAGTATGCCCTTCAATTTTCCCCAGAAACATATTTAAATACCTAAGAGTCATTGATTGATCAGTATGGGCAATCTATGGAAAGTCTGCAATCCCTTCACACCTGATAAGTGACTGTGAGTTTCTGTGGCTAAAAGAAGTCATCACCCAGTAACAAACTTTCTGGTAATGAGCCTCTCTGAACTTGGCTCTTGGTTAAAAGATACAGACCAAAGCCTGGCCCACAATCGAAGCCTTTCCAGCCTGATAAGACCTACCAGAGCTTAGGTTCTGCTGGCAAAACTTTCAAAACCCAGGATCACACCTCTATCTATGCTTTAGTGAGGCACAGTAGGGAAAGGGTGAATGTACAATTAAACAAAGTACAAACCCAAATATATAAATGTGTAATATATGTACTTGTGTTTATGTATTACTTATTTGTCAACCAGAGATTTACCCATTAAAAGGATGGGGGAAAAAAACAATAGAAATAGTTCATAGTTTGCATTATTAAACACATGCTTGAGTCTGTGATGTGAAAGCAGAGTTTAGGAAACCTGGTCCTTTTCACAAGCAAGTATATTAGTTCATTTCACCATTGTGCTAGTATAATAATTAAAGATGAAGTAGCAATTTCATTTTCTGGAATGAACCCTGCTTGAGAGAGAGAGAGAGAGAAAGAGAAAGAAAGAAAGAGAGAGAGAGAGAGAGAGAGAGAGAGAGAGAGAGAGAGAGAGAGAAGATCAATGAACCCTGCTCCTGATCTCTCTAAAATACCTCATATTTCTGAGTTTATCGAGTCAGACACACTTCTTAACTATTTTAACACCTAATTATTACTGAAGGGCATGCATGCCATACTCCTACATTATACAAAGAAAACACACAAATTAATTTATATCATTAGCAGATGATAAGAACATTTTTGGAGATTTCTGACTTTCCCTGTCATTTTGAAATCCTTAAATGGCTGGAACCAATAGACTATTGATAGATAGATAGACAGACAGACATAGATATCTTTTTTCTTAGTAAAAAGAAAAAAAGCCAATTCTAGAAACTGTTAACTCTTCTAACAATCCATCTACAGACATCATAGACTATTAGATAAAAAAAGTCAATACCATGGCTACAATTTTTCCTATAAAGTCACATTCTAAATTCTGACATAAGGCTGCCTATTCAAAATTAAGTCTGTGTACTCATTTTACCAAAAATAAAATAAAATAAAGGATGCCTTTTCTTTTCAGTTCACCTGAAATGTAAAGCTTATGTGCTGAAAAGAGATAATTCATACAAAATCACCACCAGATAAGCTGGGATCAGATCACAATGATCTTAAGATCCAGTTAACACATAAAACACAAAAGTAATTGTATTGCTCTATGGAGTACGAATCACAGATTTCAAAGCAAGGTCTCCTCTTTAATACTATAAATCTTTAGATGCAACAAAGATTCAGCTAAAAACACCAAAGCATCATAACAAAACCATAAAAATTTCTCCCCAGAAATCCATCATCTCTTAAATACAAACACTAGATGCTGAATATTTACAGTAGAATATACTTCTAAAGTTAAATCAGCTGTAAAATCAGTCACAATCTAAAAACCAAACATACTCTAAAAGGAAGACCAGTGAAATGGAAAATATTATTAATTTTATTTTTTAACTTATTCTGCTAATTTACTTCAATTTAGCTCTCTTAGGTTGCACAAAAAGTAATTCTTTCCATTACACTCATTTATTTTTAATCCACACATTTAAAACACCTAAGATCACCAAGAATTTGCCCAATAGAGACATTTGTTAAAATGTAAATAAATCCAACAATACAAGCTCTAGTAACAACTAAACTCATTATTTTAGCACATAAAACATGTCCTTCAAGCACACTTTCCTAAATAAATCAAACAGGAACAGCTACACTGCACTTTATATTTTTCTAACTTTTAGTCACATTTTTTGTATTTAGGTCAGTTGAGATTTCACAAAAGGAGTAAGCTTTAAAGCTTAGAAATTTTTTTGAAGTTTTCACAATATACTTTTGAATCTGACACACTCAACAGCACAAATACCACAATAAAAAAAAAGCACCATTCACAGTGATCTCCCTTAAGAGGCGCAAAATCAATGTATTCACAAATCAACACTGCATGACATTCCATTAAACATTTTTTTTCTTATAGTTACTTAATTCACCTTAGACAATCTTTATTTTATAATAATCCACCTACAAAAGCCAAAAAAGAAATGGCTTGCCTGTTTTGCTCAACAAACATCCAGGCATATTTATTAATTTCTCCACAGTCCCTAATTTAAAAAACAAACAGAAAAATTGCTGTTACATACCTGCAGTTTGGAGGTGGATCAAGGGTTATTTCAGCTAGCTCTTTCTGAATTCTGTTGGTGAAATGAGAACAGACACAAAGCATTGGAGATAGTCTATAGAATAATCAGGGAATTACACTGCCCTCTACCAACATGCAGTTAAATGCAAGACTGGCTTTGCCTTCAGTAATGCTAACATGGCTGCTTCCTCTTTGTTCTCAGAGGCATAACCCAAATCCCATAACAGAAACTTTGCAGCTTTTTTCTTACTTACTGCTATAAATAATCGAGACGTCAGTACCTGATTTGGGTAGTAATCTTCCACCAGCATAGAGTAAAGTGAATAAAATCCATTTTAGAACACTTTTTACTTAAGAGATTCTCTTTTCAAGCTTATATGCAAATGAGACAAGAAGGGAGGAGGGAATGCACTAGAATATTTGACAATGACTTTAAACAAGTTTTACTGAGGCAGAATTAACAAGTTACAGCAGGGAGCACACAAATAGTTTTGACAATATTTTATCTGTTTCTTAGTACCTAAAAACGTTTACAAATCAATTGGTGGAAATTTACAAACATTATCACATGAACACTTTGAAGGATTTTTACTTTTAGCAGCATTTGACTGAATCTCTTTCCCACATCCTAAGTACAGTACTGAAATTGAAAAGTATATTTTCAGATTACAAACTAAGCATGTGTTGGAGCTTCCCTCAACTTCAGAAACTTGACTTTTCCTTTCCATCTCTGTCTTTTAAAAAACGTTAGATGCTTTGATAACTTTAGACTTGTTTAATAAGTCCTCTGCCAACAGGCTACAAACAAAATGAAACATTTATGTCAACAAATTTAACCATTTCAAGTACTGCATGCATTTAATAAAAATGATCTCCAAATTCAGGTGACTTGGAGAAAAGGTAAATAGGTGTCAAACTATATAAACAATATCCGTGAAGTCCTGCAAAATGGATCAAGTTAAATAATTTTTCTCCCATTTTCTCCATATTTTTACAAAGATTTTAAAAGTACTGTCTACAAATAATTTTAATGCTGCTTAATGATATGACTGTATAAGTCTTCAGAGACAAGGAATAATCATATGGGTTAATGACTCTCTTCTACAATTTCAATACCAACATTGATGGATTTCCATTGAAGAATCTGTTTTTCACACCCATCAAAGTGTAATATAAATCAGCAGAAAACAAATGCTTTTTCCCACCCAAAATATGAAAATATGGATCTTTTT
Organism: Pseudocheirus occidentalis; assembly: GCA_028646575.1. NCBI lineage: Eukaryota > Metazoa > Chordata > Mammalia > Diprotodontia > Pseudocheiridae > Pseudocheirus > Pseudocheirus occidentalis. The sequence goes on along the minus strand of CM053596.1, from coordinate 189,084,525 downwards.
TTCCTACTGCTGATCCAAGTGAATGTGGATAGTCAAGTGCACCCACAACTTTCTTACTGAACAGGCGAAATGGGCAATTTAAGTTCTGAAATGACTTCTTCACTGGAAAACTTACGTTCCACAGTTGCATTTACTCTTGCACAACAAAATGCAGGATGATTCTATTTAAATGCAAAAAAAAAAAAAAAGAACTATAGAACATTTTAAAGCCCCTCTTTTCCAAGGCTGAAGGCGATGACTACTTTAGCTATAATGCTGCCCAGCAGTTTTTAGGACTTGACAGTTTTTAGAACTAAATACAGTTTACATGCCAATAGGATCATACAGTATTCCAAAAGATTTCTACAACTTAAAAGTCACTGCTGACTTGAGTCTCTGACCTGAGAAAAAGTAACCTCAAAAGCATCATCTAATTTGAGAATACAGAGTTTTTCTTCATGAACTATTTACTAAAATAACAAAGTTCAGGGTATGTGACATTACATCTCTACATAAAGACTCTTACTTAAGTCAATACATCGGTGAAGTTTGCTTTAAGGTGTCATTTTAAAAAGGTTATCTTATCTTAACCAAGGGAATGGCAACTTTTCATTTAACCAAAAAAGTTTGTAACTTAGTATTTTGGTTTCTGTCTTTAGAGATAATATAACTGAAGTCCTAATCCACATAAAATACAGTTTACAGACTGTGCTTTAAAAAAAAAAATCACCTCTCATAGTTATTACCTTTTAGCACTAGTGGATAACTTAGCAGTGGTTTTGCTAGAGAGTTTGGTGTTTTTCTTCTGCTGAGTGGCAGAAGGTTTTCTTTCTTCTTGTTCCTCAGGTTCTGGTGCTGCTGGGTCCCTCTGATCTGCATCTGAACTACCACTGCTGGTACTTGGACTTTCATCATCTGACCTTTGCCTATCACTGGACATCTTGGTCAAGTTATTTCTCTGAAAACTTTTAAAAGAGAAAAAAGAGGTTAAACTTGAAGAATAAATTCCACATCATTCCTTTCTGCAAAATATTTCCTAAAATCTGTCTTTTAAATGATAAGCCTTGAAAAGTGTCTATATGTTTATCTCATTGTTACTGCAAGGTTACAGAAGGAGGCGATGCATATACCAGAATGCCAATATTTAAAGATTTACAGAACTCAACTTGGAAAACCCACTCACAATTTTTTTGTCCCTTGGACAATCTATCAATTGTCTACTTTCTCAGAAGGCATGAAACAGATTTGCCAGTGAACTTAAGCAATGAACATTAATAACATATGACACATTGTAAATAACAGACCTCGCTGAAAAATGTTAAAAAGTCACTAATAACGTCTAAATATTTACACATTTACGTTGGTCAGAGCTACCAAATTCCCTCTCTGAAGGAAAAACATGTCCTGTTAATCACCCATATGCTTCCTAAACGTGGCAACAACCCCTTTCTCTTTGCATTTAAGCCTTTAAACACTATACCTCCCCCCTCCTCCCCAAGGAAAAAAGGGGGGGAAAACTAATAAGCAGCCTCCTCCGTTTACACGGCCAGCAGCAAAGATTCATTTGGCCACCACAGGGCTGCTCCACAGTGAAAAGCAAAATTCAAACTGCACCTTCTGCAAAGCTCCCAATGCCACCGTTCCTTGCTCAGTTTTTATATTACAGACCGACATTTTGGCCAAAAAAAAAAAAAAGGAACAAAGCCCCCCCCCACCCCCAAAAGAACTCTGAACAGAATTTGCAAAAGAGAAAAAAAGAAAAGCT
>CM053596.1:189055022-189082281 GCA_028646575.1 Pseudocheirus occidentalis | reverse complement strand
GTAACCAATGGAGTGAACAATGGGAAAAAAGAAAGAAAACCAAACATGGAAAAGAACACTAGTATGTAGATTTATTCAGTCTCCATTTAAACTCTGTTCTTTCTAGATCTTTCTCTGAATGTAGATATCTCCTTCCATCCTGAGACTTGTAGAGTTGTCTTATACCTGTGTGTTGCTGAGAAGAGTCCAGTTAATCAAAGAAGGTTGTCACACATATGATGTGTCTGTGATTGTGTACAAATTTTTCCTGGTTCTGCTCTTGTCACTTAGCATCAGTTTGTATAAGCCTCTCCAGGTGAATATGAAGACCGTCTCCTCCCCATTTTTTATAGCACAATAGTATTCCATTACATTCATATACCACAACTTGTTTAGCCATTCCACAATTGACGAGCATCCCCTTAATTTCCAGTTTTTTGCCACCATTAATTTGCTTTCTTAAAAGTCAATTGATTTTCACCTGAATATGGTCCTTAATTTTATTTTCCTGTGAATCAGTGGCTTTAAAGAGATACCCCCCACCCAATGGGTCTTTAAAGTAATAGTGCATAAGTGTATATGTTGATAATATCACTAAAATATTTTTGAGAGTTAATAAATTCTTGCATTAAGACTATTTGGTAAAAATTACTACCTTAAAACTTTAAAACATTTGGTAGTAATTATACATTTTTTTTTTTAGGAAACTAGGAGGCACAGTAGTCAAGTCAACAAAAAATTATTAAGCATTTACTATGAACTAGGCATTGTGCTAAGCATAGAAAATACAAATGCAAATAAACAGTCCTAGACCTCAAGGAACTTAATTCTTTTTTTTCCCGTGAAATAATTTCCATTTATTTATTTTCTTTTTAAAATAGTATTTTATTTTTTCCAATTACATGTAAAGACAATTTCAGCATTCATTTTAAATAAAATTTTGAGTTCCAAATTTTTTTCTTCCTTCTATATTCTCCCCCTTCCTAAGACCATAAGCAATTTGATATAGATTATGTATGTGCAATCATGTAAAACCTATTTCCATATTAGTCATTTTGTGAAAGAAGAAACAGTTTGCAAAACAATTACAGTTTGCAAAAGGAAAAAACACACAGACACACACACAAAAGTGAAAATAGCATGCTTCCATCTGCATTCAGACTCCATCAGTTCTTTCTCTGGATGTGGATAGCATTTTCCATCATGAATCCTTTGTAATTGTCTTAGTTCACTATGTTGCTGAGAAGATCTAAGTCAATTACAGCTGATCTTCAAACAATGTTCCTGTTACTGTGTATAGTGTTCAAGGAGCTTATTTCTAATGGGGAGGACAACATATTAAATGAGAACAAACAAGATAAATGCAAAGTAGACAGAAGGTAACTACAGAAAGGTTGGCATTAGTTTCTGGGAGGGGACCAGGAGATGACCCTTCAGTTGAATCTTAAAGTAAACTCGGGATTCTAAAGTTGGAGGGTGGGAAATGAAGTATCATGTGCCAGGAACAGCAAACAGATAAGTATATCTGCATTGTAATAGTTGGAGGGGGGTAGAATGTAAGAAGATTGAAAAGACACATGGGGGTTGGGGTTAGGAAGAATTTTAAATGCCAAGTATCTCCCCACTCAAATCCATCTTCTGTTCAGCTGCCAAAATTACTTCTAAAACTAGGTCTGACTCCCTGCCACCCTCTGCTCAACAATCATTTTCATTTAAGTAATTCTGTATGGTATGATGCTAGATGCTTGGAATAAAAAGACAAAGATGAAAAATCTCCTGCCCTGTGAAGGAGCTTCCTTTCTAATGGGTTGGGAGTCTAGAAGCTTGGGAGTAGGAGGGTCACAATGCACAAAAATGAATAAGTAGAGTACACAGAAAATCAAGGAGAAAGACAACTTTAAAAACAATGAAGGAAGTCTTCACAATGGTGAATCAAAGGAAAACAAGGATTCTCAAAAAGAAGGATGTGGAAGCAGTGTATTCTGGGCATGTAGAATGCCTTGTGATAATATGCAAAGGTATGGAATATAGAGTTTGGCAGCTCAATTTGGCTGGGAAGGAGAGTGTGTAAAGGGGAATATTATGACAAAAGCCTGAACAGGTAAATGGGAATTTGATTGTAGAGGACCTTAAATTCCAGAGTGAGGAAATCCTATTTTACTATATAGTTAATGGGGAGCCACTCAAGACTTTTTTAAACGGAGAAGTAATATGCTTATATTTGTGTCTTAGGAAAATAATTTGGGCAGTTATGTATTGTGGAGAATAGAAACTGGAAGTGGGGAGACCAGTCAAGAGGGTCTTATAGTCATAATCCAGGTGAAAGGTGATTGATGGTATCTGGATGAATGGAGAAAAGCAGATAGATGAGAATATTTTTTGAGATACAATCAATTAAATTTTGATTGGATATGGGAGGAATGACAGGAAAAATAAAGAGTGATGTTGAAGTTGCAAATCTGGTTAATGGGGAAGATGGTGGCACCATCTACAAAAATGGAAGATTGGAATAGGGCAGGTTAAAGGGGAAAATATTTCTGGTCCTGTGGAGCTTGAGATACTTAAAGGACATATAGAAACCAATTTTTGAAAGCCAAATAATGATGAGACACAGGTTTAGAAGATAGTTCAGGGTTTCATAGCTTTTGGAGTCATCTGCATAGAGATAACATTTGAATCTATAATAGCCAATGACATTGCTAAGATAGTGTTTAGAAAGGGTAGGACTCAAAGACAGAATACTGGAAAATACCCACACTATCTGGGCAGGATAGGTCATGGATGATGAGCCAGAAGAGCTTGGGAAAGATTGTTCAGATAGGTAGAAGTGCTAGGGGGGAGCAGTATCACCACAATGTTGCTCTGAGAGAATGGGAGGAGGGTATCCTTAGATAACTGTATTGAAAAGTACCCTATGAGACAAGCCACATAGAAGGTAAAAGATACTAGAGAGCTCGCTGTTTTCAAAAACAGTCTGGAACCAATTCCTACCATCTGAGGCCAATCTGCTTAGGATAAACAGTCAATAGATTTATTTGAACCCACTTCTTCTAATTAGTAAAAACAAAACAAAACAAAAAACAAGTAGATTTTAAAATAATCAATTCTCATTTTTGTATAGATAAGTCATTTTCCTAAAGCACTGAAGATAACACTTATTAGTGTTGTTGCTTGTTGTTAGTCCTTCATTCTCTAAGAGGACCAATGACATTAGGAGGCTGATATCTTGACTTGCAAGTGAACTGGATTTAAGTGAGGCAGAGCTGTGCAAAGTCTTCAGCCTCACTCTCTTCTCCAGAGTCATCAGAGTTTAATGGCAAGACATAGGTCAAGATGACTGATGATGGCCCTGGATGAAGTGGGAGACCGTGGTCTTTTTAAGCTGGGGCCTTTCCCAGGTTTCAGTTTTTCTGTGCTTGTTAACGAAGAACAAACATGCAGTATCTTTCAAAAATTATAAATAACACATAATATATTGTGAATAGGCAGGAATGAGAAAAAAATCAGTAAAAATCTGAATATGACAGGCTAGGAAGGAACACATTCATAGGAACTTTGGTGTCCAAACTCGATACCTATTCTTTGATATTTGTGTGACAATTCTGACATAAAAACCAATCCAAAAAATCTGTTTTTTAAAGAGTTTTAGAGGGAAAGATGAGATGATATTCAGCTTTCTCAGTATCTTCTTAAAGTAAACTTACTTCAGGAACTTGCCCTTGTAACAGATGTTTGTTTAAATGAACATTCTTTCATTAACCTGAAGTCTCATTAGGTGACGCTTTCCTCCTAAGAGCTCATGTTTCCCTCTTACATATTGTTTTTTATTGTTTGACCAATTGTCTGTTTCAAAGACATGACATTAAGGAGATATATAAAGTATTGATGTATAATAGAGTCTGAACATGAGGTAAAAATGCTAATTAGAAGCAGCAAGAACACTAGATATAACTATCTTAGAGATATAATTTATCCTTCTTGAGAGTATCTTAATAGCTGTTCATCAACCAATTATGTATTTTCTTTTCAATGACCTCATTACCACATTGCTTGTGTTTTGAAAATATTTATTTAAGAAAGAACATTTTTAACAAGTATGCTGACCGGGTTCCTAGAGGACTGAGGTTAAAGAATCATAAATTTAGAGCTGAAGGAACCTTAGAATCTAGTCCATTCTCTTCCATTTTACAGATGAAGTTAAGTGATTTACAAAATGGTTAAGTGACTTGCCTAAGGATACATAAGCAGTAAATGAATGATCCAGGATTTGTGGGTTGGTTCTCTGATTCTGAATTGAGGATGCTTCTCATTGTACCATGCTGTCTTGGTGTGGGAACTGCTTCCACTCCTATCATTTAGTTTACTAAATCCTGCTCTCCTCCAAGTCTTTTTTTTTTTTTTTTTTTACAGAAAATACAGCAGTATCAGAAGTAGATAGCCTATTGCAGTTATCTCTTACATAAGTTCATGCTCTCTGGATTAGACAGCCTACCTAAAGTTACTTTGATTATGTAGAAAGTTATTTTGGCAGGAGTGTTATCAGTGGGTCAGATTGTCTTTGAAGCAACTTGGCTAGGATTACTGTCCAATACTATAAGTTATAAATTCATCTTTAGAACAAAAGTAGACACATTCCCCAAACTAAATTTATTCCCAAACAGTAGAATCATTGAAATTGTTTCTGGTGTGGTGACTTCAAATGCACTTTGTTACAGAGCTTCAGAAGCAAGCAAGATAATATTGTGGGTATTGCTACAATGGGATAGTAATCTGATTACAGGTCATGCTCCATAATGAATGCGGAGAATTATCACATAACAACATAGCCAAGTCTTGATTTTCCATGGTATTGGGGTGGGGATGAGGGACAAGGCAGAAATAACATATACATTGGAATCTGTAGCTAATCCAAAAATCTCAGTGTTAAGCCATTTGTTTCAGCATCCATTAAACTCACTGCTTTGAATTTTTCCCATTCTCTCTTCCTACTCACCCTCTGGTGGGGATGCCAAAAGGCAGCAAAATGAGAGAACAGTAGGAAGGAAGAAGCAAAAAAAAAATTTATACATATATATATATGTATATATAATATTCCTTTTTAAACACTTGCTATTTCAAATATCACTTTGGTTTCATTTATTACACAGTGATACAATTAACCCCCAATCACTAGCATTTTAACAGAGATTACTTGTGATTGCTTGGAATTTTTAAAAAATATTTTTTAAAAATTGTTACTTTGAATTGATCATTACAGAAGGTTTAGTATGGTGTTTTAGGACACCATAATGCACAAAGTTAAATGTATGGCTATCATTCAAATTGGACAGCTTTCAAATGGCAGAAGTTTGGGAAAATGTCCTTGGGAGGAAGAGTTTAGATATTTTGAGCTTTAGGGAGGAAAAAAAAGTTTCAAATAAAAATTTTGGATTGTTTCCTGGTTTTTATTTATTTATTTGGTAAATAAGTATTATGAAATAGATTGTGCCAGAGGCAAGTAAATTCTTCCTTAGGTCTGATTTAATTTTATTTGTATCTTCTAATTTGTGTTGGGTATCATTTCATATAATTGTTAGTATGTGCATTTTGGTAACTTAAGCAGTATCAACAGGAAATCATATTTCATTTGGATAGTGAAGGGTACATTAGTCAAGTTTTAAAAGAAAGTGTATGTGGTAACAGCATAGTATATACTATTATTAAAAACTTACACCTTCAAAATTAATAGATGTTCTAATTTATACTAATCTGGGGAATTAAAGATTATAATCTTTGAGTCAAAGAAGGATTTGGAGTTATTATGGCAATATCATTTAATCTGCACATTATTGATGCAAGAATCTACAAAGCCCCTTTTCATTTTTATATGAGCAAAACTCATAGTATATGTAAATGCAAAAGGACAGCAAAGCCAAATCTATTAAATTAAAGCTTCATTTTTAAAAGTATAGTAAACAAGTTTGTATTGAAATTTTCTTTTTGTTAATGATTTGAAAAGATTTCACTTCCCCCTCATTAAAACCAAAATTCTGAAAACAAAGCTTTGCTCAAAGGATGGGAACTATTCTAGATCCAATCATCACTTAGGTGACCTAAAGTCTAGACAGTTCTCCACAGGTAGTAGCATTATTGGTACAGTTATCAGATGTCTTTATAGGAAGAAGTAGCCTTTACAATGCACACGTCTCATGTTCAGTTGCACTTCTCATTGTGTTGTCCTAAAGCTTCCTGCCTCAAGGCACTGAAGGTCATTGCTATCCTCCCCAAAGGTGACTATTTATCCTGAATCAGCATGACGCCATATTTCATTGACGGTGACACTAGACAACAGTCATAATCCACTTCTTCTGCCAGGACTGGACCACTCTCTAAAGTTTGTCAATTAGAGAGGTCATTTTACCTTATTTACAGAGTTGAGAGTATGCATTGATGCATCTTATGACTTATAATAATGTGCTTTGCGTTGAAAGGGGTTAGAATAAGCTAAGAGAGCAGTAATTCTCAAGTTTTTTCTGAGTTATAACACTCTGTTATTTCTTGTATGATTTTTTGACACCTTTCCTTCCTTCCACTCTCTGAATCCCACTCACATATGTCAAACGTAATGGGAGATTGAAGAAGTGAATTGGAAGGCCTGATTCCTAAAATGAAGAATCCAATATTGCCAATAATACATCTGTGCTCTCTTTAATGTCAAGATACAAATCACAGTTCTAGGTGATTTTTTGACATGTCCTGGGAAGTTTACCACAGGGAGCCCGAGCCCACCCAACTGCCTGGGGGTCTTCCTCACATTCTTTGGGCATTATGAGAATAGCAGTGGAGCATATGGGACTGTCATGTCAATTCTGCCAACATTTATTCAGCAATTGCTATGTACAGTGCACTGTGCTAAATGTTGGGGATTCAAAGATAAAGACCAAGCAATCACTGTCTTTAAGCTTACATTCAACTAGTATACACAAGAAGGTAAATATAGTTCTCATTTTTGTTTTGTTTTGAATATAGAAAACTCTTAGAGAAGAATCTCCATCTAACCACACAGGTTGGCATCTGTTCTACAAATTATAATCTTAGAGTTTTGCTTGAGGGCACTGAGAGACTGGGAGACTGAATGGATTGCCCAGGTTTTATAGTGTGTTAAGTGGAACTAGAACTCACTACTTTATATATATATATGTACTAATGTAATGCAAAGAAATTTCAAGAGGAAGACAATGCTAATGACTGGAATGGGGGAGGAGAATATTTGGAATCCAGAAATGCATCCATGTAGGAGGTAGCACCTCAACTTGTGCCTGGAAGGAAGCTTAGTCAGTCTAGGAATTAGAGTGAGGACAGTGTATATTTTGGACATGGGTAACTATGTGTACAAAAGCACAGAAATATAAATTGGGAATAGCTAGCAAATTCAAATGGAGAGTTCTTGAAGAGAAATAAAATGAAGTAAGAATAAAATTGTAGATGGGAACTAGACTGGGGGGTGGGGTGGGTGGCAAGGGGCCTGGGCTTTAACTACTAGGCTGAAGGGTCTATGATTTATCATAGAGACCACAGAAAACTATTGAAGATTTTTGAGAGTGGGGCAGAGACAGTGACATGATCAGATCTGTTTTTAGGAATTATTAGTTTGGTAACTGGGTAAAGGATGAATGGGACAGGGGAGAGACTAGAGACAAAGAGAGTAATTAGAAAGCTGTTGCCATAATCTATGCAAGAGGTGTGAGGGCCTGAACTATAGTGATAACTGTATGAGTAGAGAGAACAGATGTAGGAGATCTTTTGGAGGCAGAATAGACAAAACGTTGTAACTGACTGAATGTGAAGGTTGAAGAGAGTCAAGAGGCAAAGATGATTCCAATTTTGCAAACCAGGGTGACTGAATCAATAGAGAAAACATCAACAGAAATGGAGAGGATTGGGAGAAGAATGGATTTTGGGGAAAATGAGTTCTATTTTGGATGTGTTAAGTTTGAAAAGCCTGGTGGACATTCAGACGTATGGGTAGCAGACACCTGAAAATAAGGGGTTCAGGAGAGAGATTAAGACTAGTTTTATAGATTTGATAATCACATACAAAGAGAAGATAATTGAATGCATGGGGTGAGATAGCCAAGGGAGAATTATCTCCATGGGGTTTCCAGTTATCCCTCATTTTTGCGACATAATTAATCCATCTTTTTTTAATCATACATTTCTCTAATGACATCATTTACTTTTACTTTACTTACCTCATGTAATTCTTGTTCATAATCTGTTACCGCCTTATCATGCCCACTTTGCTCCTCTTCATTGCCCTTGATGTGATTCTCAAATTCAATTTTTCAAAGAATGTAACGCTCCATGACTGACAGTCATGCAACACCACCAGAAGAATATTGTTGCTAAAAGACACAGTAGACCTTTGTTTCAGAGGAAAGTTTCAAGTCATTAAAATACTATATGTCATTAAAATACTACATAAAATACTAAAATACTATATACACACGCATACCCATAGACATTTTATATAAATGGGGGGGGGTGTTTATAAATGAATTCTACAAGTTGTTCTTTCAACGTCGTAGTTGAACAATAGGCATTCTTTGTCCATTAAGTTTTTCTTGTGTGAATGATTAGGCCAAACTCTTTTGAGTGATTATGGTTCTCATTACAGTGTTTCAGGGCTTAAGGCAGTCAACACAATGTCATCCACAATCAGGAGTATCTGGAATCAATAGGAAATTCCTCTTTGATTTGGACTCTTTGTTATATCTCCTCCATGACAATGGCAAACACTCCTGGGGAGAATACATTTCCCTGTTTTGTGCCTTGATTGATGCTAATAATAAATGTCATCAAACAAAATCATCTCATTTGCTCTTTCAAATAATCTTATATAACTCTTACATATTCACCGGAGGTACCTTTTTGAGGAGAATCTTTGAAGCTGAGTTTACTCTATTAAATGCTTTTTAATTTTTTTTTAATTTTAAAATTTACTTTTAGTTTATAACATTCAGTTCCACAATCCTTTGAATTTCAAATTTTCTCCCACTCCCCCCATGGTGGCATGCAATTAAATATAGGATCTACAAATACCTTCACATTAAACATTAGTCAGGATTTTAACCAATAATAGAAGGATTATAACCAATGGAGTGAACAATGAAAAAGAGGAAGCAAAACAAAACCAAAACCAAAAAAGAGAGAGAGAGCAAGTAGTTTGCTTCAGTCCTCATTCAGACTCTGTAGTTCTTTCTTTGGATGTGGATATCTCTTTCCATCATGAGTCTTTTGGAGTTGTCTTATAACCTTGCATTGCTGAGAGGAGCCCAGTCTATTGAAGTTAGTTGTCACAAACATGTTTTGTCTTTGATTGTGTACAGATTTCTCCTTCTTCTGCTCCTCTTGCTCAGCATCAATTTATAAGTCTCTCCAGGTTTTTATGAAGTCTGTCTGCTCCTCTCTTATAGCACAATAGTATTCCATTACATTCATATATCACAACTTGTCTAGCCCTTCTCCAATTGATGGGCATCCCCTTGATTTCCAATTCTTTGCCACCACAAAAAGAGCTGCTATAAACATTTTTATACATATGGGGCCTCTTCCCACTTCTATGATCTCTTTGGGATACAACCCTAGAAGTGGTATTGCTGAGTCAAAAGGTATGCACTTATTTATAGCCTTTTGGGCATAGTTCTAGATTGCTCTCCAGAATGGTTTAATCAGTTAACAACTCCACCAACAATGTATTAGTGTTCCAATTTTTCCACATCTTCTCCAGTGTTTACCATTTTCCTGTTTTGTCATCTTGGCCAGTCTGACTGATGAGATGTGGTACCTCAGAGTTGTTTTAAATCAAGTGCTTTTTAAAAAACAATAGTCAACAAATATTAAGTATGGTAGGATCTTGTGTTCTCTATCTTTCAGTCATTTTGTGATAATGGCGAACATTTACCTTGCTCTGGAGTATCATGTGCAAAAAGTCTATTCCCTTCCAAATGAAAATTGACTCTCAATGGATATATAACTTATTCTCACAAAATACCATTATGTGGATGAGAAAGTTGGCATAAGAAATGGTAGTTAGTGATATTTTCTCAGTCACTTCCTTTGATAATATCAGGGGTTTTTTTAACCTTTGATATTTTGCCTTCTTTCAGATACCTTGAGGATTGATTCCCCAGTGCTCTCAAATGTATCACCTTCAGTACAGATCTTCTCTGTGCATTCCTGGGTTGAGCCCAGTTGCTTTTGGTTTTCTTCATGATCATGCCTGTTTCCTCAAGAAGCCATTGCTTTGCACTCTGCACTGGACTGGATGTGCTCCTTAAGGAAGATGAAGACACCTGTTTTAAATTTTAAAAGTAATTTGTTCTTCTGTGGATTCTTAGATACACTTTAAGAGGAATGCACAAGCTTTAAGCTGGGAGTCATTCTCCTAGAGGACTAGGAACAGATGTATAACAGTTCACTCTGTACTGTGCTTATCTCTGCACCAAGGACAGCACCACATGACCTTAAATGCTTTTGATGATAAAGATGTTAGTCTGTCACTTTTGCAGAATACTCTCCAAAGAATCATTCTCTTTTCTTTTCTTTCATGGGAAAAAACAAAACAAAACATGTTAACTATGAGTTTTACATGCCACTTATCAAGTTCTGATGCAAAAAAAAAACCCAATTATTAGCACAGAGGAACATTAGGGCCAGTAGAAAGTGCCCTAACAGTTCAACTCTGCTCCTCTTTCCAGCAGTTTATTAATTTATAATAAAGAAGTTAAATACCTAGTTATACACCATAGCTTTTTTATTTTCTAAAATGTTTTATCAATGTCTTTTATACCATAGTTCTTTTCTTTTTTATGTTAGATTTTTTTTTTTTGGAATTTTTTTTAGCAGTATTTGGAATAGTACAAGGTAGAATACACCTAGATGAAATAAACATTTTTTGTGTTATCTTTTTAAATTGAATTATTTATTTTAATTTTCAACATTCACTTCCATAAGTTTTAAATTGTCTCCCCCTCTTTCCCACTCCCTCCCCAAGACAGCTTGCAATCTGATATGGACTCTACACGTACATTCCTATAAAACACATTTTCACATTAGTCATGTTGCATAGAAGAATTAAGAAACATGGGAAACCATGAGAAACAAAACAAAAAGAAAACAGTCTGCTTCATTCTGCCTTCTGACTCTATAGTTCTTTCTCTAGATGTATATGGCATTTTCCATCATTTGTCCTTTGAAATTGTTTTAGGTCCTTGTATTGCTGAGACAGGCTAAGTCTATCAAAACCAGTCCTCGCACACTATGCTTGTTACTGTGTACAATGTTCTCCTTCATTCAGCATCAGTTCATATAAGTCTTTCCAAGTTTCTCTGACGTCCGCCTGTTCATTTCTTATAGAACAATAGCATTCCATTACATTCATATGCCACAACTTGTTTATCCATTCCCCAACTAATGGGCACTCCCTCAATTTCCAGTTCTTGACCACCACAAAGAGAGCTGCTGTAAATATTTTTGTACATGTGGTTCCTTTTCCCATTTTTATGATCTCTTTGGGATATAGCCCTAGAAGTAGTATTGCTGGGTCAAAGTGCATGCACATTTTTATAATCCTTTGGGCATAGTTCTGATTTGCTCTCCAGAATGGTTGGATAAGTTCACAGCTCCACCATTGATGAATTAGTGTTCCAACTTTGCAATAAACATTTTTTTAAAATGTTTCATGAAATGCCCCAACTTCCTGAAAGAATCACCAGTTTTATTAGTGTTGGTGTTCTCTCTCTGATCAGTACTGATCATACTCCCTCTGCAATTTTGTAGTGAATCTTCATGAATAGCTGTGACCCAAAATATTCATCACCTGTTGATGAGCTAGGCTGATCCTAGAGACATCTGTGTAGAGCTTGAGTGGTGGCCCATACCCATACACAATAATTAATTCTATCCCATGTGTGATCACAATTGTGTTAACATTATTCTCTCTTGAAGTTCTATTTGCAGTTCTTTTCTTTGGTATATTCTAAATTGTATACATATTATTTTGATCTGGCATATATAAACCTATTTATAGGTCTGTAAACACCTAAAACCCACATTTAGGATAAATTTTCTCTGGTTCCCACTGAATCCTCCACTGTAACAAAGAAAAAACAAAGGAAACAAAACTAAATAACTACATCTGCAACAATCTACTTTGGGAGTCCCCCTCAGCTTCTTTACTGAGAGAAGGAACAGATTTTTCATCATTTGTTCTCTAAGACATATATGTATATGTGTATGTGTATGTGTATGTCTATGTATACAAGTATATGTATACATATATATCTTGCAATTAATCCGAATCTGGGTTCATTTTAGAACTTTATTTATATCATTGTAATCATTGGGTGTATTGTTTTCCTGGTTCTGCCTATTTTCAATGGCTCAATCAGTAAGTATTTATTAAGGGCCTACTGTATACCAGGCACTGTGCTAAGGACCTAAAATATGTAGATCATGTTTTCATGTAGCTTATCTTTGTTTCAATTTTCCCATCTTTCTCTGAGTTCCTCATTTATCATTTCTAATGGCAGAAATGATAGTCATATACCACAATTTGTTTAATCATTCCTCAACAGTTTGCATAGTTTCTGGCACAGAGCAAGAGCTTAGTTTTATTTGTTTCTTGTTGAGTTGAAAGCGTCATGATTTTTGGCTTGGTGGATACTCCCTCTACTGAGACAGATCCTAGCCCCTCTAGAACTATTATGGTTTTCCAGAATTGCAATGGTAGAAAAATTCATTAAATAGCTTTTCTTTGAGAAAGTCCCCAAATAGATTAAGTTGAGACTTTGGGGGAAAAATTTTTTTGTCTTCTTCTGTGTTGGACATTAAGGTATTTTAGCTGTATCATCCACACGATATTATTGTCTTGGGTTCATAGGACTTAGAGTTGGAGACAACTTTAGAGATTGTCATGTTCAGCTTTATCATTCAATAAATGGGGAAATTTTAGGCAAGTTAAGTGACTTACCCAATGTCACACAGGTAACAAGTAACCTGTATTTGAATGGAGTTTCCTCTAACTTCTCTAGCTTAGTTAGTGCTTTTTCTAGTTCTAATCTGCATTTAAATTTGGGACATCTCAATAAAGCTATTTCTTCTTTTTCCTTAACCTCTCTCCTTCCCTCCCTCGCTCTCTCTCCCCCCTTCACCTTTCAATCTATCCTACTTTAAAGAGAAAAAAACCAGTAACGAGCAACAGCTCTACACCAAGCATTCTTAATCTAGGATCTGTGAACTTAAAATAAACAAACAAATAAATGAATGAATGAATAATATATATATATATAACTGTATTTCAATAGAATTCATTTCCTTTGTAATCCTATGTATTTTATTTTACACATTTAAAAGTTTTATTTAGAGATGAATCACTGCACTCTTAAAGGCTCCATGACACAAAAGGTTAAGAATTTCTGTTTTACCCCATAGTAAAAGTTATCTCAGCTTGCTATGAACATGCATGAATTGTGATAGTGGACAGAGCAAAGCGACTTCCCTGAGCACTTTTTAAAAAATGATATTTTTTAAAATATAAAATTTAGATAATTTCTGTTGAGAAATTCAGGTATATACACAAGCATGAGAAAAGATAAGAAAAGTGGATGTAGCAGCCAAAATAAACAAAAACTATTATAAATGATTAAAGTGTATTTATCATTGACCCCACCACAAAAGATGCATATTAATTTTCACATATTAGCACCTAGAGTTGCATTGTTTGCTTATTCTTCTTCTGACCTTCTTGGCTGTGTATAACGTGAATTCATTGCTTTTTTAACTTTACCCTTATGGCTGTAGTGAGTGTATACAAGTTTTTGTGTATAAAGGAGAGCTGGCCAATAAGGGCCTGGTCCTGGAGGAGGCAGACAGGATATGCATAGATGGTAAACCTACTTCTAGTAAACTTACCTCTGGAAATGTGTGATGTTACAGAACGGAAAGGCTCAGCTTTCCACTTCATAATAAGAGTGGGTTTTCTGTGACTCTTTCTATGAGTCTTTCCTCTCTGCTTCCTGAATGGAAAGAAAATTCTTTTGATGGGCTTAGGTACTAGACCAGACTACGTGTAGAAAAGGCATTAACCAGTCAAATTGTCTTTGATTTTTCTCTGGGGCCATTTGAGGCAAAGATTGCTGTATGAGACTCCTAGTGGAAAGAGAGAGGTGGACCGATGTCCTAATCTCTCTACGTTGTCTATATGTAGCCCCATGACCTTGTAACCTTGTGATTGCTTTTGTCACTGTTTATTCTTTCCTTTTAGTAAGTGAAGAAAGATTAGAGACAGAATGACCTTTCAAGCTTCTACAGGTTAGAAAAAAAAAAACCCAAAACCCAGACTGTTAGAAGTTGGAGTCTCCCTTGCCCTGGGGGACAACCTGCTTGACCCATCCCAGCAGGCAATCAAACCTTAGCCATAGTAATGAAAGCACTGCATCCTAACCACTAAACCACTAGGAAATAGCTCATTTTGGCCAGTGAATGCATTTCCTATGCACACTCAGTCTCAGCGAATTAGCCAGTCACAAATCTTTCCTTCACCACAAAGTCAGCAGATAGGAAAGAGCAGGTAGCTAGGAGGCGAAATGGATAAAGTGCCTGACCTGGAGTCACAAAAGAACTAGATTCAAATTTAGCCTCAGACACTTAATAGCTGTGTGACCCTGTATAAGTCACTTAACTTTTGTTTGGCTCAATTTCTTCATCTGTAAAATGGGGATAATAATAGAACCTACTTTGCAGGGTTATTATGAGGGCCAAATGAGATAATAATTGTGAAGTGCTTAGGACATAGCACTATATAAATGTTAGCTCTTATTAGCCATATAGCATCTGTGCAGTGGTGAGTCAGGCCCCCTCTGTGCAGCAGGTTCACCAGTATCCAGGTGGGTCTCTTATGTTTCCCTTTAGCTACAGGGCACCTTGGTGAAACTCCCTTTAGCCAGACCCCAATTACATTTCCTTTCCATATATTTTTGAATTCTTCATTTTCATTGTTTCTTGTTACAACATTATTGCATTTCATTAATGTACCACCATTTATTCAACCAGTCTCCAATTAATGTCTTCCTTATTTGTTTCCAGTTTTTTGTTGTTAGAAACAATATCACTAGGAATGTTTTCTGTGCAGATAGGATCTTCTGTTTAAAAATCTTTTTAGCTATAGACTCACTGATGGGACCACTAGGTCAAAGGGTATGAACATTTGTATAACTCGTTGTAAAATTCTGTATTGTGCAAATGATCTTGTTGAAAGTATATATTTATACAAATTGCTACTGATAAAATATGATTTATTTCCTAGTGTATAAAAATAAGGATAGTTTTTATTTAGTGGAAGAATACCTGTCTTGTTTTATTTTAAAACTATATAAAATTTTAAATCAATGTATATAGTTTTAAAAATATAAATTAGCTATATTAAAACTATAAAATTAACTTATATGAGTCATTAGGTATGAAAATATAATCTTAAGCTATTCATCTGTCTAAAATATATTCATATTTATAAAATTTATTTTAAAAAAACACCACTGCTCTGCAGATTCGAAATTATTTTAAGTTGCCTTAATTTACCGAGAGAAAACTTTGTTAATGTTAAGTTTTGCTGGTAATTTTTAGAAAGATATTTATTAGATAATATAATGAGAAACAGTTCAGTTTAGTGGAGAGAAAGTCAGCCTTGGAGTCAAGAAAACCTGGGTTCAAATTCTGCATTTCATACATACCAGTTCCGTGGTCATGGGCAAGTGGCCCAATCTGTGTCCAAGTCAGTTCTCTAAAATTATATATGAGGGGCAGCTAGGTGGCGCAGTGAATAGAGCACCAGCCCTGGAGTCAGGAGGATCTGAATTCAAATGTGGCCTCAGACATGTAACACTTACTAGCTATGTGACCTTGGGCAAGTCACTTAACCCCAATTGCCCTGCCTTCCCCCCTCCAAAAAAAGACAAAACAAAATAAAATTATATATTAAAAAAGAATTGCTAATCTTCATCAGTTGAGTTGTCTACACTGCTGAAAACACCATCTCTGGCCACCAGTTTGATTGAGTTCAATTTCATCAGCACTGGCAATTTGACTGATCCATATCAACAATATGTGTGTATGTTTGTATGTGTCTGTACATACACACACAACATACATGTATGTATACACACTATTATACACATTGCACATATGTGTATTGTATATGTGTATATGTTTACATTTGATAGTACTGATGAGGATAATCAATCAGTTGTATTTTGCTAAAATGATATTACATATATGATGAAATAATACTTTCATATATATATTATAAATACATATCTTCTGGAGAATATGTGTATATATAAACATATACATATATATCTACTCATATATTTATTTAGATAACAGGAGAGTGTGATTTCAGCATATATGCAATATCACTTAGCACAACTACAACTGATTAATTATCCTAATTGGTACTGCCTATCAATTATATTCATTTAATAGAAAACTACTAAATTCCAACTACTGCTGAATACTTGTAGACATCCAAACAAATTTTACCTGAACTTGCATGGAATATTTTGGACAATCAGATATTATCTAGTTCAAATGTGTATTTATTATTTCTAGAAAAATCCTCTTTTGTAGCTCCATAAAGTTTCACAAGGACAGACTCTAATTGTCTTCCCCTGGAGAACACTGAAGTATAACTGTCACCACAGTAAGCCACTCTGATAAATCTGCTGAAAATCAAGAAATGCGCTTTTAAAATTTTCTCTCTTGAATGAATTATGTGTCAAAAGCATTATTTTCCCATCTGTTTCTCTATGATAATTTTTAAACCGCTCCTTAAACTAGAAGTCTCAAAACACAAATATATGTGTTAGTACAATAAAGAAAATATAATTAAAGCGCCATTAGCACCTATATGTCCAACAGTTGGAGGATAGTTGAATAAATATTAATGTAATGGAATATTGTGGTGCCATAAAACGATAAATCTGGAGTCTGTAAAGAAATGTAGCAAGGCCTATATGTGAAGTGAGAAGAGCCAAATTAAGGGAAACAGAACTGTGTGCACAAGCTGCCTGCCATCACATAATTCAGATAGGGAGAAAAGGACAAAGGTAGCTGAATTTTGGAAGGGGATACAGAACAAAAACATTTTCTTTGCTTGTTTGCTATTTATTAATTTTCTTGGTTTTACCTTGTTAAAAGCTAAGGCTTTTCGGTTAAAATTTTATTCCATTTTGCATGTTTATTTGATGATTTTTAAAATTCATTATTGTAAGGTTTATAATGAAAGCATTTTCAAAAGAACATTGCAATATTGCCTGCTTTTTTTCATTTTAAAAATGGGAATAATAGTATCTATTTTTCACCCTTTTCACAGAGTAGGATGGATGGATAAGTCAAATAATAGATCTGAAAGCACTAGGCTCATCAGTTCCTGGTGTGGAAACTTCCTCCACTCTGCAGATTTGAACTCATCTGTAACTTTTAGTCTTAGAAAGTTGGTTAGCCACACATCTAGTATATGTCAGAAGCAACATTGGTCTTCCTGACTTCAAGGTTAGCCTTCTTTCCACTACATGGGAAGTTATAGGCAGAGGAAGGACCTCAGGGACCACTATCTTATAGGAATAAGGTCATTAAAATGAGACTCTGGAATGGGTTGGCAGGGAGTTCAAAAAGGTATGTTCTATGAAATGAATAATGAAATGTATTTGTTAAGCATTTACTACATGGAAGAATCGTGGATACAAATAGAGCAATCACTTCTATCAAATAACTTACATTCTGACAGAGGAGACAATTTCTATAAGAGGTTTAAGCTGCAAATCAGATTGAAAGCCTTCATAGACCTTAAGGAACATTGGGAAAACAGATAGTAATACATCTCATTTAATGTTATTTCTATTAATAAAACCGTATGGATTTCTGATACCAAAGTATGTGTCAAGAACTCTTGTGTTGATAACTTTCTTTTCTAGGTCTTCAGTAGTTGTGCCTGCTGAGGAGGTGAGAGCTTCAGCACCTGGAGAGGAAGTTGCCAGGTCTCATTTCTACAAGGATTCCTACCTTGGGCTGTGGCTATGGGGGTCAGACTGGATGAAGAGCAGATGGTCTTTTGTTCCCAGGACATTTGACTTTACATATTCAGAAGTAGTTGCTGGTCCACTCTTGGTGTTGGTGATATTAGGAATGGCTTAACTCTTTATAAGGATTTCTGAAGCAGGGGTGAAGTTGCAGGTATTCCCAGACTCTTGGGTTCAGGCTTTTGAGCTGTCTCCATTAGAATTTAAAGGCAAATAGAGGGTAAGGTGATTTGACATTCCTGGTCATACTTCCTCCTGTCTCTTCCTCAGAATACCTTGGTAGGCTAGTTCACCAATGCTATCTGGCATTTTGTCCCTAGTTGATGTTGGTATTGGTGGTGGTGGAAGAACACCTTGAGTTATAAATTTGGACACTAGTATCAGTTGTAGGACATCTGATTTCAAACTTAAAAGTGATTTATAGAAACAGACTATTTTCTAATGGGCTTGTTTACCTAGAGCCTAACTAAATTTTAAATCTAGAAATAATTTATAAATGATTCATGTTTCAAAATTCTATAGTTGCTCAAGTTTAACTCCCCTAGACAAAGAGAATATTTTCATTCTTCTTTAAGTGAAGTCTACAATGGTCTTAAAAGGAGAAGTACTTTGCAGTACTCTAAAGGCTACAGAAACATTTATACGGGAAACACATCTGCAGTAGAAAAGAAGATTAATGATCTTTTTGTAAATCCTTATTGCTCATCATTCTCTAAATTTCAGTTTGCTTCTTAATCCCATCCTGCTATCTCCCCTGACAGTGTATTTTTTCCAACAGCAGAGTATAATGGAAAGAGCAGTAGATTTGGGTAACTGCCTTTACTCCAAATTCTAATCCCGCAGGTCCCTTAATCCCTAGGTGACCTTGGATAAACCAGTCAACATTTCTAATCCTTGTTATTTGTAAAATTAGGGAGTTGAACTAGGTGGCCTTTTATGTCACTTCTAGCTCTAAATTTACAGTGCTACGATCCTTCAGCCTCTGGTATCTGTTCCTCCCTTATTTCTGCCTGTTGAAATTGTTTTCTTCCTTCAAGGTCCCCTTCAGTTGCCACCTGTTCCAGAAAGCCTTCTCTCAGCTACGTGGCATGGTAGATAGAGTGCTGAAGTTAGTATAAAAAAGACATGGATTTGATCCCACCTCAGTTACCTAACAGATTTAGGACCCTAGGGAGTTCCTTGAGCTCTCTCACCCTTAGTTCCTTTATCTTCGAAATGTGGATGATAATAGCACTGACTCCACAAATGACAACCTGAATTGGTAGAGGGAATTCCCTATACCAATTAAATCACAGGCCTAGTCCCCAAATTTACCATTATTTTCTAGCTGCTCTAACTTATTCTGGAATCTCACTTCAATTCTATTCTGTACCTGCATCTATCTCTGCAACATGTAAAACCTGACTCTAAAGATAACATTAAAAAAATTAGCTCAATGTAGCCCACAATACCTCATTCTTTTAAAGAAAGGTCTTTGGGAAGTAGGGCTTATAGTCTTAGAGAATGGAATTTGCCACGTGATTGTAGCATTTTAATGCAAGGAGAAGATTTAAAGAATTCATGCCACTTTATAAATGAGGAAACTGAGACCCGCTGTGTTTAATTTACTTTCCCAAGGCAATATAACAATTCAGTGACAGAACTGGGTCTG
The DNA here is from genome assembly GCA_028646575.1 of Pseudocheirus occidentalis. Classification (NCBI taxonomy): domain Eukaryota; kingdom Metazoa; phylum Chordata; class Mammalia; order Diprotodontia; family Pseudocheiridae; genus Pseudocheirus; species Pseudocheirus occidentalis. The sequence continues at coordinate 189,062,535 of CM053596.1, read as the reverse complement.
GAGTTCATGTCTCTTTAGCCCTGAATAACTTGATAAGAAAGAAATTTCTTATATGAGTCATATCCAATATATAATAGAAATGCACCAAATATTAAGCAACTCCTCTCCCAGTAGTCATGTACCAAGTGTTAAATCAATAAGGATTCTTGAAATAAAATTTTCCAATTGTAGAAGCTTTGGAAATTTGCCTTGGAAAGCATTTCGCTGTAAGCATAATAACCAACGATTATGGTCAAAGAACAAATTAATATGGCATTTTCAAATTTATAGGAAATTCATCAGACAGCATTTGATGGTGTGTTTTTTTTTTTAAACTCACCTTTGGGAGTAGAAGCATGGCCTAGTCAGGATGTTTTTGTAATATCTTTTTAAATGTTATGGTCATGAGAGTGAATAGAACTTCCACTAGTTTCCGAAGAGATACAAATTTGCCCACATTACATCTAGCACAAGGGGGCATCAGAGGCTACTAAGGTTGGGGACAGGATTCATCTCTGAAGTACAGAAAATATGAATTGATTCTATGAGAAGACAACATCAAAAGTAGTTGTTTCATGACAGTACCTAAAACTTTATGTCAATGGTCAGATGGTTTAATGACTCCAGGAAGGAAAGAAAACTGATCTGCCAATTATCTGTTTACTGTAATGTTCCCCATAATGTTCATATTTCAGAAATATGTAGAACTGTATGCTAGCTTAAGTATAAAAAACAAAATAATGAATTAAGAGTAAGGCTTTGAAATGGTAATATTTTGGAGCAAAGTTACAATACAATATATTTTATATTTACTACATATTTCTTATACTGAGGACATTAGGGATTATGTAGTATTCATCAAATTTTTGGAGGCATGGGGGTATTTGAGAGGAATGTTTATACACAAATTCTATGCAGAATTCCTATTCCTCACACAATTCACAATCCTGAATATGTAGTTTAGCAGTAATTAATATGGATGTTGTCTACACCACTTCAATGCTAATATTAGCCTCCTTTGAGTTTTCATCTTAATTGAGGGGGAAATAATACCCTCCTAATTATTGTGTTAACCACAGTATGCTTATATGATAGCTTCAGTCTCAAGGCAGTTTCTTGTGACACCTTAATATAAAGATACAGGTGAGTTAACATCACCTTGAAATGTTGACCTTATATTTTTTTCTGACATGTGCTTAAATGTGTAAACATTAATTTAGTTAACAGCAACCTGTCTTTAAGTTTCATACTGTTCACAAAATCCCTGAACAATTAGATGATTTTTTCTTATGATTGAATCGTGGCTGAATTTCCAAAGCTTGCTTAGAGACAAACACCCATTATTAGCTCTGTCTGTATTTAGCATTTCCCAGGATACAGAAAGGGTAGATTCAAGAACTGGGGAAGATTTAGGATCTTCTCAATCTGGTTGTCCTTTCCAAAGATGCAGATTGCAATCCATTCATGCTGGTTCATCTTGTGCAGCTCTTTTCCATGTACAGTATGTTCACCATAAGGGATCCACCCAACCCTCTAGATGTCTTTCTTGCTTTCTCCCTAAGACAATAGTAGAGCACTCAGTTGTCTATCTGCTATTTCTTGATCTCACTGTATAACCAGTTTATCTTTTTTAATCATATATTTACCTGATCACACGATTTATTCTAATTCTCCTTTGTAGTGATTTCTCGAGTACAGTGTATTTGTAGGTTTATTGACATATAGTAATAAGACACTAAGATCAGATTTTGGAGGATATTGAGTGACAAACTAAGAAATTTGACTTGATTCTCTAGTAAATGGGAAGCTATTAGAGATTTTTTTTTAACAGGAGGATAACATTTACAAAATATGCTTTCAGGAAAATAAGATAAACTGTAATATATAGGATGGATTGGCAGGAAGTATAAATTAGAGACAGGGAAGCCAGTGAAGAAATTATTGCAGAGGTCCAAAGATGTGGCAATAAGGGTCTGAATTATGATGGAAACAACAGAAATAGAAGGGGTGTAACAGGTGTAAGATATGTTAGAAAGGAAGAATTAACATTAAATTAGCAAACCCTGCTAATCTAGCCAATAGCTAAAGGTTAGTGAAGGAGAGGGAGGAACCAAAGATTATTTCAAAGTTTCAAACTTAACTGGTTTGGATAATGATGTTAGAGATAGGGAAGTCAGGGAGAAATGAAAAAGATGAGGAGTTTGATTTTTAGACATGTTGTATTTGAAGTGACAAATGGAACACCTCCAAAAAAGGGCAAAATTGGCAGACAATCCATGCACACAGGAAATCATATATCTATAAAATTTCTATTGACCCTGCCACATTTTAGGGAAATTTTATCTATTTGGTTTTTATTTCCAGAGCCTCTCTATTTACAGATAAGTATATCTAATTTCCCAAAGGTGATCACTGCCAATATAGTAATTTAAGTGTACCCACATACCAATGACTTTGGAATCAGGAGAGGGAATGGTGGTAGTCATCCTCCATCATACGTCATTAAAGATGTAGATTTAAGCCTTTAGGAGATAGATTTGGAACTGGAAAAGACTTCAGAAACAAGGTAATATAATCATATTACCAACAAGGAAACTGAGACCCAGAGGTATTAAGGAATTTGCCCAAGTAAATATCTAAGGAACTAAATATCTAAGCCAGGATTCAAAACCAGAGCTGTGACTCTGAACACATCCTTCTCACTACTTTATCCTCATGCTAATAAAATAAGCAGTTCAGTCTCTTCAGGGTGAGTTAACTGTGAATGTCTTCATTTGGCACCCTAGTTTTCATCCCGGCAAACATTTGTTACCTTTCTTTGCTTATACTGCATGCAGCATTTGATTATAATGGCTGTGTCACTTTTGCTACCTTTATTCGTCTGTATATTCCTGAATTCGGCTTTGATTCTTCCTTTACCAAGCCATTTATCAAAATCAACTATTGGTAAAGTAACAATACTACATGTAAAGTTTATGATCAAAAGAATTCTTTGCTCACTCCATCCCCACTTCCCAAACTACAATTTAGATTAAGTAAGTCAAAGCACATTTTCCTGTGGCTAAGTTCCTGTACGCAATGGTTACTATGCAACAAACTCTTAAATTTTCTTTCATCATCCATGTTTTCAGTTGGGAATGTATCTAATTAAGTAGCGTTTACTGTACTTGTGACAAAGTGACCTTTCTCTTACTGTAGAGAGAAATTGTCTGTGTTATTACTGTATATGTAAAGTCACTCAATTATTGCATAGTTGTAAGATGAGGTTCTAGGCAAGGACTATTTCCCCTGTGAAAGTAGGAGGAGTAGAGAGGGACCATCCTAAAGATGACTTATTGACTTGAGAATATCGTGAAGCAGGTAAAAACAAAACAGGCAGCTAGACCAGGACAACTATGAGGAGGTAACTGAATATAGGAAAGTATTAGTACCACCTAATCTTCAAACAGACCAAATAAAAGATCCATATAAAATATCCTGTAGCTAGAACTTGGTGGGAGGTATGAAGAGGAACACCAGGGTTGGTAGTGGAAAAGTCTGTTCTGAGCCCTGGTGATAAAACTAAATGAAAAGGTGGATTAAGGCCTTCAAAATACCAAATCTCAGAGTTGGAGGGGACCCCAGACGCCATCTAATCCAGCCAATGATTGAAGAGGAATTCCAGCTACAACATCTTGAACACTATCCTCTGAGAGAGTCCATTCTGCTTTCAGGCAGCTCTAATTGTTAGGAAGATTTCCTTCATTAGATGACCCTAATTGTGCCTCTGAAATTTTTACCCGTTATTCCTGGTTCTCTTCTCTGGGGTCAAGCAGAACAAGTTAGTTTAAAGGATGCTCCTTTAAAGGCTTGCAGACAGTTACCATGTCCTCACAATCTTTCTCTTCTCCAGAATAAACACTTCCAATTTCTTTAACTGATCATCATACGATAGGATTTCTAGTCCCTTCACCATGACAGTCATCTTCCTCTGCATAAACATATTCTAACTTGCCTTTGCAAAATTTGTGTATAGAATTGAACATAACATTCCAGATGTGGCAAAGTACACTGAGACTATAATCTCTTTTATTTGCATCCTCTTAATAAAGCCTAGTTGTCTTAGTTTTTTTTGGGGGGGCTACTATGTTGCTCTTTTGATTTATATTGAACTAAAACCCCCAGATCTTTTTCACATGACCTGTTATTTAACTGTATTTTCCCAAACTGTACTTGTCAGGTTGGTTCCTTGATTGTAAACATGGATCTTTACTTTCATCTACATTAAATTCTATCTCATGCTATTGGGACCATCCTAATCTGTTAAGATAATTTTACATGCTTTGTGAATGATTCCTTTGTTAAAATCACTGATAAAAATATTAAATGGAGCAAATCCTTGGAGCACGACATTAAGATGTTTCCCTCCAAGTTGACACAGACCCATCAATGGCTCTACTCTTTGAATCTGGTCATTTGAATAGCTCTGTGTCTACTTAACTGTTATGTAGTCTATATTCTTCGTTTTGTCCATACAAATAGCATGAAAAATTTGTTAAATGGCTGGCTGAAATGCAAGCATATCATGTTTATGACAGTCTCTTGGTCTGTGAATCTAGTAACATTGTCAAATGAAAGAGATAAAGTTAGGCTAGTATATCTTGCTCTTGATGAAGTCCTACATAGTTTTTATTTACCCTCTTCTCCTTTCTAAATAGTAGTAATCCCTTTAATAATATGTTCTAGAATTGTGCATGAAATTGAAGATAATCTCATCAAACTATAGCTTGAAGAATTCATCCTTATATTTTGCCTCATTTTGTTTCTTCTCATCTTTTGTGATTTCTTAGTAAAGCTTTGTAAAGCTGACCTTTTCTCAGTGGGATCAGGAAAAGGAAGATTTGCTAACACATGGCCCAGGAAGTCAGGGAAAATGATCAGGTTTCCTCTGGGGTCAGATTAGGTTGGTGGTAGTGAGGGAGAAAAAAAGAAGGGAATAGTGGGGAAAATTAGGGGTTCAGTGGTGGAAGCTGCTTCTAGACTCTAGCTACCAATTGCTTCATAGCAACAGAAAGTATGAAAATGTGATGTTCATACAGACGATTTCTAATTTTCTAAAACCAGAAGCATACAACCAAGCCACAGGAAAATTTAGAGAAAACCCTTCTTGTTCTTTTCTATACAGAAAAGTTCTATACCTTCCCATCCAAGGAAAAGAAAGAGAGGGAAGAAAGAAAACCTTAGATAGTATGCAGAGTTAAAGAAAGGCAAAACTGTGGCATTAAACTGACAAATACTATTACAGGTGCAATTTCATAACATGATTTTTTAATTGTCTCGTCTGAAATAAAGTTTTTAACTTTTTAAAAGTCTCCCCTATCCCTAAATTATATCAATATTATTCTTAAAATTATTTAAATGTTTTTACGTAGTCTGGAATAGGTTTTTCCCCTACTTATTTAGAGAAATTTGGTTTGGAAACTTGATTATTATATGGATGTTTGAAAATTGCCTATGAGAAGTGCATCCGTTTCCACTTAAACACATGGTTGCCATTATATGTATTTGCAGATGTGAATCTTAAACACAGCAACTTTTCCTGTTTGACACAGGGAACTCTCTTTAAACTCATGGCAAAATAAACCATGGTTTGGATAAGGCAACCATTTAGGTTGCCGGGTCTTTTTTTTTTTCCTTTTGGAATATTAAAAGTTCATCAGGATATTCTATTTGATTTTAATTTCCAATCAGCTTTTTCTGTAGTCAACTCTCAACTCCTGGGGGTTGAAGGTGGAGGATTTTTTTGATTAGTACCCACTCCTGCTAGGTATTCAGTCCTATACGTTAGATTTGCAAGGGACCTCCAAGCTGATCAAGTCTAATCTCCTTATTTTGTAGATAAGGAAACTGAGGACTAGAGAAGTTAAATGACTTGCCCATGGTTATCCATGTAGTTAGCATAGTTAGGTAGTTAGTGGGAGGTCTAGAACTAGCACTTGCCTTGCCTCTTGCAGGATAACAATCCAGGATTTTTTTGGCCATTATAGTATTCTGTTTCTCTAGCTTACTAATATTATCAGAATTAATATAATTTATAAAAGACCCCAAAAGTCTAATAACAATACTGTCCAGTACATTGCATACAAGAGAAACTTAATGTTTGCTGAATGAATTTTATTACCTGAATTAATATATAGAATGAATATAGTGGTTTTTTCCTGCCATAGTATACTGTTCCATTGTATTCTTATTTACTAAGATTATGAGAATTAATATGATTTATAAAAGCATTGCACATATTAGACACTTTTTCCTGAATGAATGTTTACCAAGATTATCAGAATATAATTTGTTAAAGCACTGCACACAGTAGGTACTTTTTTGCTAACTGAATGTTTTAAAGGATGATTTGTGTGTACTAACTCATTTAATCTGCTATTCTTAAGATTTTTCTTTCTCATTATACAACACATTTTTACATATTATTTCCCAATGTCCCCAAAAAGCTTTTATAAATATCTCATTTGTTTCATTTTTTGAGGTATGATTGACAAAAGTTGGAAGAACCCAACTTATTGAATACATTACAGTAAGGATTCTCTGTGTATACAGGTTAGATTAAAGATCTCTGAGCTCCCTTGTAATTTTCATATTCTGTGATTCCTCTGTGTTTTAGTCATGTGAGTTTAAGCAGAGAAAAATAGAATGCCAACTGACTAGCAGGGAAGCCCTGTTACATTTGTGTCATGTGTGTCAGAGATACCCAAGGTTCCAAAGCCCTGGTTACATTATTATTTTTGCGTTCTCTCTCTCTTTTCCCCTTTCCCTTTCCCTCTCCCTCCTTCTCTCTCTTAAAAATAATTTTTTTAATATTACTAGCATTTCACCAGTATCCTTCCCCAATGTCTCCCACAAAGCCATCCTATATAATATATGGTATTTGTAAGACAAAAAAAAAGAAAGAAAAAATCAACATAACTGATCAGTAAATTGAAACAGTTTGAAAATATGTGCAATGTACAACACTAATGGATCTCCCACTTCTGCAGAGGGGGATAAGGTGGAGGTGTCTTCTCATTTCTCTTTTTTGAGCTATATTTGGTCTTTACAATTTCTCAACATTCACTTTTGATTTTTTGTTTGTTCTTTCCATTTACATTGTTGTAGTGATTGTAGGTATTGTTTTCTTGACTGCTTATTTTGCTCTGAATTAGTCCACATAAATCCATGCTTCTCTGTATTCATCACATTTGTCATTTCTTACAACAGTGTAATATTCCATTCCTTTCATGTACCATAATGTGTTTAGCCATTACCAAGTTGATGGGCATCTACTTTGTTTCTGATTCTTTGCTATCACAAAAAGTGCTTCTATAAACATGTTGGTGTTTAAAGGAACCTTCTTATCAATGACTGTATCAATAATGAGATATTCACAACACCCATGATGGTTATGAATATGTTGGTGTAGTTTTGGATCACAAAATATAGCAAACTCTCCACATGGAAGGCAGAACCAAGGTCTTTATTCAGAAACCATAACACTGAGTCCCAA
>CM053596.1:189013181-189054522 GCA_028646575.1 Pseudocheirus occidentalis | reverse complement strand
AGATTGTGGGAGGGGCCTTACAGTGGGATCAATGTTCTGGACTGGGGGGTAGGGGCAAAAAGGGGAGAAAATCTGTAACTCAAAACCTTGTGGAAATGAATGATGTAACCAAGAAAATAAATTAAAATTAATTAAAAAAAAAGAAGTAATCACCATTAGGGTCCATTGTCTGCTATGTTCCATAGTAGGCAATAAATAAATGCTTATGAATCGATCAATTAGTTGCCACTGTCTTCTAGTTGATGCCCACTTTCAGTTGTTCAGGCGTCCTGAAGTCCAAAGGGAATCCTTAGTATTAGAAAAGAAAGACTAAAGCTTCCTTTCCTGATCTAACTGATGATTACTTCTCTTTCAATAGAGCCTCTACATTGAAAAATAAAGTGCCAAATTAGGGATTCCTGGTTTATTAGTTGTGTTTAAAATTCAAAAGTTGTGATACAGGCAGTATCACATTGCTGTTGTGTTGCCTTTGTGCTTCCTAGGGCCTCTTTCAGCCCTCAGGTTAGAGGAGAGCCAGCAGCACTGACTCTATTTGTAAATAAATTAACCTTAAATTCTTCCCTACCCTCAGATTCTTTCTACCTCTGCAATAAATAGGGTTGGACAACTCTCTGCAAGACTACCAAGGAACACCAGTTGGGTATCTCAACTGTTCCTCAGTTTGCTCTACTGGGAAGAAATAGGCAAATCACCTAGGACTATAAGTTATAAGAAGGGATTCCCAGCACCCATTCCAGGATAAGCTGAGACCCCAGAAGTTCTTCATGTATGTTTGCCTGGAGACCTATCTACACTTTTTTTTTTCCCCAGGTCATCTTGAAAAAAAGGCTGAGATGAAAACTCAAAATTCTTGCAGACCTACTTCCTTTTCCAGGGCAGTGTTAGGCAAGTCTACCCCAGGGTTCTTTGAATTCAGAGTGCCTGTTTCACCTTGTTCTTTCTTTAAAATGATGGAAAAGCAGCATCAGGGGAGCCACCCAGTTTTATATGATGAGTCTGAATGCCACCTTCTTTTAGTGCTTCCTTTTTCTCGAGGCTCCAATACACTAAGATGATGACACATTTCAAAGGTTTTCTTTTGTGCGGTCTGGGTAGAGTAGACTTACACATCCTGCTAGGGGAATTTCTAGTTTGTGAATCTTGTCACCTGTGTCTCCAGAGTCAAACATTTCCATCTTCAAGGCAAGTCCAACATACATTGTCAAACTTGACATTTGTAGCACATATACTTTTGATGTCCAGAGTAGCAACCAAAGTAAATTCAAGGGGAAAAGTCGATCGTTTCTAGACCAGATTAATTTCTGAACACTGGTAACTCTGAGGGGCTGGATGGAAAAAAATTCATTTTGCCTTAATTTGTTTAATACTATCAATCAATTCACAGAACCAAGGAACTCTAACAGGAGATCAAGCACTTCAGAAGAATACATTATGGATGAGCACTAAGATTTATTGGCCATTTCAAAGAAAAAAAATCAAATGTGATCTCATTAAGGTTAAATGGGGGAACATTTGTGTTATGCAAGCACAGAAATAATTCCCGTGATACAAACTGGGACAGGTAACACTGAGGCCTGTGATTTCATTGGTGGAAGGAACTCCTAGAGAGGGACTTCTTTTCCTAATCTAGATTAACATCTGCTTTGTATTTTTGAGATTTTGAGAATTTTCTGAGGAGCTGGGAGATTAAGTGATTTAGTGTCTTTCAAAGGGTCTGCCAGTCAGTATGTGTCAGAGGCAACACATAAACTCAGTTTTCCTAACTTTAAAGCTACCTTTCTGTTCACCCACCACACTGTACTGCTTCTATCTACTAAAATCACAGTCAAAACAAACAAATAACAATAACAAAAACCCAATCAAAACCCAAGAAAAAGTCTGAGTCATGAAACAGTGTATCAAAAATATAAAAATTTATAATAAAATCTGTGGAAAATAAAGTTAAATGAAGTATCTCCTTGAAGAAGACCTAAGTGAATGTTTGCCCTGTAGACCCCTACAGCCTATACTAGCTACATAATCTACATTGCTGTAGGAACTATTCAGCAAGGACTGATGCTATTAATTTCCATAGCATGATTTAGGGAAGAAAAATAAAATTGAACTGAAAAGACAGGTACAGTCATGGAGCACTATCATTATAATAAAAAGGATGTAACTTCAAAAGGAAAGAATACAGTACGCAAACATTTGCAGACTTCCCTGATTTGAAACCCCCCTTTAACTTCTCAGACCCTTGACTTTAGAATTCCTGAGGACTTCTAGTTCCTGATTTGGTCCATTCTCTTTTTCATAGTCCTAGCTATGAGATCAAAATGATTTTCATGATAATATTAAGACATTTTAATTTCTAATATTGATAGATAATGGTAGATCTCGATAGATATAACCCATGTAAATTAAAGCTCTTTTGGAGGTCCTCAGTAATTTTTAAGAGTGTAAAGGACCGAAGACCAAAAAGTCTGATAACTGTTTTCCTAGGAAAACCCCAATTTTAACCTTATTTCTTTTTCCCCAGGGTGCTATTTTTCCTTAAGAGCAATCACTACTTTGTTTACTCTTAAAGAAATTTTTAAAATTAAATTTATTTATGTATTTTTAGTTTTTAACATTCACTTCCATAAAATTTTGAGTTCCAAATTTTCTCCCCATCTCTCCTCTCCCCCATCCCAAGATGGTATGTAATTTGATATTGGCTCTCTATATACATTCATATTAAACCTATTTTCACATTAGAGAAGAATTAGAACCAATGAGAGAAATCACCAGAAAGAAGAAAACAAACAAAAAAGAGAGAGAGAAAAAATAATATACTTCAATCTGCATTCAGACTCCATAGCTCTTTCTCTGGATGTGTACAGCATTTTCCATCATAAGTCTTTTGGAGTTGTCTTAGGTCCTTACATTGCTGAGAAGAGCTAAGTCTAATAAAGTCAGTCATCCCATGTTGTGGCTGTTACTGTGTACAATGTTCTCTTGGTTCTGTTCACTTTGTTCAGCATTAGTTCATATATGTCTTTCCAGGTTTTCCTGAAGTCTGTCTGCTCAATATTTCTTATTGCATGATAGTATTTCATTTCATCCATATACTACAGTAATTCCTCAACTGATGGGCATCCCCTCAATTTCCAATTCTCTGCCACCACAAAAAGAGCTTCTATAAATATTTTTGTAATGTGTATCCTTTTCCCATTTGTATGATTTCTGTGGGAAACAGATGCAGAAGGGGTATTGCTGGATCCAAGGGTATGAACATTTTTGTAGCCCTTTGGGTATAGTTCTTAGTTGCTCTCCACAATGGTTGGATCAGTTCACAACTCTACCAACAATGCATCACTGTTCCAATTTTCCCGCATTTTCTCCAGCATTTATAATTTCCCTGTTTTGTCATGTTAGCCAATCTGAAAGGTGTGATGTGGTATGTCAGAGTTGTTTTGATTTGCATTTCTCTAATCAATAGTGGTTTAGAACATTTTTTCATATAAGATTGTAGATAGCTTTAGTTTTTGAAAACTGCCAGTTAATATCCTTTGACCATTTATTAATTGGGAAATGACTTGTATTCTTGTACATTTGACTCAGTTTTATATATATATATATATATTAGAAATGAAGTCTTTATCAGAGATACTAGTTATAAAAATTCCTTCACAGTGTTCTGCTTCCCTCCTAATCTTTGTTGCATTGGCTTTGTTTGCGAAAAAAATCAATTTAATGTAATCAAAATTATCCATTTTGCATTTTATAATCTTCTCTATATCTTATTTGGTCATAAGTTCTTCTGTTCTCCATAAATCTGACAGGTAAACTATTCCTTGCTCTACCAGTTTACTTATAGTATCAGCCTTTATATCTAAATCATGTGCCTATTTTAACTTTATTTTGGTATACAGTGTCAGACACTGGTCTATGCCTAGTTTATGCCATACTATTTTCCAGTTTTCACAGCAGATTTGTCAAATAGTGAGTTCTTATCCTAGAAGCTCAAATCTTTGGGTTTATCAAGCAGTAGATTATAATTGCCATTGACTCCTCTGTTTTGTTACCCTGTTCACTCTTGACACTAATAATTGCCTCCCTAGTCCTTAAAAAATTACCTTGTATTGATTTCATGTAAATATTACTTATAAATATATATATGCATATATACTTACGACAAAATCATTAGTATAATTTTTAATATGACAGTAAATTATTACTACTCATTGTAATATGGACTGCTACAAGCTCTTAGTCATCTTCACAGTGTCAAAATTCCAATGATGTCCTTACATTCCTTCCCTTAAGATAATGAGATTAGGTTGAGCTGAGCTGATCTTAAGTCCCCTACTGAGATATTGTCTTGTGGGGGATCTAGCTCAAGCTAGATCTGGACCTCTGATGTCCTTGCTCCTTCTATTGAGATTTGTGCCATGAAGGGCAAAATAGCCAGAATGAAGTGGTTCTCTTTACTTGGATTGATGAAGATGACTGGGCATCTCATGACCAGGCCTTGCTACACTACTCTGCCTCCTCTTCTTTCCCTCTTAAGGGTATAAAAGACCTTTCTGTGAGCCTCTAGTTCGGGGAATTCACTATGCTCTGCACTCATAAGACATCCCCTAGGGAGTAGGTTTGCTACCCTGTTATCTCAATCAAAGATGCTTTATTCTTCTACTCATAACTCTGATTTATTTCAGGACTTGGTGCTTATATTTAAACATGTTTTTCCTGATAGAATGTAAGCTCTGTGAGAGCAGGAACAGCTTCATTTTTGTCTTCATACCACTAGTGCCTGGTACATAGTAGGTGTTAAATCATTGTTTATTGTTTAACTGATTGAAGGAAGAAAAGTAATTTCAAATAAAGGATAAATGGCCTGTGAAAGGAGAGAAAATGGGGTGACTGGAAATTGTAGTGTGGATAAAGAATAATAGTTTTAGAAGAGTTGAGGCTACAAAGAATGACATAAAGGTAAAGATAGAATGAAAATTTCAGAACAGTGAAAAATTCAGATTATGAAGCTAAAACATTTGTGAATAATGATAGGTTAGGATAGGATAGGATAGGATAGGATAGGATAGGATAGGATAGGATAGGAAAGGAAAAGTTAAGATAGGCTAGGATAGGCTAGGATAGGATTGGATAGGAAAGGAAAGGAAAGGAAAAAGGAAAGGAAAGGAAACGAAACGAAAGGGAAGGGAAGGGAAGGGAAGGGAAGGAAAGGAAAGGAAAGGAAAGGAAAGGAAAGGAAAGGAAAGGATAAAAACAGCAGGTCATGGAAGTTAAGGATGATGATAAATTGGGGGAAAGGGTTATTTGAGGGAGAAATTAACACGTAGGTTAAAGTCCTAAAGTATAAGGGCAGGGGTTGAAGAGGAAGATGATTGGCTGTGAGCCAAGCATTAAATTGCATGAGAAAGGAGGTGGAATGACCAGGGGACTGGCACAGGATCATGGAGTCAGAGCTGGAAGGAAACTTATAGATCATCTCATCCAGTCTCATTATTTTACCAATGAGGAAACTGAAAACCAGAAAGATCCTAAGAAAGAGTACCCTAGCTTATCCAGGTAGCAAGTAGAAGATACATACATACAAAGGTGGGTGGTTCAGGCACCCCAGCGTTCTCTCTTCAAGTTAAACCCTTCTTGTATGCCCTGGTCTACTTCTCAGTGGATAAAAGCCACCAGGATCTGAAGTGGAGCAAGAAGCATGCCTAATTTTTTTCCTGGCCCAGGGTTTGGAGGAGGAATGTAGATGTGTAATGAGAGGTTTATTTAGTCCTAAAGAGGTTGGCCAGGGATGTTGTGGCTTTTGAGGAGAGCCAGGTTTTTATGATTGCAGGATGGAAAGAATTCAAAGGGCAGATTGTTAAAAAAAAAAGGGGGGGCTGGGAGGTGGGGGGATTATGGAGGGCACAATGGAAGGGGGCAGTAGAATGGAATAGGAATCCAGAAGAAGATAGAACTAATATGGATGGGAATTAAGGAGTGGAGAGTAACAGCCAGGGAAAAGAGCTTCTGCTTAGTCTATGACAGAAACTGAGATTGTGAGCAGAACTAAAGGCAGAAAAGGTGTTACACAATTCTCTATAGTAGTAGCAATTCTTATTCAGTTATTATTCAGTGAGCAAGAGATGGATAGGGGGAGGCTATAGTATGCTGGCACAGCCTAGCAGATGGCAAGATGCCCTTGTTGGCTAGGCCTTGGTCCAGTCAGAGACTGGAGACTAGACAGAATGAGGCTAGACTTTCTCCTTTGTGATATTTCAACCAAATTATCACCTAGTTGAAGTTTCTTTGGCATTTCTTTCTTCTGCTTTTTCTCCTTCTCTCCTTAGACTTCTTAGTAAAGACATTTGTTAATGGATTACTATTTACTTCTCTCAGAGACTTGAGTTCTACCAGCTAAGAGTCATAACACCAAGGACTCTTCTGTGTAGTTGCTTATCTACATCATAGACGTTTCCATATCCAGATGCACATTTTGAAATAACTGTCCTGATAAAGCCTTTAGCTCTGTTCTAATGTCATAACTCCAAGTATCCTTCTATTGGATGTTACATTTTGCTTCATATTAGAAAAATTCAAGTAGGTATTTTTGGATTTCTGGCTTTAATAATAAGAAAAATTCAAAGACGTCTTTTCTGCTTCAGTAACAAACCATTAATATAGCTTCAAGATACTAGACTATCAAATATGGAGAAAAATAAAATTTGGACCATAGTTTATCAAATATGAAGAGTAGGTAGAATTTTACAGTGAACCCATTGGTTATAGCAATGTTTGCATTTCTGTCATGGACAACATATATGCTCAAAGTGCAAGCTGATCTCTCTCTTAGAAAAGAAGGTAAAGCGTTTCAAGACCACCTCTCAAAATTACTAGGAAGAGTGAAGTGTTAAGTTTTTTGTAAATGTGGAAGAAACTGAGATTCCTTGCTTATGTCAGAAAGCTGGGCAGAAGAATGTTCCACAGAGGAGGAAGGGAAGAAGGGTCACTTGGAGCAAACACTTAGAACAAAACAACAGATACAAAGCTCTTCTTCCTTGGGGAGAAGAGAGCTGGCCTCTCTAATGAGGAAGCTGCTATTTGTCCAGCAAGGAATCATGACATAGATTCCCCTGTTTCTGAAAGCTTATGGATCACTGAGTGAGGGTCAGTAGTGGTTTCTGGTGATCGCTTCCTGCTACAGCATTCTGACAAGTAATAGAGGTATCCTGCATTTCTGGGGCAAGAATTCAAGACATGACAGAGAATTTCCCCAGAATTATTAAACAGGATGACTCTGATAATATGCTTCTGATGATTTATGTGGGCACAAATATACTGCCAGAAGGAATCTAGGAAGCACCTCTAAAGATTGTAATGTCAGGAACAAGAAATGAAAGCCCTAAAGAATACAGGTTTTTTTTTGTGTGTGTGTGTGTGTGTCTATGTGTGTGTGTGTGTGTGTGTGTGTGTGTTTAATCACTACTGCCTATCAAAGGTAAGAAATTCAGAAGAGAAATAAAGATTCAAGAAATGAACAGCTGGTTTAAAAATGGTGTCCAAATATGGGATCTGGGTTTCTGGAATCCTATTATAAAATGCATTAACGATAAGCCCTTACTGAAGGAGGTAGTATACCTGACAAGGGCTGGTAAGAATATATTTGTCAAAAGTATTATAATCTGACCAAAAGGGTTTTAAACTGGAAAGCCAAATGATAGGATAAAAAAAAACTGTTTATACATAGCCATCAAACCTAGATGCCATAGGCAATTGCTGCAGTGTAAGAAGAATAGCTGTAGAGAGAGCTTGAAATACAAAGGAGATGAAATATGAAGTGGGGAGCTTTAAAACCTTACCTGTCTATACATACACGCGCAGATTACAGGGAGCAAACGGGATTAACTAGAGATTCTCATCCAAAGAAGCAAATTTGGCTTACAATTATAGCTGAAACTTGGTGGAATGAGACCCATGACTGAAATTTAGCTTCAAAAGGGTATACCATATTCAAAAGAAACAAAAGCAGCATGAAGTGTAGAGCAGGGTATTGTATTAAGAAGACATACCTAAAGGGGAGGCTAGGTGGTACAGTGAATAGAGCACTGGCCCTGGAGTCAGGAGGACCTGAGTTCAAATCTGACCTCATACACTTAACACAAAAACTAGCCATGTGACCTTGGGCAAGTCACTTAACTCCCAATTGCCCTCCAAAAAGCAAAAAAAAAAAAAAATCCAGGAACCAGAGAGGGTAAAGAGCTTTTGAGTGAAGACCAATAGGGACTGAAATAAAACTGCCATTAAAATAGACTATACATGTGTATATGTGTGTATATGCATGTATACATGTATATATATGCATACACACACGTGTATATATATATGTATATATACATGTGTGTGTGTATACACATACTACCTGGACAATTAGATAAAATGAAATAGAGAAATAGATCACAAGTCTGTTACGGTGATATAAGTAGTAATTGCGGGTTTCAGTTTTTGGATCTTTGCTGAAGATCTTTCTGCCAAAGGGAGAATAACTAACAAATTTTAAAATCAACCGTATGGTACTTTCATCATTCAAAATATTGAAGAACAAATAAGCGGAATTTCTATTCTGGATCTCATTTGACCAACATTGAAGAACTAGTTGCTGGGGTAGAAAATGATGAGAACCTTGGAGGAAAATAATGACTTCATCCTGGAATTCATGACAAAGGAAAGGAAGGCTAAATGTAGCTTGATATGCACCCTAATTTTTGCAAAAGCAGATTTCAAAGGTTTCAGGAAAACATAATTAGGATCTCATGGATGAAAATTCTACAAGGCAAGCCAATCCATGAGAGCTGGGGAGATCATAAAAATGAAATATCAAAGCCACAAAGATAAAGAAATCCAATGAAGAAGAAAAGGGTTGTTGTCTGACGCTGACAAATGTGGATTCACGGTTATTTATTACAAGAGATTTCTTTTTCCGGTGGCTGGGCAGAGATGGGACAAAAAGAGGGGCTAGGGCTAGGGTTACCAAAATAAAATTTAAAAAAAGAAAAGGAATAAAAAAAGGGTCACTGAATCATTTTTTTAATACACAAAAGAGAATAGAGGGAAGGCCAGAAAGGATTAAAAAGAAAATAGCTTTGAAAGTTTACATGTTGAATTTATTATATACTTAAGAAGATAAACAATTGTACATAATAAGGATCTGAAGTTTTGTGTATAATCTTCTTTGTTCTGTTCTGCTATGTATATAGAGGTACTAATTTTATTTGACGCTTGTTAAGTTCAGAATAAAACAATAAATCAAATACAGATACATAGGAAACTCATCAACCGGCTTAGATTTTGAAAAGGAGAGGCAGGTAGAGAATGAATGCAAACATGTGCCATAATTATGTGTTGTTTAAAATAAAGGGTGAATGGAGGCTAATGAAGAATGCCAAGAATAACCAAATTTGTTTCTAGGTGCTGTTGGGGAAAAGAGGAAGCATACAGAGAACAAATAAAAGTGACCATGGATAGTCTTACAGAGATAAGAAACAGAAAAACTAAGTAGACAGAACACAGATTGTAACTGCCAAAAACTATTATTGTACTAAAAAAATAACTCTGTATCAAGATCAGCAAACATTATTTTAGAAGACTGTCACACACTAGGCATTGTGGTAGAAGATGGGGATTTAATTACAAAGAAAGAATCCCTACTCTCAAGGTGCTTACTCAACTTAAAGGGCCCCAAGGAAATGATTGCATTAGAGAAAAGTGGAATAATTGATATTTAATGAAACCCATGAAGGAATAGTTGGGAAAATGAGGTTTCTGCTCTTAGTCTACCACTCACTGGTTGTGTGATGTGTGACCTTAGACAAGTTGCTTTATTTCTCGTGGTCTCAGTTTTCTTATCCATAATATTAGGGGACTGAGTTAGATGATCTCTAAAATCTTCATTAGGTATAAAATTCTGATTATATTGTGACCTTGAATTGTTAAGCAAAGGTTACATTTCCTTCCGGTAGGTTCTGTAAAAGGAAATGTGAAATTTTTTTAGAAAGATTTCCATTAAAAATTATTAAAATTATAATAAAAATGTTTTAGGATTTAAAATACTCACCTATACAGCAAACTTAAGAATGGCTCATTCCCACAGGGTTCTGAATAGCTCAAGTAGTTAATGTATTTTCGCTTGACTGATATTAGAAGTGTTGGTGTATTTTTTCATTTCTTTTTATCCCTTTGTAGTTTCTCATTTACTTAAGATTGTGTGCATGTGTGTGTGTGTGTGTGTGTTTAACTCCATATTCACCAAAAAATAATGTGTTTATTTCCTTGGTATGATACATAATTTTCATAAGCATTTTCTATGAGAGAATTTTTTTTCTCTTTGTTCCTTAGACCTGTTCTAATTTCCATAAAAGAACTGTATGTCTTGTTGTGTTTGTATTTATTCAGCGAATGCTGATAGTTATGAAGTTACAAGCCTCTAAGAGAAGGTCAACACAATGATTTTTCTGGCCACTGGAAAATTGAGAGAATTATCATTAAAAAAAAACCAAAAAACCAAAACACAACAAAATGCCCTTTTGTCTCTTAGGTCTTTATGTTATGGGTGTATCTTGCCCAAATACTATTTTATTATGCAAAGAAAGACAGATGAAAGAGAATCAAAGACCCACAGTTGGAAAATATATTAGACTACACAATAAAGCCTCTCACCTTTAAAATGCTATGTAAATATTAGCTAGCAATATTAATACAGGAATTCCTCCATAATGTCCCTGACTAGTGGTCATTCAGCCTCTGCTCAAACACTTTCATTGACTAGGAGCTCACGGTCTCACAGAGTAGCCTATTTGATTTTTTGGGTAGCTCTTATTCTTAACGAGTATTCCTTATATTGAAATGACATCTGATTCCCTGTAAATTCTATCTCTTGCCCTTAGTTCTGTTCTTTGGTGAGCCTGAGAGAAAATGCATTGTATTGGATATACTTGGAGCCAGGAGATGTAATTTCAAATCTTAGTAAAGCTATTTACCAGTTGTGCAATCATGGGGAAATCACTTAATCTACACAGCCTCAATTTCCTCATTTCTATAATGGGGATGAAAGTACTTGGTCTACCAGGTGGGGAAAGTGCTTTGTAGACCTTAACACGCATATCCATATGAGACATAATTTATGTGTGTGTGTATATATATATACATATATATATGCACACACACATATGTATATCTTTCTTTCTTTTTCTTTCTTTGTTTCTTTGTTTCTTTCTTTCTTTCTTTCTTTCTGGTGGGGGGAAGGCAGGGCAATTGGAGTTAAGTGACTTGCCCAAGGTCACATGGCTAGTTAAGTGTTAAGTGTCTGAGGCCAGATTTGAACTCAGGTCCTACTGAACCCAGGGCTGGTCCTCTATTCACTGCACCACATAGCTGCCCTATATATACTTTCTAAACTCTCTTGCATAGGCTAGCCCATCAACTATTTAAAGACACTGAGCTTGACTCTCACTGTTCAAGTCTCCTATCTTCAACTCCACCATTTCTGGACTTCCTTGACCCTTTTCATATGAAATGGTTTCCAGGCTTTTTATTATCCTGGTCATTCAGGACACAATTCAAAGTTGTTAATGTGACTCTCAAAACATTCTATTAACTCATCATATTCCAGACATGTTTTGACTGGCAAGAGATTTTTTTTTTATCCCCTTTGACCTGGACATTCTATTAACAATGCCTAAATTACATTTGGCTTCTGATATCCATGTCTGCTCACAATGCACTTGCAGTCCACTGAAACCTGACTTTGGTGCCAAAATGGTTGTTAAACCAGATTTCCCTCCTCCTTACAGAATCTCAGAGTTGGAAGGGATTTTAGAACACATCTGATCAAACATATATCTGTTCCTCTAAAATCTCTTTTTAAGGCTAAATATTCGTAGTCACTTTATCTGCTAAAGCATATTGCATGATCTCCACTTCCTGCCATTTGGGTGGTCACTACTAGCTTCTACACATTTTCTAGTTTATCCATGTGCTTCCTAAAATACAGCATTTAGAACTGAACAAAACTTTGCAGAGGGAGTTTAACAAGGGCACAGAGCAGGGAGACTATTTTAAGTGTTCTTTTAAAAAATTCAATCCAAGAAATATTTATTAAATGCCTACTATATGCAAGGCACTTTACTAAGCACTATCCTCAACCTAATGGGAGAAACAATATGCAAACAAATATATGTAAAGCTACATATTGGATAAATATGAAATAATTAAAAGAGGGAAATTAGGAGGAGTTAGATGAAGCTTTCTGTAGAAGGTGGGATTTTAGTTGGAACTTAAAGAAAGTCAGGGAGGTCAGTAATCAGAGCAGAGGAGAGAGGCACTGGGAACAGAGAAATGTATGAATCCAGGAAATGGAACGTGTCTTTGTGATGTTAATGGATATAACATCTTCCTTGCCTATTAATAGGCCTCAAGTGGAGTCCATTAAGGCAAGCTTGCTTAGGGGAGACTTGCTTGTAGGAAGGCTTTCACACCTTTTGTAAATTTCTAATTAGGCACTGAGTCAACAGGGTTGTGATGCTTTCTGGCTCTAAAAAAGGTTATATATATTGAAGTTAGTGTTTTGCTTTGGGGTTTGCTCATTAGAAGAGTGTTTTTGTGATGTGACCAGATAAGACTCTGGTAAGGACCTCCCTTCCCCCTTTGAAAAATCTTGATGTTGGGGGTTCTCTCTGGTAACTCTGTATGTATTACCTTGGTCAGAAGTTAGATCTGCCTGTTGATCTGTGTTAATTTCTTAGACAGATAGAAGCCCTATCTGTTGGTCTTTATTTCTCTGCTTGTATTTTCTCTGAAGTTCATTGCACTAAACTAATGAATGTAATTAAAGAAGATTGTTGATCCCTTGAACAACTATCTTTCCTAGTAAAGCAGATTTAAGAACCTGTGCTAGCAGGTTACATGCATTAGGTATACAAGTGTGGTTGCGGCTACAGTCTTATTTGTAGAACATCCAGGAGGCCAGTCACTGAATCTAAGAGTACTTGTGGGGAATAAAGTGTAAGAAGACTGGAAAAGTAGGAGGCGGCTAGCTTTTAAAGGACTTTGAATGCTAAATATAGCATTTTATATTTGCTTCTGGAGGCAATAAAAACTACTGGAGTTTATTGATCGAGGGGGAAGGAGGAAAGGATTGACATGATCAGATCTGCATTTTAGGAAAGTATCTTTAGTGGCTAAATGGGGAATGAATTGGAGTGAGGAGAAACTTAGTAGGCTATTACAATAGTCTGAGGTGATGAGGATTATCTGCCCTAGACTCCTGGTAGGATTATTGGAATGCAGGGAATATATTTGAGAAATGTTGGAAGGGTGAAATCAACAAATATTGCCATAGATTAGATATGGTAGTGGGGGAAGACAATGAGGAATCCAGGATGACTACGAGGGGCAGGACATTACATTAATAAAAAAGGTAAGAGGTGGGAGGATGATTTAGAGAAAATATGAGTTCTGTCTTGACTCTATGATTTCTTTAAAGCTATTTAAAATCACATTATTGACACTACTGACTCATATTGAACTAGTAATTCCCTGACATATCCAGACATTTTATCTCTATTACATTACATTTAAGATTCTGAGGCATATAGGTGACTGCACTGGGAGTCAGGAAAATATGAATCTGAATCCTTCCTCAGACATTATCTGTGTGATCCTGAGTCAGTCACTTAACCTCTCTAAGACTCAATTTCTTTATCTGTAAAGGGAGTGTAATAATAGCACTAGTCTCACAGAGTTATTGCAAGGATCAAATGAGAACATATTTGTAACATGCTTTTCAAACCAAAATTGGATGAAAGTACAGTAGAATAGCTTCAGAACTGGTTGAGTAGCCTGACCCTAAGTGTAGTCATTAATTGTTTGATGTGAACTTGAAAAGGGTTTCTAGTGGCATGTCCCAAGGGTCTGTGCTTGACCCATTTTAATCAATGGTTTGACTCAAGATCTAGATGACTTGCTTACCAACTTAAAAAGCTGAGACACACTGAACAAGGGTCAAAGTCCAAAAACACCATGAGCTAGAACTATAGCCTAACTAATAACAATGACTAACATTTATATAGAACTTTTTTTTTTCCTGTTTTTTAAGAAGTTTTTTCCTTTGGTGAGTTTTACCATTTGGCTTATTCTGTTTTTTTTTTTAATTCTTTATTATATTTTGTGACTTTTTTTTTTACCAACCTATTAATTCTCTTTCATAATTTTCTTGTACCATTCTAATTTTTTCCTCCAATTCTTTCTCTACCTTCTCTAATCTCTTTTAACTTTTCTAGAAATTCTTGTTGGGTTTGGTTCCAATGAGCATTTTCTTTGAGGCTTTTTCTGGTAGCTATTTTCACATTGATTTCTTCTTCTGAGTTTATGTTGTGGTCTTCCCTGCCACAATAATAGTTTTTTATAATCAAATCATCTTTTGTTGTTTGTTCACATTTTTAGCCTATTTTTTGGCTTTGAACTCTAAGTTAAAGTTGGGTTCTGCTCACAAAAGCCAAGCTTCAGACTTTTTTGTAATGCTCTTTTCAGAGCTAGTTTTGGGTGTCTCAGAGTTTTTGGTGCTTTGCAGGTGGTCTGATTCTGCACTGTTATTCTGGTCTGTACTCTGGTTTTTACCTATGAAAGTCCCCTTGTCCCTTGCAGCCACAAGCTCCTCTCTACTTTCGAACTGTGACCAAGGTTCCTGCTCCCTTGTGACAAACCACCAGTGCTCCTTTCCACCCTGGAACTGCAACCCAGCATTGCTTATGGTCAAGAGTGGCCAATGAGTGACAATTGTACCCAGTGTCAACAAAAGTTCTCCTATATCTCTTTCTGACCAGTTATCTAACCTCACTTACTCTCTGGACTGAGAGCTCTGGGATCCAGACAAGTTTCTATCCCCTTTGTCTCAAATTTCTAATAAGGAGAAGTTTTCTTAAGTTTTTTCCTTAAATTTTCTAAAACTTCTTTGAAGTTTTCTTAAGATGAAAAAAATGTCTCCCTCTGATGATTTGTTGGCTTTGCTTGATTTGAGACATTACTTTAAAGATGTTTGGATAGGAATTCTGTAGGAGTTCAGCTGGGTAGCTGCCCCTAATCTACTATCTTGGTTCCCATAAATAGATTTTAAAAGACAAAAGAAGAAATATAAAATTAAAAGAGTCTTGCAGAAACAATCAGTTCAGTTAAGACTAGAAGGGAAACAGTTAAAAAAATCTTTGTAGCACATTTCTATGATAAAAGTCTCATTTCCGAGGCATCTAAGAACTTGATTTAATTTAAAAGAATAAAAGCCACTCCTCCACCAATAAATCCTCAGACAATATAAAGAGACAGTTATTAATTGAAAAAAAACTATCAATAGCCAAGTGAAAAATATTTAAATCACTAATGATTAGAGAACTGCAAATGAGAAAAACTACCTGATTCAACAAGGTGGTGGCACATTAGATAGAAACCTGGACTTGAATCAAAAAGAATTGAGTTCTTGGCAGCTCGGTGATGCAATGAATAGAGCACCGTCCCTGAAGTCAGGAGGACCTGAGTTCAAATCCAGCCTCAGGCACTTAACACACAACTAGCTGTGTGACCTTGGACAAGTCATTTAACACTAATTGCCCTACCTTCCCCCTTCCAAAAAAAATCTAGCCTCAGACACTTGGTAGTTATGTGGTTGTTTAACCTGTCTGTCTCAGTTTCATTAACTGTAACAGTGGGATAATAAATAGCACCTACCTCCTAGGGTTCTTGTGAGGATCAGATGAAATAATAGTTAGAGAGCATTTAGCACAGTGCCCAGTACGTAGGAGATGCTTAACAAATGTTTCCTTTCCTTCTTTCTCTTCCTCTGAGATCTCATTCTCATGCTCATTGGGTGGGCAAAGGTGACAAGCTGCAAGAGAATTGTCCAAATAGTGTTGTTGTTGTTTTTAAATCGAGCTATTAATTGGTCCAGCCATTCTGCAAAGCAATTTGGAACTGTACTACAAAAGTAACTACACTTTTCATACCTTTTTGACCCAGCAATAGTCTTTCTATACTTCAAATAGATCAAAGAAAGAGGAAAAGCAGCTTTTTTTTTGATGGCAAAGAACCAGAAACTAAGGAAGTACCTATTAATTAGGGAGTGTCAAAGAAATTATGATATGTGAATGTAATGGAATACTATTTTGCCATAAGAAATATGAAAGGGTTGTTTTAGAAAAACTTGGGGAACCTTGTATGAAATAATGCAAAGGGAAGAGAACAGAACCAGGAAATAATTTATATAATACAACATCAATATTATAGAGACAAATAACTTTGAAAAGTTTTAATATCTTGGATCATTACAATGACTAATCATGTTTCCAGAGGACAGAGAATGATAGATGCTACCAACGTCCTAAAATAGAGGTGACGAACTCAGGTAGAGATTGAGATATATATTTTTTGGACATGGACAATGCGGACAAATTTGTTTTGCTTGGTCATGCATATTTGTCACAACGATTTTCTTTTTTTTTTTAATTGAAGGTAAGAGGAAGAGGGAAAAAGTGCTTGTTAATTGAAAAAACAAAAATTTTAAAAAGGTAACAGGAAGAGTGACAACAGCAGAACCAAGAGTAAATCAAGGACAAGAGTAACAGTTGTAAATTTTATGGTAATTAATAAATTCATCAAATGTGGAAAAAATGTAATCAGTGATTGTGCTCTATCTTATATACTGTAAGTTTATTTAGAAGGAACATTCTTCTATTCTGTCAGCCACTTACTTGATACCACCTTAGAACTAATCAGTTTTTTAGCTCATTATAAAATTTTGCACCTTAGCATACTTCTTACATAAAAGATTATGAGATGTTTTTAGGTGTCCAACAGCTTAAAAATATTAATATTCTTAAGTTTTGCCAACACCTGCCTGCATCAAGGACCTGCTATACTCTATATTCTAGGGAGGGCATTTAAATTGCTTCTTTTAGCTGAATGTCTCTCAGTTCCTAAATCTTGATACAGTAATCCAAGGTGTCAATATGCTATAATTGAATAGTTGTGAGGTTTCTGTTTTTCTTTTCTTAAAAACTCAATTCACAAAACATTACTGACATTTTTTTCCAAGATGCTCATTTATAACATCTTTCTTATTCATTAGTAATTGCATTTTCAAAGTGGTGTGAGCAGAATTCTTATTTCAATGTCCCCCAATGTAGGAAAGAAGCTTTTAGCTCCCACAGAAGTATTAATGCAATCTTTTCCCAGAGAGATGGATTATGAGTGAAAATGAATGACAACATTTTCTAACAATAAAAATAATGGGACCGACAGGACAAAAATAATGACATCCTGGAGCATAATCTCAGTAGAAAGTAACTAAATCACCTTAAAGGAGATAAATTGTTAGCAAATACCATACTTGTCTAATGTGAATTGACAGGTAATGACAGCATCCTTCAATGGAACGGCAGCCTGTAGTCCTATATGCTTTCAAGGGATCAAAGGGTGTGACATTGACTGCCAGCCCTACCAAAACAGAAAACAACTCAATGCTCTGTGGGTGGATATTTACTATATGATATTTTTTTCTGGGAAAAGGCAGTTTTTTTGAGTAATCTGATAGTACTTTTTTGTGTATATCCTATCTTCTCTTAGGGTAGGAAAGCTAGAGCAAATCTAACCAAAGCTATCCTTGGGACCCAAGTCAGTCATAAATCTTTGACAAGCTTGGGGCATTGAACCACAATATAACAAAATGGTTTTAAACTTAAACCATGGCTGAGCAGTTGGCTTACAGATTTTTATTTCCTATCAATTTATCTAATACTGAAAAGAAAGAGGCAGAGAGGGAGGGAAAGGGGTAGGGAAAGAGAAAAAAGAAGAGGAGAAAATCTTTTCCATCCATCTCACAACCATTATCATAGTTCATTCTAAGTATGAAGAAGATTATAAAAGAGGTAAAGATAATAGAGTTTTGGATAAGAACAAAACTAACTCATAGGATGACTAGTTGACTCAAGCCTGATGGTAAATTCGTGAAAGTGCTAGGATTAGAACTCACAGTTTATGAATTTCCAGTATTTCTTCCTATCATCTAAACATTGTCAAGCCTCATTTAACACTCCCATCAGTTAATTTTCTCCTTTGTTTAATGGATTTTCATTAAGCATAGTGTAACTGGATATTCAGACCAACTTCCCCAAGGGCAAAGAAAATCTATGAAATTTAGATGTGTGAATTCTGGGAATTGTAGTCCAGGAGAAATAATATTCTTTTCTCCCTATTTTGGGAGGGAGACTCATGTGGGAACATAACAGACTGACTGAGAGGGGATGGAACTCAGGTAACTAGGCATGAGATTTTATTTCAGTTTTGGGAGAGAAAGGAGAGCTTGGCAGGAGTAGCATATTGCTGCACAGAGAGAGAGAAGCTCCTGTAGGTATTTTGCAATCTAAGTTCAGAGTCTAGAGTCTGAGAGTTACAAGCTTGGCTCCAGCGGCCATAGCCTCTGCTTACTTCAAAACAACAACAAATCTCTGGTGGCCTGGCCGATAAACAGACTAAAGCTCACTAATTGTTGCTGTTTCTAGTGATCTGTGAAAAGCCAATGAGGGCTTAATTTCTTCCTCTTCTTGCTGAGAAATTAACTTTCCAATTTCTCTTTTTCTTTAAGCTGTTTCTAATTACTGTTTTTTTTTCCCATGTGAAATTGCAACAGTCATAACTTCCTTCTGATTAATGTCTTATCAATTGGTGAAAGAGGGAATGCAATGGAAGGAGCTATTTAATGACTTATAATGCAAAGAACTAAATAGGACAAAGGTTTGAATCTCCATTTAAGATTGCTAGGGACCTTTTTTTTTTATACTTTTGGGGACTCTGAGCTGTAATAGTGAGAATTTTGATTTTATAAAATATCTCTTTTTTATTGTTCAATCATTTTAATTGTGTCTGACTCATAGTGGCTCTGTTTTATTGGCAAAAATGCTGGAGTGGTTTGCCATTTCCTTCTCCAGCTCATTTTACAGATGAGGAGACTGAGACAAACAGGGTTAAGAGACTTACCCAGGGTCATACAGCTAGTAAGTGTCTGAGGCCAGATTTGAACTCAGGAAGATAAGACTTCCTGACTCCAGGCCTGGCAATCTATTCACTATACCACCTAGCTGCCCTAATATCTTTTAAACTCCTAAATTTTAGAGATTTAGGAATTTAGAGACTAACCACTTGATTTCAAGACTATTTAAACAGAGTACTGTTCCGCATTTACATAGACTGAGGTGGTATTAGGATGCTGAGCCAGCCTGGGAAAACCTTTTTCTCAAGTAGCCGAAGACTAGTTCACTTTCCTCCTATTGTTTCTTTTCCCTTTGAAGCTAGTGGCTCCAGGTGAGGGAGAGAGCAGAGGGTTGATTATGAGAGTCAGGAATACCCCCGGGGCCTACTTAAGGGAGGAGCTGGCAAAGATTATGATCTTATTCCAAAGGTGGTGACAAGGAGGGAGTTCCTCTTCCTTTTCATTTTCATTTTTTTACCTATACTTCCAAATTTGCCAGATACCTCCACCTGCTGGTTACAATGGAAAGGCATACTTATCAAAATGTCCACAATGTTAAATCTCTTGATTTAAATTCACTATAAAAACTCCCAAGAGGCAGTATGGTAGAGTGGATAAAGAGCTGGCCTTGAATCCAGAAGACCTATGTCCAGTATCTTCCTATGACCTGAACTAGTCTATGGGAGTGTCACTTTTAGCGCCCTAATTTGTTAAGTTATAGTTGAACCACTGATGTGCGTTGATAGAAAGATTTCTCTACACCAGGGAAATCACAGAAGGACAGAAAAACACCTCTCCCTCCAAAGAGCAAAAAGGAGTATGTCCTATCTCTGAATCTGGGTTGGTTCTCTCTATTACACTGGTTTCCCCTATGTATCTATATACTCCTGCTTTAGGAGAGTGGTACAATTATGGAAAATACAACCTTTTTTCAAATAAGGTAGTACCCATTCTTCCCGGATGAAACCTGTTATAAGATTCCCTCAATGGAAAATTGCTTTAATAGCATCTTTTTTTTTTTTTTTTACTTTTTAAGGATAAGTCTAGCCTCTTATAATTTCTTCTACTGGTCTCCCCCTTTGCCTGCTCTTACCCAACTCTTTCATGGCCCCTCAATCTTGTTGAGTGCCCCAGTAAATTATTTTCTCTTCTCTTTCATGCCCAGACCAAGTAGTGTATTTTCAGGTCTTTCATCTCTTTCCTTTCCTCCCTTAAACAACTTCCACTGTATTTTACCCCACAAAGACACTGATTCATTTATAAGCCAGTGTGACATTTAGTCTATGTAAATTTAATTTGGTTCTTCCTCATTCCCTTAGACTGAGTTTAAATTATCTTTAAAATTTTAGCCCTTTAAAATCTCCCCCCATCTCTTGATGGTCTTCTTTGTTTAAATTTTTTAACCACTCAGTTTGAATTATTTTAAAAACAATATTCTAGGGGTAGCTAGGTGGTGCAGTGGATAGAGCACTGGCCTTGGAGTCAGGAGTACCTGAGTTCAAATCTGGCCTCAGACACTTAACACAAAAAACTAGCTGTGTGACTTTGGGCAAGTCACTTAACCCCAACTGCCCTCAAAAAAAAAAACCAAAAAAAACCCAAAAAAACCCAATATTCTAAAACAATGAGAATATTGATTTAGTTGTTTAGTCTTTTCTTGATAAATGTACTTATTTACCAGTCTTGTATTTCTCTTGTTTTGGAATGTAAGCTAGTTAAGTGATCTGTTCACATCAGACTTTTTTTTTTTTTACTGGAATTATTCAAATGCTTCTCTCTTCAATCATTCAATAAATTAGCAAATATTTGTTAAGCACTTCCTTAATGCCTGGCATCATGTTATACACTGGGGATACACATATATAACTCACACACACTCAACATTCCTTACTCTCAAGTAACTTACATTGTAACATGAGAGAAAACAAATACCTGTGTAATAGGTGTACAATGAATACGTTTTTGAAAGTTTTCCACTGATGATTATGTTTAGTTTTTTAGGATATGTTATTTTTAGTGCACTTCAAGCCTCTTCTTTTTCCTTTTTAGAAATCTTATCTCTAATATCTTGTAAATTTGGAATAATCTGGGTATATCTGAACTGACCTTCCTTCATAGCTGAAGGCTTTTTTCCTGACTGCTTGAAAAATTTATTATTTGGCATTGAAATTCAAGGATGACTCAGAGGTTGTTGTGAAATTAGATGGTTGAAAGGATAGTGGTGGGCTCAAAATAAATAAAGAAGTTTGTAGGAGGGCTGAGGTTTAAGTAAATACAACTCATTCCATTTTCTGACGTATTGTATTTCAGATAATGCTAAAATATCCAGGTGGAGATACTGAGCAAGTAGTTGGTGACATGGAGAGATTAAAGATGAATATAGTGATTTGGGGGTCATTTAGTTGAACCCATAGTTATTGATATAGTCACCAAAAGTGAGGGCAGGGGAAAAAAGAGGTGGGCCAAGAACAGAGCCTTGGGAGAGGGTGAGGGGAAGGAGAAGATTCTGTCTTTAGGGCTAGAGATGGAGGATGATCCAACAAATAAGTCTTAGAACTTAGAAGGAACTGTCATTTGGCTCCTCAGTCATTTTCTCCACAGCTGTTGATTCTGGGTGAGAAAACAAGCCCTGAAGGACTTAACTCCTTTTTTTCCCCCTGTAATTCCAACCCTAGGAATTGTCCCGATCAGTAAATGCCTTATGTTGCCCAATATATCTAGGCACACTCCAGCCGTGTTTCACTTTATCACTTGAACATATTCTTAACAGCTATCCTCTTGCCACATGCTTACCCTTCCCCTATTTTTCATCTTCCACTTTCTGGTTCTGAGACCATAATCAATTCAATACTGCCATTGCTTCTAGAGAAAATATTTAAGTCTACTCTCCTATGACTCCACTCACAAACCCTGTAATTTTCCAAACAAAAATACACCTACATGGCCATTTCATTTCTATATATATTGTCTTCCCCAATATTTCTTGAAAGTAAGTAGTATCTTCTTACATACTAATACTAATAATTACACACAATGCTTAATACAGTATTTGGCACATAATAAGTGCTTTTTCATTCATTTATAGGAAGAAACCAAAGAGTGAGTATCTTTACAGAAGTAAAGAGATAATACAGTGTTCTGGAAGAATAGGTGATCAATTGCATCAAAAGATCTGGAGACGTCAAAAAGAAGACCATTGAATTTAGAAGCTGAGACTTAATTAGTAACTTGGGAGAGAGTAGTTTTAGGAAAGTGATGGGGTTCCAGACTTGACTGCAAAAGGTTGAGACACCTGTTTTACATAAAGATATGGCTCTTCTCCTTGTGAAGGAATGAACTACTACATGTATCCTTGATCCCATTTCATCCAATCTTTTGCAGCAGATTGCCCTCTCTATTATCCCCTACTCTCTCATTAATCTTTGAAGTCTCCCTCTCTCCTGTCTACTTCACTGCTGCCTATAAATATTCCCGTTTGCCCAACCATAAAAACAACAAAACAACAAAAACCCTCACTTGATCTAACTGGCTCAGTTAGCTATTGTCCTTTATCTTCCCTCCCTTTTGTGGCTAAACTCCTTAAGAAAGTCCTCTATAATTTGTACTTATACTTCCTTTCCTATCACTTGGTTCTAAACCCTCTTACAGTCTGACTTCTGATCTCAATCATTCATATTAAAATGTTCTATCCAAAGCTATAAATGATCTTACTTATCAGATAGATATAAAGGCCTTTTCTTAAGATGTGTTGGACTCTGCAAAAAGGATTAAGCATTTGGAATTAAGTAGAAATCAACTTCTTACATCCTGGATGGGACCCAAGGTATCACTGGTGGCCCACAGTCTCTTCACATGGATCTGATACTAGCCAGGGAACCTAAAGACAAATGGAGTTGGTGTCTTTCTTTGGTTAGATGGGTTAGAACCCAGTCCAATATATAGATAATAGGATGTCTTCCCCAAAAGTATGCAAAGTGATATATGGGTATTGGGTATGTGTCGGGTTTTATTTCCACAGAAGATGCATAAAATGTAACAAAATTCACATGAACACATACAGGAGGCACAACATACTTAATAGTCAGTTAGACTCTTTAGGCTCCCATGGAAGACCTAGACTTTTGGTGGAACTGCTGAATGAATGCTTCACGTTCACCTCAGACCTGCACCATTTGAGTATCTCATAACAATATCCTGGGGGATTAACAAGGCCCAGAGTTCCTTACTCTTGATGACACTGCTTTAGTTCTCCAATTTCAAGGTCATTCTTTTGGTACTGCCTTTATTCCTCCCTCCAAGAAGTGTGCAATTAAGGAGATCTCACAATAGGAAGCTGACTCAGACTCTTGAACTTGGGAACTCTCCAGCTCAGGATTACAAAAGAGGTAACCCAGGGTTGGAACTGTCTTTTTATGGATTGTCAGTTTCTAAGTTGTCCTCAGAAAAGGAAATGGAAAGACGGGGAGGATAGAAAGAAATTCCCTTAAGTTCCTTGCTTCTCTCAGATCTGGAAGTCAAAGCAAGACAAGATTGAAAATAAAACATGATAAAAAGACATGGAACCTTTTTGTAATCACTTATAAACCATAGGATAGTTTCTCTGACATCTGTTGTTCTGGACCTCAGTCAGCGAATCATCAAGATGGGGGCCAATCAGATGAGTGCTCTCAACAGGAACAGTTGTCCTGCTCCATGGAAGGTGCCCTTCTTCAGGCAAGTCCATGCCCAATAATCTCACCAAATTGATTAAAGGAATGAAATATGATCAAGTTCCCCTTAATTAGCCCCCATTACAAGCAGAAATTATGTAAGCATTTAGGAAAGAATAGAGTCAGATATTACTACTACTTCTTTAAGAATCAGTCACACCAAACTAACTTCATTTCCCCATCTCCATTCTTTCCCTGCCCCTCAAGTAGTCTTATATTGATAGAGCAGGTAAATTCTATAAAGATAGTATATTCATCTTAGCAAAATATTTGACAGTCTCTTATCAAATCTTTGTGGAAAAGTTGAAGAAGTATGGATTGGATAATAGTGTTAAGAGATGGATTCAAAGCTAGTTTAGCTTTGAAATGCTTAGATAACCATATTCAAAGCAGTTGTGGCTTTACATGGATACTTTTTTAGGTGTTGGGTATGACCACAAAGTCCTTTTTCATAGTCAACTAGAGAGTATAAGGGAAAGGGGAGCAGTGGCTCCTCTGCTCTTCCTGCCACCTACTGAGACTCCAGGGTGGCTTGTATTGCTAGGTGTCTATATTGCTTCCACTATTCCATAAAATAAGTCAGCTATGCCCCCAAAGTATTGATTGATGGCCCTGAATCAATCCAGAGGGAGTTCTCTAGCAAATTTTCACAGGCTTCTCTGCCCTTGGACTTGTTCTGTTAAACATTTTTATCAATGACTCAGATAAAGATATAGAAAGTTTACTTTTTAAATTTGGCTTGGATACAAAATTGGGAGGTGTAGCTAATATGATTGATGGCAGAATCAAGATTTGAAATGATCTGGACAAGGCTGAACTACTAAATCAAAAATAAGAAGAGGAAATGTAAGTGAAACAAATGCAGAGTACAAACTCTGCATGTAGAAGGTTAGAGAATAGGAGCTTGAATCAACCATAGGGATCATTTTATCCTGCCTCCTTACTTTTTAAATGAGGAAACAAACCCTCTTAAGTGGTTTTCCCAAGGTCACACAAATAGTTAGTACTTAAGTTTAAAATAAAAATCAATGATGGGAGGGACTTGTATTAGCAAAAGTTCATGTGAAAAGAATGAGATGTTCTAATTGAACACAAACTAGATATGTGATGTAATCACTAAATGTTGACACAATTTTAGTCTGCATTAATAAAACGTAACACCCAAATCATAAAAATAGTCCCATTTAATTCCAAATAGTCCCATTATACATTACTAGCCAGACTGCCCTACTCAGTGTGCCACAGTTTAAAAGGACCATGGGCAAGTGAGAAAGTGTCTTCAGGACTGAGGACTGATGATCTTCAAAGATAAGTTAGATGTGTTGTTATGGGGATTTGGGTATGTGTGTGTATGTATTAAATTAGATAGCTTTGGAGGTCACTCCTACCTCTGTAATTGTGTGACTCTATCAGGCTGACTAGGAGGTTAAGGAAGCTGAAATTCATGTGCTGTGAAAGACAGTTGAAGAAACTAATGTTGTCTGACCTGGAAAAGAGAGGAGTAGGAGGAATTAGGTTGTAATACACTGTATAGCTATAGATTATTAGAGTCTAAACCTTTTGTTTTAAAGATGGAAAAACTGAAGCCCAGAGAACTGAAGTGATTTGATGAAGACTGCACAGCTCACATCAGTCAGAGTACAAACTCACATTTCTGAGTTCTCATAAGAATGTTCTTTTCCTTACAAGAATATGGAAAGAAAATTAGATTTATTCTGTATCACCCAAGAGATATGAATTAAGACTAAGATGGTAGCTACAGGGAACCATGTTTTAGTTTACTATGAAAAAGAACTTTCTGACAACTAGAGATGTCTAACAATGAAATGGGATGTTTTGTGGGAAGGTAAGGTCCCTGTCACTGCAGACCTTCAGGTAGAATCTGGATGATAAACAGTAAATGACGCTGTCAAAGATTGTGAGTGAGATATTGGACTTGATAACTTATAAGTTCTGTTCCAAATTTAAATTCTTATTATTTTATAATTTTTTAAAAAAAGTATTGTCTGTCACATTTTAAATAATTATCTTTAGCTCTCTTGCCAAATAAGCATTAGTAAAACAAATTTATAGTAAATGATTTGTTTGTTTAAAAGACAGCAGTTTAAAAGATTTAGAAGGTAACTCAGAGGTCATCTAGTCCAACCCTTTTGTTTTACAAATGAGGAAACTGAGTCCCAGAGAAGAGCAGTGACTCATACAGGGGACCCATTTCTATAAATAGAAAAGTTCGAATTTGAGCTCAGATCCTCTTATTACAAATCCACTATTTTCACCACTCTGTCTTTTCCTATGATGTTTGTTGTAGCAGCAGCAGCAGCAGTAATACAGCACTTCAGTATTTACAAATATAAGAATGTATATTCAAATCAATAAGCATTTATTAATTGTCTACTATGTGGAACTGTGCTAGGCACAAAGGACACAGAGATAGGTGAGATAAAGCTACTGTTCTCAAGGAGCTTCTATGCTAATATTTATATATGAATATTTATAGGGAAGTAGGTGGAGCAATGAATAGAGCACTGGGCCTGGAATCAGGAAGACTGATTTTCCAAATTTGGCCTCAGACACTTCCTAGTTGTGTGACCCTGGGGAAGTCACTTAACCCTATTTGCCTCAGTTTCCTTGTCTGTAAAATGAACTAGAGAAGGAAATGGCAGACCACTCCATTATCTTTGCCAAGAAAGCCCCAAAAGGGATCATGAAGAGCTGGACACAAACGAACAAAATTGATATTTATATTTATGCATGAGAGGCAGCACAACATGGGAGGACCGGGCTAGCCTTGGAGTCAGGGAGATAACCTCTGGAGCATAGTTGTGTCAATAAAAGAAATTTTTAACAGAGAAAAAAAATCTTTGTATTAAATAGGTAGGTATTCAAGGATTATGAAAAAAAAAAACAATTCTCAAAAGAATTTTGAACTATTGATAACCATATGAAAGATTGCTCTGATTCACTTAGAAGAGAAATGAAAATAATTCTGCGGTTTGTCACATATCTAGAAAATTGGTAAAATGATAAAAATGAGAATTGGAGAAGGAAAGTAAATATATACCCAGTATTGGCAGAGCAACTATTATGCAGCTATTTTGAAAAATAATTTGGAATCATGTGGGAAAATGATTAACTCTTCAAACTACTTGATTTAGAAATCTTATCAGTAGCTATATACACAATGAGGTCCAAGACAGTTTCCATATTAATGAAAATATAAATAGCATTTTTTGGAAGTTATATAGAACACACAACAATATGGATAGTCATTGACTGGAGAATAGTTAGGACAACAGATATAATATGAATGCATTTGACTCTTCATGACCCCTTGTGTGGTTTTCTTGGCAAAGAGGCTGGAGTGCTTTGCCATTTTATTCTCTAGCTCATCCTACAGATGAGAAAACTGAGGCAAACTGGATTAAGCGACTTGCCCAGGCTCACACAGCTAGTAAGAGACTAAGGTCAGATTTGAACCCAGGAAGATGAGTCTTCCTGACTCCAGGCCCTTTGTTCTATCCACTACGCCACCTAGCTGCCCATGAATCATAATATCACATTATAATACCATAAAAACCATGAATTTGAGAAATTCTGAGAAATGTGGGAAAGTTTAAATGAACTGATGCAGAATGAAGAAAGCAGAAATCAGGGGAAAATAGAGATAAATAGCTCTATGTAGATATAAACCTATCAGCCATCCATCTGTCTGTCTGTCTAGACTATAACAACTTGAACAAAAGGAATAATAAAAGCAAAATTTAACACTGTAATTATAAGAACCAATCTTGACCTGAGAGGATACAGGTTAATACATCTCCATTCCTTTGTTAAAGAAGTAGAGGATTATGGGTTTGGAATATTGCATATGGTTTCAGATACGAATGCAGCATTGGTTGATTTCCTTAATTTTTTTCTTTGTCACACGGAAAGGACCTCTGGGAGTAAGAAGAAAGGAATCATGTATCTTGAAATGTCCCTGATGTTTTATTTTGTTTTTTTGGAAAAAAAATTAATAAAGCGTCTTGAAAACAATTTTGGATAAATGAAAAGTAATTCCTCATAAAGTTATTATGCATGTCTCTGTCAGGTGTTCAAAATGCTCTAAGAAATTGAGAATGCTGTGTACCTGAGACTGCAAGGGAAGTTTGAATTACCCTAGGCATTGATTTAAAATTGTCAGGAAGTAGTCTTAAAGTTGGAGATAGTTTTGGATAGTTAAAAATGAGAAAGAAGGAGGACAATGGATGTTGAGTTAGTAGTTATGTAGAATGTAGGAGATTCAGTGTGTTGAGAAAAAACAGCATCATTAGTGAAAAGTAATCTATTGTAAGAAGGTCCAATAAGGGTAAGTAGTACAGAAAGAGAGGAGAGAGACATTTCAATGTGTGGGAGAGAGTGAGTCAGGCATTAGGGATACAAAGAAAGGCAAAAGACAGCCTTTCTCTCAGGAGCTCACTAACTGAGAAAATGACATGCAAACACCTATATACGAACAAGATAAGTACAAGATAAATTAAAAATATTCAACAGAAACAAGGCACTTGAATTCAGGGGGATCAGGAAAGCCTTATCGTAGAAGGCAGGACTTCAGCTTCGTCTTGAAGAAAGCTAGGAAACCAGGCAGCAGAGATGAGGAGAAAGAGCATTCCAGGCTTAAAGAGAACAGTCAGTGAAAATTCCCAGATTTGAGAGATGTAGCATCTTGTTTGAAGAATGGAAAGAAAGTAACCAAAGAAGTTACAGACAGTATTACAAAATGTAAAATAGATAATTTTGATTATATATAATTAAAAGGTTTTTGTACAAACAAAACCAATGCAACTAAAATTATAAGGAAAGCAGAATACTAGGTGGGGGGAAGGGAGAATTGCAACAGGTATCTCTGATAAAGACCTAATCTTTTAAATAGATAGAGAACTGAAGAAAATTTATAAAAATACAATTCATTCCCCAGTTGATAAGTGGTCAAAGGAAATGAACAGGCAGTTTTCAGACAAAGAAATCAAAGCTATCTATAATCATATATATCCACAAAAGAAAGCTCCAAATCACTTTTTTTTACTTTTTAAAAAGTGTTTTATTAATGCCTTTTATTTTTACATCACAGTTATTTCTAGGTCTATAGCACTGCCCTGACCTCTCCCCTATCAACCCCTTTGTAACAAAGAAAAAACCATTAAACAAAACTACCTGATAGTTGCTCTTTCTGACATTCATCTTTTGTGTATTTCCCCCTCACTTCAGTAAAAGGGAGACCATTACATCCCCTTATCTGTTCTCTAAGTCCATTTCTTTTGTGCTTTCTCAGTCCCTCAGAGCTCAGGTTCTTTCTTGTGATTTTTCTCCTTTCTATTATAGCAGGAGTTATTACATTTGTATAGCAGTTTACTCTTGCTCCACTTTGCTTCCAGTTGTTGTTGTTGTTGTTATCACAAAGGGTCCTGCTGAAACTCTTTTGTTTTCATCTTTGAACTTCTTGGGGCTTTGGTACCTAGTAGAGGGATTAATTCAGTCCAAAGGTGTGAAGTGATGACACATATTTGCATAATTCCAAATGGATAGCCAAAATGGATGGATCAATTCACAACTCTACCAACAGCTTAAGAATATTCCTTTGTTCCCATAACTCCTCCAGCACTACCTTCATTTTTGTTTTCTTGGTCTATTTTCAGGGTGAGAGGTGAAAACTCAGAGCTGTTCTAATTTGCATTTCTCTTATTATTATTGATTTGGGGCAAGTTTCCAAATGGCAATTCATGTAATTTATAATTCACAGTTCTCTCAAAAATTGTTCATATCTTTTGACCATTTATCTTTGAAGAATGACTCTTGGTTATTCATTTTTTGTATCCTTGAATGTTCAGATAGTACTGGGAACACAACTGATGGTTTGTAAATTCTTCCTGTTAATTCAATTAAGCAAATGCTTATGAAAATAATTCTGATATTAAACTACAGAGAGAGGAAAACTATCAGGACCAAATTGTAACCCTTTGAAACTAGGTGTGAAAGTACTATTATACTTGCTGCACTTGGAAGTGGAATCATATTTTAAGACTATTTTCTTCCTTTCATTTAGGAAACTGGTGGAGTTTGATAGTCTTGTCTATGCAGTCCCAAATTTCATGCTTGTGTGTACTTGGATTCATCAGGTGTTATCTTTCTGAGTTTATCCACACAGAGAAAAATGAGTGTGAGAAACCAGATACTCCAGTTGATAGTTTCTGCAATTCAACTATTTTCATTCATTCCATGCTTACAGCACTGGGCAGCCTTAAAGCAGAAATCTACATTAAGCACTGTACTATGAATGCTGAGTCTGAGTAGGAGAAGGAACTCATGAGGAGTTGAGTGTTTCTACTAAGCAAGTTGTGTAGAATGATGCAGACAGGAGGACGAGGCTGATGGGAACATAGATTACAGAAGAAAGCTGCTTCATGGTGGAGACAGGAGGCACCTGTCCAGACTACCCTAGTATCACTTGTCCTCTGGAAACCTTGAAAATTACTATGGCAGACCACAGGGAAACCTCTGCTCTTCCTCCCTGGTCCTGAGTTTCTTCATCTATAAAAGAATTGGGGGGCAGCGAGGTGGCGCGGTGAGTAGAGCACCATCCCTGGAGTCAGGAGGACCTGAGTTCAAATATGACCTTAGACACTTAACACTTACTAGCCGTGTGACCTTGGGCAAGTCACTTAACCCCAATTGCCCTGCCCTCCTCTCTCCAAAAAAAAAAAAAGCAAAAGAAAAATAAAAGATCATTAAAAAAAAGAATTGGGTGGGATATGGTAATCTCTACAATCTCTTACAGTATTAATAGTCTAAGGTTAGATGGCTTGGTATTGCTTCCATCTAAGAAACCATCGTTTACCCAGCCACAAACCTGCTCCCAAATCACTCTTGGTCAGAGAAATACGAATTAAAACAACTCTCAGCTACCACCTGGCACCTATCAGATTGGCTAATATGACAAAAAAGGAAAATGTTGGATATTGGAGGGAATGTAGGAAAACTGGGACACTAATGCACTGTTGGTGGAGTTGTGAGCTGATCTATTCATTCTGGAGAGCAATTTGGAACTATGACCAAATGGCTATATAATTGGGTATACCCTTTGATCCAGCAATATCACTGCTAGGTCTATATCCCAAAGACATCCAAAAAATGGGAAAATGATCTATTTATACAAAATATTTATAGCAGCTCTTTTTGTGGTGGCTAAGAATCAGAAATCAAAGGGATACCCATCAATTGGGGAATGGCTAAATAAGCTGTGGTATATGGTTGGCATGGAATATTATTGCCTTATGAGAAATGACAAGCAGGATGATTTCAGAAAAACTTGGAAAGATATACATGAACTGATGCATAGTGAAGTGAACAGAACCAGGAAAGTATTGTACACAGTGACAGCAATTTTGTACAATGAAGAGCTGTGAATGACTTAGCTATTCTCAGCAATACAATGATCCAAGACAATTTCGAAGCACTAAAGATGAAACCTCCAGAGAAAGAGTTGATATTGTTTGGATATAGACTGAAGCATGCTTTTTTCACTTTCTTTCATTTTTTCTTTTATTTGAGTTTTCTTGTACAAAATGACTAATTTGGACATATTTTACATAATTGCACATGTATAGCCTATATCTGCTTACCGTCTCAGGGAGGGGGGAGGGGGCAGAGGAAAGGAGGGATAGAATTTGGAACTCAAAACTTTAAACAAAAATGTTAATTTTTTTAAAGGATGAGGATTTTGGAAAGACAATCCACTTGGCAATTAAGAGATCACTAGTAACTTCAGAGAAACTGTATTGTTTGAATGATGAGGACAGAAGTCAGACTGCAGAGAGGAATGAAGAGAGTGAAAGGAAAGGAATCAGAAGCACTGTTGTAGATGGTCTTCTTAAGGAGCTTAGCCACAAAAAGATAGGAGAGATGTTTAATAATAGCTAGAGGGATGAATCAGATGAGGTTGTTTTTTTTAAAGGGGAAGACAAGGATATGTCAATAGTCAATAAGGAAGCAGCCAGTAGACATGGAATAATTAATTGATCGTTGAGAGAGTAGAAATGATAGAGGAGGCAACTGGATGGAGAAGACTGGATGGAATGAGATGTTTGCCTTTGCAAGGAGAAGGGTCACCTTATTATGGAAGACAGGAGAGTCTTCCATAAGGGGATAATGGGAAGGAAGGGGATAATGGCAGAAGGAAGGGGATAATGGCAGAAGGCTTCTGGGTGACATGAGGGGAGGAAGAGAGGGGAAGAGTTCATAGTGACTGGCCTCAGTTTTTTCAGCCTTCCTTTATCCATACTAGTCTATTGGGGCTCAAAACATACTAACTCAGATATGTGATACAAAATCTAATCAGACTAATGGCTGCCTACCATTATCCGCTTACTGGAACTGCTGCAAGGGTGGGCACTAGGACAAGTTTGAACCTAATCTTCTTTGTCCAGTTTCACAGTCAAAGGTCACCTGGCTTGGTGAAGTCCTAGAACCCATTCTCCATGTACCCAACACAGATTAGGCTTTGAATTTCTGCACAAGAACTTCATAGATCAAAACTGGAAGGGAATTGGCAATCTAGTTCAAACTTCTTTTTAGAAATAAAAGAAAATGAGACCCAAAGAAGTTAACTGAGTTGCCCATAGTTAGGTAATAAAATCAAGGAGACAAAGAAGAGGAGGCAGCCTCACATGGTTGCCTTCCTGTTCTATCTGCTACAGGAACCTTCACCAAGTCAGGGAAGAATGACTAGCAGCCTTCTGCCCACCCCTCTCCAATGAGAGGTTGAAGGGTACTCATACTCTGTAAAGGCAGAAGAGAGGAGATAACTGACAGCAAGTCATCTTCTTTTAAAGGTCCACTGAGTTAATCAGCTCTTCCTGTTCAGTGGCCAATAAGGGAATTGCTTTATTGTTCCCAAAACACCTTTCAGTACTGAGTTTCACTTGGCCAGCCAGAATCACCCAAAGGCTTCATCATCTCCAAAGCCCCCAAATGTTGAGGTAGCTAATATAATTGAAGGGAATCAGGAAGGAAAACTTTGGGCATGTTGTCTAACATAAGAATAAGAGACAGAATTTCAAGCTATGAATAAGAAACCTATATCTCACCTCCTATAACACCAGTCAATGTTCTTCTCTCTCCCCCTGCCCCCCCCCAAAGCATTTTATTCTTTTTGAACTGTTTACAAAATTCTTTACACTTTTTGTTGAGATGACACTCTTTCTACAGGAGAACAAAACCAGCTGTCATACAAACATGCCCACAGCATATAGATAGAAAGCCTGGATAAAACACTAGGAAAAAATTGAAATACTATGTTCTGATAA
Organism: Pseudocheirus occidentalis; assembly: GCA_028646575.1. Lineage (NCBI taxonomy): Eukaryota > Metazoa > Chordata > Mammalia > Diprotodontia > Pseudocheiridae > Pseudocheirus > Pseudocheirus occidentalis. The sequence continues at coordinate 189,021,436 of CM053596.1, read as the reverse complement.
GAGTATTATGCTACTTTATACTGCCATACATATAACTAAATATTTATAACCAAAATATTATAATGTGGAGACTCTCTGTGTTATAATAAACAATTGACAATAATTGGAGAAAACATTAGGCTCAGTCTGGGCCTTTTAGTTTGTACCACTCTGCTGTTGCTTTCTTCCTTTCATTCATTTTCCCTCGAAATATTGCTTACCCCATCAGTAGGCCACTAACTCTTCCTCCCCATCCCCCATTCTACTCTGCTCAGTAAACACTGTGCTCTGTGTTACAAACATACCCAGGTTCTATTTTTCTTCTTCAAATATCATTGCATGCCTGTCAGAAAGACAGCCAGGGACCAGATCTTACACCCCACATACCAAACCACACAGAATACATTTGGTGGGATGTCTTGAATGAATGCTTTTTTACAGCCTGGGGGATAATTAGTGATAACAGACTGCTGCTTTATTTAATATGGCATTTCCCTTGCTTAGTTGCCCGCCTTTCTCTGAAATTCCTAACCTTAACACAGTGTGTAAGGGGAGGGAGAGGGGGAAGAGGAGAATGTCATGGGAGTGGGGGTATACAGTCCTAGTCCCTCTCCATCCACAGACAGGAGATAAACAGTGATGAGAGGCTGTTAATCAGATGAGTATCATCATTTTCATGAACGAAGCGTTTGGTGTGCTTCTATGTTTTGGGAAGAGTATGCCTGGGGGTGGGGGTGGGGGGGGGAAGAGAGAGGTTGGCAGAGGAAAGAGGTGCTGGCGACATAGGGCAGGTGGCAGGCATGACTCTGAGTGACAATTTCATGATTCTTTCCCTTAAGCTCTTGACCTTTGGGTAAGAAATGCAAGACTAGGGAAGGGATTAAAATGAAAAGAAAACAGTATAAATAATCTCATATGTGCTTAGAGTGGCAGGTGGATCCCAATTCTTAGCTATACTATATGTCTAACTTAGAATATTTTACATTTTATATGCAGGACAAAAAAAAATGACCAAGGCATGGAATGAAGGATTTGATCTTATTTTTTCTTATTTTCCTATTGACAGTCTTTCATCATCTGCTTTTCTCCATCAGGGACTATGTGTAACAGTGTTTCATGCTTAGCATTCTCTTTAATTGCCATCCATCTGTTTCTATTAAGCCTCTAAGCCATCCATTTCATGTTAAATATCTTATTCCTTTTCCTTAATACTTCAAACCGAATTCTGATCTCAAATATTTACACACAGTTTCCACAGATTTCACTTTCTGAGGGCAGTTTTATGTGCCATTTTCTCAAGGGTGTTATTCAGCACATCTCACACTGTGAGTGCTAAATATGCAATTTTTATTACTTTGATAATACAGTAGTAATAAACAGTTAAACACAGTCTTAGTTTTATCCTTTAGTCATGTAATCTGTAATTTAATTTAAGAACAATAATATCTTCCTCTGATCCAATATTGCCATGTTACCATCTCCTTTTCATATTTTGGTTTAAAATATGATTGAACAATATCTTGCAGTTGGAGGTATAATAAACTGATAAATTTGAATGGCAAAACTGCCTTGGAGTGAAGAAATCAGTCATCACATGTCCTTCTCTATTCTTTGAACACCAAAGAAGAACCCCCAGGCTCTAAATCGTATCTTATGGCATATACACTGAAGATCTCAACAAGAAATCAGGAATTAATTTATTTCATTAAAGATTCAATGTGGTACCAAACCAATTAATGAATCTTTTCATCCTGAATTACCCTGATCTCTTACAAGCAAAACATTTTCTGTCTCCCACCTAATGGTGCATTTATGTATCCATCCATCCATCCATCCATTCCTCCTTTTTCCACCCTTCCTCCAGCAAACTCCTATACACCTGGCCTTTCATATTTTCAAAACTGCTAAATTGTGGCTATTAGATTGATTGCTGAATCAACATGCATTTTAATAGTGTTTATTATGTGCCCAGAATTATGCTTGGCACTGGAAATACAAAGACAAAAAAAATGAAATAGCCCTTGTCCTTAAAGGAGCAGACATTCTATTGGGGAAACAATATGGACACGTGTAAGTAGATGCAAAATATATGACATGGCAATTTCAGTGGGGGAGAAGTGCTTGGAACCTGGGGGACTGGGGAGATAAGCAAAGGCTTCCTGTAGGAAATGGAGACTTGAGCTGAGCTCTGAAGAATACTAGGAATTCTAAGGAAAGATGAAGAGTATAGTGGCACAGGAGGACCCTGACTTTGTAAAAGAAACTAGCAAAGTGCCCCTTTGTTGTAGCTTTAGTTTTTCTAACATTCGGCTCCCTTCCTCCCCTTGCACCCCCCCACCCTAGTCTCTTCTTTAAGCTTGTTTATATTGCCTACAGCAGCCAGAATAATTTTTCCCAAATATCTTTTACATCAGGTCACCTTGATATTAAATTTTGTCATTCAATTAAATTTCCTTGTCTAGGATTCAGAGTCTGTTAACTGGCACTTCCTGTATCTGTCCCGTTTCATCTCTTGACCCTGCCTCCCATGGACACACACACACACACACACACACACACACACACACACACACACACCTCTCTGTTCTTGTCTGGTGAATCTCCTTTCAGGTCACTATGTACATCCTGTACATTTCTGCTTATGAACTCTGGTTGGTGAAGTTCCTTGCACCTAATTTTCTCCCTCCACATCACAATGCATACATATGCATTTACTTGACTTTTGTTTTATTTGCTCTTGCTTCAGTTTAAAAAATGTTATTAAGCATTTTCATTTCCACAAAAAAAAGAATATCCTAAGAAACTCACAATCTTCTCCTAAAGCACATTGCCCAGAAGCAGAGCAGATCCAATTGAGGAAAACTCACATCACTTTTCTATTTTCATCATTTACCTTGGTTAGGAAAAAAGATGGATGTGGGCTCTATCTTTAATCATTTGGTACCAGTGCTATTCCCTGGATTTGCCCTAGACTTCGTTGGCATAATGTTGTTTTCATTTACATTGTCGTAGCTATGATGTATATTATTTATTTGGCTCAAGGAATGAGAACCACAGAATCTCAACTTTAGAAGGAAACTTAGTGAGCACTTAGTCCAACTCATACTTGGAAAAGAATTCCCTCTCCAATACTACCTGACAAGTGGCTAATCCCGCTTTGCTTGAAGACCTTCAGTGAGGTGGAATCAATTGCTTCTCGAAGCATCCCATTCTACTTTTGAGACTTTCATTGTTATAAAGCTTTTTTCTTACATCAGGCCCAAATCTGCCTCTTTGCTGCGTGTGTCCATTGCTCTCAGTTCTGCCTTCTGGGAAAAAGAAGAACAATTTGAATTCCTCAGTGATTTGACAACTCTAAGTGTTTAGCTATCACATCTAGCTCTTATCCCCACTGACCTCCTTTCTTTCAACCAATCTTTGTGTGGAATGATCTCAAGACCTTTCACCATCCTGCTTGCCCTGCCATAGGAGCATAGATGGAGAGCTGAAAGGGATCTTAGGCTTATCTAGTCCAACATCCTCCTTTTACATGGGTAAACTGTGGCCAAGGAAGGTAACGAGGTCACACAGGGAGCAAGTCAGAGAAAGGGTTTGAACCCAGGTCCTCTGACTCCATAGTTAGTGTTCTTGCCACCATATATATGCTTCAGTCTGCACTCTTGAGTTCATCATCTGTCTGTCTGGAGGTGGAGAACATTTTTACCATAGGTCCTCTAGAACTTTGGTTGATTCCATTGTATTTCAGGTATCTAAATTCTTAATGTCCATCATTCCTACTGCCAAACATTCAAATTCTACTGCAGAGAGCACAACTGCAATGGGATGGCTAAGTTGTTCAAATGCCAAACATACATTTGCCTAAAAGACTATTTTGTGGAGAACTCACAAAAGGCATATAGAGGTCAGAGGAAGATATACAAAGACATCCTCAAGGTTTCTGTGTAGAACTTTGATATCAATTGTGAGACAAGGGAGGCGCTGGCACAGGACTGTCCAGCATGGCATACCCACATCAAAGAAGGTGCTGAGCTTTATGAGCAAAGCAGAATTGCAGTCACTCAAAAGAAATGCAAGATATGAAAATTTCGACATCTCCATCACAAATGTTCAAATGGACTATCAAAATGGACTACATGTGGTAGATTTTTCTGAGCTTGTATTGGTCTGATCAGCCATAGTCAGACATGATGTAATTTTGATTCTTTTTGAGTACCAAGGACAACTGATAGGCTATGGCAAAACACTATTCCACTACATTCCTATACTACAATTTGTTCAGGTATTACCCAATTATTGGAATCTCTATGTGTATTTAAGATCAGATTTAAGACTGGTCTTCTCTAAAAGCTTTATCTTACCCTAAACTACTTCAATCTTTCTCAAAGTCCACATTTCCTTCACATAATTGTAATCCTTACTACATTATTATGGTATTTGCTCACATGTTGCTATGTAATTGTTCTCTAGCTGCCTTTCCAGCTAAATTATAAGATATCTAAAGGGAAGTGACCATGTCTCCAGGTCCTTTCTCTCCTTGGAGTTCCTTCTCTCTACCCACATAGTGCCATATGATTGCTTTTACATGGTAAATGCTCAACAAATATTTGTTTTTGTTTTTTCTTTTTTTTGGAGGGGAGAAAGCAGGGCAATTGGGGTTAAGTGACTTGCCCAAGGTCACACAAATAATGTTAAGTTCCTGAGGCTGGATTTGAAGTCAGGTCCTCCTGACCCCAGGGCTGGTGCTCTATTCACTGTGCCACCTAGCTGCCCCTCAACAAATATTTGTTAAAAGAACTTGTCAATACCTTTCAAGTTACCAAGTTTCCACATGCCTTATTCATATAGGCATTAGAGCCTTAGTATAAAGTCTGAGGTTTTGGGTGACTTTATAGGTAAGATGATAATGATCTAGTTATTTCAGCATTTCAGTAATTAAACTCCTTTGAATAGAAGACTCTTGTGTTCTGTAGGCCTACCTTATGCTTATTCATTAGTGTTTTAGTAAAGATCTGTCCTATTTCTTGTTTTATTTATGATGGTGAAAACCCTATCTTTGACCTTTTCTCCCCATCTTGGGGTGGAAAAGCAGATGGGAATATTGAATGCTCTGTAATGCAAAAACCCAGACAACAGACACTATTATCTAGTGGAGCCAGCCAAAAGCTGAAACCAGCTTGGTTCTCAAGTCAAATCAAGAAAAGAAGCATTTATTTGCCAGTTAGTCAACAAGCAACTAGTAGGTGCTTATGGTAGGCACTGTGCTAAGAGCTTTGGAGATGTAAAGAAAGGAAAAATAGTCTTTGCTATCAAAGAACTTACAACCTAGTGGTGGTGGTGGGGGGGAGAGATAACACGCAAACAACTATGTACAAACACTATCTATATCTATATATACACATGCATGTACACACACATATATGTAGATACATGATAATTTGGGGGTCTGGGAGTAGTCTCAGTTGGAAGGCACTAATATCAAAGAAAATTGGGAAAAATTTCCTATCCAAGGTGGGCTTTTAACAAAGACCTGAAGGAAGTTAAGGAAGCCAAGAGAAATATGGAGAGGAAAAGAATTACAGGTTTGGGGAATTGTCAGTGAAAATTCATGGACTCAGAATGCATGGACTGTCCTCTGTATGAACAATTCTCTCTCTATTACAATTAATTTATCTTTTTCTTCCTTTTACTTAATTCTCTTGGGTGTGTTTCTATATTTACATTGTTCACTCTCTTCTTCCGCTCCTTTCCCTACTTTATCATTTCTGTATTTCCATCTCTCTTGATGTGCCAAGAGAGATGGAAATATAGATAGAAATACATCTCTCAAGAGAGACTGAAATATACCTCTGGATCTTGGTGAAGCCAATGACTCTGAGTGGTGTTGTGTTTCCTTCAGTTAAAAATAAAATACCCTGCCTTCCTCCTTACAGTATCCTGTGAAAATAGGAGATCTAAACCAATTAGCTGGTTTATCACACACAAACACACAAAAAAGGCAGCTTCTCAGACTTCTTCATTAAGTAGATGGTCTAAAATCCAACTCCATCCCAGTTTCTCTTTGTTTTTCTCCTTCATTTAATATCCTGCCTTCTTTGTACCCTCTTCTTTCTATCCCTTGTCTTCCAGTTAACATAGCTATAACTTGCCAACTGGAAAATTTCCAACATTCACTCATTCCACCTCTTCTCAATTCTGAATCCCAAACACTATGCTGTGAGGCACTGCAGTATGGTGGAAAGAACGTTGACTTTTCAGAGGACCAGGGATCAAATCTTGCCTCTGATGTTTACTACCTTTGTGACAGACCATAGAAAAGTCACTTATACTCCTAGGCCCTAGTTTACTTATCTGTAAAATGAAGGGTTTAGACTAGATGACTGACTTCTGGTGTCCCTAATAGATTTAGATATTTTGAATTTATATACCTCACTGATTTTTCTCTTTAACCTTAGGGTAGCTGATTTAATTATTTTAATCATAGATTAACTGTGATAAGATGGAATTATGGGACAGGTAAGGCTGGAAGCATTAACTTTCACTCCAATTTACCTACTTATTTTGCTGGATTTTTACTTAATACTTCTATAACAAGGATAATTACAGGAATCCCCTAATCTGATGGACTGGGGGAGTACTTCCCATTTAATTGGCCATGTGTTCTTTGCTTGTATGGGAAGAGACACTTTTTCTGGCCCCTCACTAAAAGATCTGCATAACCAGCAGCAACTGGTTTATCTTTACTTGTGACCATGACTGGGGACTGTGCCAAAGAGGCTTGAACACTGAGCCAGAAAGAGCCACCCCCTCAGTAGTCTATATAAGGGAGTGAGGAGAAAAACTTGTTCTTTTCAGAATGTTGCTTGGGACTCTGCCAGTTCTCCCTTAAACTTCCAGTGAGGGAGAGAGGGAATTTCTCTCTCCTCACCCTTGCAATAACAGTGACTACCTACAATGGCAGTGAGAACATGCGCTTGCCTGGGGGAGCCTGCATCTGGCCCTCAAATCCTTGGATGCTCCTTCGGTTTGGGGTTTCTTTCTCTAGGTGACCACACAGAAATTTTGAGAGTTATTTACAGTCCTGGAGTCTACTTCACGAGTTAGAAAGGTTGAGATTTCTTGAATTTGGGTGCTTGTTGTCCAAAAGGAAGTGATTTTTGCCAGAACTTCTCAGTGGAGATGGTCCCAGGAGTAGGATATAGGTGAAAGGACTTAAAAATCCAAGTTGTAACATGACTTGTCAGGAGCTTTGGATTTGTGAACTGAACATGAACCCTTTCTAGAAGGGTTATCCACACAATGGGCACTCCCAGGCTATCCCATCACCTACCTCTAATCCTGTCATTGACTGCCCCTGGGTACTCTGGACCCACACTCTTCAAACCATAGCCCAAACAATCGTAGTGCCACCCTCCCAATACAACCTTTTCTCTCAAATTATTTGTCTTCTTTTGCCTGCCTTCCTAAGGCACTTAGCTTTAGACCTGAAACATTTTCCCTCAGTACCATCAAACCTGGAGGAATTTTCTCCTGTAGTCTTTACTTCTGGCTAAGTTTCAGCTGGCTCCTGACCCCAGCTTTTTCCTGGATTCAACCCCACCCATGGCTTTAACACCTAATTGTGTGGCAAATTTCCCTGGCGGAGGAGGGTACACCATCAGAAGTCCCTTAAGTCCACAGTTTAAAGTGGATGGAGATCTGGCTGGGCCACTGGATTAACCAGATAGTATGTACACCAACTTGTCAGTTCCAGCAATTCTATATTATAACAGCTGCTGAATCAGGGAACATTAGGGACCTTGGAGGGCTTTGGGTCCTTAGAGGGTCCCAGGCGAATGGACTATTCCAAATCAATAACCCACCTGGTCCCAGCAGCCCCCTGAGCCCACTCTGCCCCTCCAGGGACCTTCAGGCTAGAAGACTCTCCCTCCATGGAGCATATAGACATAGTCTTCCCAAGTCAAATCAGCTATCAGGTGGGAGAAATGCTTTTCCTGGGGAACCCTAGTTCTTAGCTAGGAGAGGTACAGGTGACTCAATCTGGATACACCTCTGGATTCTTCTCTTCTGCTGCTTCTCCCCTCTGAATGTCTTTGGGGGAGCTGTCCACTTTAAGGTGGAAAGAGTGGACTCTGGTTTTTTTTAAATTTTAATTTATTTTCTTGGTTACATCATTCATTTCCACAAGGTTTTGAGTTACAAATTTTCTCCCCTTTTTGCCCCTACCCCCCAGCCCAGAACATTGATCCCACTGTAAGACCCCTCCCACAATCTGTTCC
>CM053596.1:188957401-189012681 GCA_028646575.1 Pseudocheirus occidentalis | reverse complement strand
GCCCCACCTCCCAGTCTTTGCTCACTGAAAGCACACCCCAGGACCACCACTCAAGACCACAATCCAGATCCAGGCCGCTCAATGCAAGAGCCCTTGGCCCTGATGGATTGCGTCAGCCCCCCTGCTATCTGCAGGCTGAGGACTCTGAAGCAGCCCAGTGGCGGCTGCTGCGACTCTCAGACGTTCCTGCTGTTACAGCCGCTTCCCGCTGCTTCCCTGCCCTGGGAGCAGTTTGGCCAGACCCGCTCTTCTCCTCCCCAGTTAGCAAAATCCACTGACCTTTCTCTCATCCTTTTTTTCTTCTGGCCTGATAGATGTGGTAACTGTGCCTCCAGTGCAGCCGATCTGCTCTCCTATATCTGTGGTTCCCTGCCCGATGCCCCAGGGCTTGACCTGGCCGGGGTTTCGGCCGCGGGTCCCAGACTGTTATGAAGATCCCCGCCTGCTGCGCTGCCTGTAGCAACAGATATGCTTTCTGTCTTTTGGAGAGTTTTGGAGCTTGAAAATCTGTCCCATTTTATGAGTTTTTTAGCGCGTTTGTGTGGGAGCTGTGGTGCTTTGCTGCTTCTATGCCACCATCTTGGCTCCGCCCCCCAGCTATTAGCACTTTAATGGATCTGTGATTTCATTAATGTGAGTATTTATTTAAACAAGGCTGTTTCAAACCCTTTACTCCTGTCCATTCTGCGCTACTCTTGGTTGCCACCTAAGACAAGTTTGAGGTTCCCCAAAAGTACTAGAGGAGAACTATGCAATATATTTACAAAGTTGTTTATGCCCTTTGACCAGCAATCCTACTACTAAGGACTAAACCACACAGCGTTTATTGACCACAATAAAGGATATACAGGAATAATCATGGCTGTATTATTTATGATAGGAAACAAGAAAAAAAATATGATTCACTGATTGGAGAAATGACTGAAAAAAACTGTAGTAAATAATTGTAATGGAATTTTACTGTATCATAAGGCACCATGACAAATTTGAAGGATTTAGAGAAACATGAAAAGACTTATATGAAGTGAAACATAGGAAAGAAAACAGCCAAAAGAATAAAATACGCAATGAAAAGAAGACAATTCTAAGAGGTAATCAAAGCCAGTTAAAATACAATGACCAATTTTGGTTACATGTAGTTTAATTTCACTTCCTTTCTATCACAAACTGAGGAGTTGAAAAAGTAGAGACTGCCGTATAATGTCAGTTGTGTTTATGTTATTGGATAGCTTTGCTCTTTAAAGAATGAGCTTTGAGGAAGTGTTTGGCTTTTTTTTTTTGGGAAATGCCTTGTGTCAAAACCAAATGTATTAAAACATTTTTAAGATAAATAAAAATAATATATAGGGTTTTCTAAAAATAAATTGATGCAATAAATTAAATAATAAAAAATATAATGTTATCTTATTGGATAGTTTCTTGTATGTTCTTAACTACATAAACTTAAAACCCTGCTTTTTTTCCCCCTGAAGATCAGTTTTCTTATCCTGAATTACGCAGATTATTTTACTCTCTACTTTACTTCACTTAATAAAGTGACTTAATCTAATATGCCAAAACTGATTTTCACATCTTCATATTCACAAAACCAAATACAATTCTATGTAGAAATGTTAAATCACAAAAAGGTGCTAAAAATTGGCAATGGAAGAAATTGGGTTAGACATACTTTAATGTAGTATTTTAAGAGGCATCACGGCATAATAGATAGAGGGCTGGTCTTGGAGTCTGCATTCAAGTCTTACCTCTGACACACACACACTAACTTAGTGATCATGGTCTAGTCACTTTTTAATCTCTCATTAACCCTAGACAACTCTCAGAGGGTGACAATGTTACTGAAGAGTTGTCATCTACATGGCTGAAGGGAATTTCTTCCTTGCGAGTACTTCACAAATGAAATCACTGATCTAGACAAAAGAAAAATAAAGCATCTCTTCACTCTATTTACCAGATAAATTGGTAAATTTTAATCAATAAACAAGCATTTATTTGTTTTTTTAAATTTGTTTTTGGAGAGAAGAAGGCAAGGCAATTGGGATTAGGTGATTTGCCCAAGGTCACACAGCCAGTAAATGTCAAGTGTCTGAGGCTAGATTTGAACTCAGGTCCTCCTGATTCCAGGGTCGGTGCTCTATTCACTGCACCACCTAACTGCCCCTCAGTGAGCATTTAGTAAGCAACTCTGTACCAAGCACTGTGCTTGTCTGGTCAACTGAGAAGCAAAAGGAGGTTACATAGCAACAGCAGAGATTTCAGATGTCAAGGATTTATAATTTCTTTGCCATGGAAATTCTTCCCATTTATGCAAATTGTAACCCATCTGTAAGTTAGTGGATCATAGGATCATAAATTTCAGTTTGGAAGTGATCTTGGATGCCATCTACAATCTAGATTTGGCCTAGATTCTAGACAAATGCTCTCGTTTTAGAGACCAAGAAATGGAGCTACAGAGAAGCAAAGAGATTTGTCTAAGGTCATATAGGGAAGCAAGTGATGGAGCCAGGGTTGGAGCCCAGTCCTCGGCCTCCAGATCTAACAGTTTTTTCATTGCAATATACTTAAGTCTTAGGGAACTGTCTGAGGCTGGAGGTGTGTTGTAGGATGGTAGAGCTAAAAGGAGGCTCAGAGGTCATCTAGTTCAACCCCCTCGTTTTGAAGATGAGCAAGTTGAAGGAGAGAGACAGTAAGTGAATTGTTCAGGGTCACCCAGTTCAGTGAACCCAGATCTTCTTGACCCTAATTTCAGCATTTTATTAATCATCCCATACTGCCTCTGGCCATTTCATTCGCAGGATGAAAATAAGAGCTACAAAAGGATTAAGCTTTATTATCCTAGAATTTGATTTGAACTGAATTCTTCAGAAATTCATATATGTTCAGTACAAGTGATTCTGCATAAAGAAGAAAAAAAAATTGAGGATATAATTTAGTATAACACAATGTGAGGTTAAGTAAAGGAATATCTTTATTGTTTTTATCTCGCACATGAGCTAAGAAGATTCTGTGATTTCTCATAGGTTGGAACGAGGAGCTTCAAAATCATTAACATTCTTTTTCTATCTCTAACAAAAGCTATTCAGAAGCAGGAATAAATATATTAGTTAATAGTAATGTGGATTCTGTGGATTCCCTTTTAATTTCACATTTCCTTTGCTGAGGGGTATAATTTTGGCCATGTAAATAGTGTCAATGAAGGCTGTAATTATAATTCTCTATGACTGCATCATAGTTAATAGTATACTCTAACACACACACACACACACACACACACACACACACAACTGAAGTGCCCTAAATAGTGTAGAGAGCCATGCTAAATTGAGCTAAGTTGACATCTTTCACAGTCCTCCTGCACTTTAAAGCAGGAGGACATTGGAATCATGATTTCAGGGCCTAAGGAGAAGGAAAAAAGCCAAGTCACTGAAACCTAATCTGCATAATACAGGGTGGGAATATATGGTTGAATGATAAAGAAACTTGCATCAAGGACAGCTGTAGAATTTAATCCCAGCATTATCTGTGTGGACTGTTTTTCTTTCTTATATCTCTATTATTTCTATTATTGGGATTATTCTAATATAGCCCTATTATTTCTATTATTATTGTTACTTTATATAGTTCTTCCCAGTTATCTGAATACCAGTTTGATTAAAATCTTCAAATATAATTCTATATCTACAAATTTAACTTTTTTCTACATACATCTATATTCATCATACTTGCACATTTTATGGGTGAGGCATTGTGGCTTGGTGGCTACAGTCAGTATGAAGTCAGTATGCCCTTTGTTCAAATTCTGCTCCTCCTACTTCCCAACTATACTGTTGATACTAAGTATGCTGTTGAACAACTTGCTTATGTGAAGTCTCTTTCCCTGTTTCCTTGGCCATGAAAGTGGGATGATAATACATGTACTATATACTTCAGAGGGGTGTTTTGAGATTTGGTAGAGATAAGTTATGGAAAGTGTTAGGCAAACTTTCAAGTACTACATAAATGTTACTTATTAACCATAAAGTATTATATAAATGTTTCTTATAGTTATTCTCAATCCTCATATTTTTCAAAGAACTTCAGATAGAAATGGTCCCAGGAAAAGTTTTTGTCCTGCTGGTATTCTTATGTATTTAACATTCTGAAGCTTATGAAACAATTGGGTAAAATAATTGCTTTTTTTGTATTTGAATAAAGCCATTGGGATATGGGCTCATCTTCCTTAAGCTTACAGAAAGCATCTCTAGACCAGCTTTAGTGACAGACAGGACAATAGGGATAATAGCTAGCATTAGTATAGGGTTTTAAAATTATCATTTTAAATTTGCAAAGGGCTTTATAAATATTTTCTCATTCTGTCCTAACAACAATCCTGAGAGGTAGGCAATCTTTTTATACACAGTTTGCAGATGAGGAAACTGAGGCAAACAGATGAAAATGGCCTTCCTAAGGTAAGGGATGATATATGCCTTATCTTATTCCCACATTTTCCTTTTATTTTTGCTAGGTCTCTATACTTTGAAAGCATTTCATTCCATGGAGCTCAAAACATTGTATATGATAACATGTAGTGAAATGTTTTTTTTTTAATTTTTATGAATCACAAGTTATGTCCTGGCAATTATGGGCACCAGTTTTGTCAATGATAATGTTTGAGTTTCAGTACTATTTAACTGCTAAATTCTCAGGGATATTTTGAGGTCTGTATTTGTGGTACAGGGAATTTGCCTTCTCTTAGCTCATGAAAGAGAATGAGCTTCTGATGTATAATTTAGTATGATAATGATGATGTCACATTCTCTCTTTGAAACTCAGTTTCCTCATCTATAAAACAGTAATACTAATGCATGAACTATCTAAATTACAAGGTTGCTGTGGGATAAAGTATTTTATAACCCTTAGACATTATAGAAATATGAACTATGATCATTAGCAGGAACCCACTTGCATCACTGACAGCTTCCAAATACACTAAGAATCCATGCATATATTGATGTAGACATAGAGAGAAATGGTACCGTAAGTCCAGGTTGTAGAAATCATTTCTTACAATCATCATGCACAGTTACATTTGACACAGAAGCTACAGTTCTGATATGTGTTAATTTCTTCTTTATCATGAGATTTTACACTAGACTGTGGGAAAATGTGACAAGCCATGATTAATCATCATGCCAAGCTTTCCCTGGTCACAAATGAAGGACTTCAAAGAATTTAAAGCAGTCCTCGGGGACTTCCATCAGGAAATTGGCAGTAAGACAATGAATACATATGGTGCCTGTCAAGCAAACTTGTCAGGAGAATGCTGTGGCCAAGCCATACATGTTTAAAATTCATGTTATTTTCCCCTCCAAATAATCACATTCTCAGGTAGAGGAGAGTAAAAGTTGCAACTCATTTTCTCAATTTGATTTTCAGGACAATCTAAAAAACAAGATTGGATCTTTGGAAACTTCTTTGCTATTTGGTTTTGATTTCCACAAATAATGGTAATGATAATGGGGAATTTGAAGATCTTTCTTGCCCTTTGATAGGCTTAAGTGAATTTGAAGACCTTCCCTGATTTGAAAATATACTCTGCCCTCTAATAGGCTTTATGTGGTCACATGGAGCCTGTGGCTAGAGGCTTGTTTTTTAGGAACACTTACACCTTGTTCCTCTGTAATTGGGGGAGTGGGTCACAAGGGTTCTGATGTTCTCTCTCCCTGGAGAAGGCTATATATACCCTGATGTGAGGCTTTGTTTTGGGGCTCATTCATGGGAAGAGTTATGTGATTTGGCCAGATAAGACTCTGGGCACCCTTCTCGGCTTTGAAAACCCAGATGTTGGTGCTTCTCTCTCTGGTAACTAACTAGGTATGGATGTAATGGTCAGACAGCTAGAAGCCCTGCCTGCTGGTCTGTTTCTCTGTATTTTTTGTCTGCTTGTAACTTCTGTTTGTATTTTCTCTGTAGGTCAGGGTGCTGACTTTTCCCCCTGAACTAAGTAAATGATATATGTTTGATTAAAGTAAGATTATTAACCATTTTTTGAGTTGCTTTCCTTTAGAAAAGCAAATTGAAGAACTTGTGCTAGCAGCCATCCTGGGTATGCTAGGGTGCCAGCTGCTACAACCTCTTATTTAGGAAGGCTAAGCATTGTCACTAGGGTTCATTCTTTCTGTTCCACAAGCATTTGTGGAATACTTACTATGTGTTAGGTTTTGTGCTAGCCTCCACATATAGAAAGCAAAAAACCCCACAGTTCTTACACTCAAATTTGCTTACATTTTTTGAAGGAAAAACAGCATGTGAGTGGAGAAATAACCATAATGGATAGAGATATTAATTTTTGAGGGAGGATATTAGCAACTGGGGAAGATGAAGAGAGTGCCCTCATAGGAGGAAGCAATGAGTTGAGCTTTGAAGGAAACTTGGTTTGTAAAAGGCAGATGTGAGGAGGGAGTGCAGTCCAGGCATGTGGATAGGCTATGTAAAGGCAGCAAGATAAAATATGGAAGATGTTTTTTCTCTTTTTTTGGAGGGGGGAGGGCAGAGCAATTGGGGTTAAGTGACTTGCTCAAGTTCACACATCTAGTAAGTGCTAAGTGTCTGAGGTCATATCTGAACTCAAGTCCTTCTGACTCCAGGGCTGGTGCTTTATTCACTGTGCCTTCTAGCCACCCTTAGATGGAAGGTCTTGTGTAGAAAACAACCCTTCCCCTCTGCCTCACAGAATTCTTCTGTTGCTTCCAGACAATGTCCTACATAAAGCCTTTTGGATTCTCCAACTACTAGTAGTGTTCTCCCTCTCAAACTACCTTGTAACTGACTACTTGGTGTTGATTTGTATTCTCTTTATATTTGTTTATATATACTATGTATTTTTTGCCTCCCTCATTAGCATGTGCCTTGTGAATAGAGATTGCTTCATTCATTGTATTTGTATCTCTACTTCACAGCACACTCTCTGGCACATAGTAGTCACTTCGTGAATATCAACTAATTAATTGATTTTTGATTGATAGAGGCTAGTTTGGCTTCTATATAGAGTAAACTATATAGTTTTACAGAAATTGCAAGAATAAGTGATACTGTGTAAGGAAAGAAAAAATCAGAAGATGAAAATATTGCAAAACATCCAGTTAAATAATTAGACTTCTGTAATATAGTAAAGGAAAATTTAAAAATATAAGAAAAAAGGATGATGAGGTAAGCTGTTCAGAAAATCCTTTGAGTTACCTGTAGTACAAGAATCTTGAATACTATGGATTCTTCATAAGCTATTCATGCTTCTGTGCTATAGAATCACAGAATCTTAGAATTGAAGGAAGTCAACTAGAGTTGACTTTTGGAACAGCACAGCAGAAGAACATCCCTGCAGATGCAAGAGTCCTTCAAATAAATATTTTTTATTTGAGGCCCTTGTTTGCCTTTAAATTTCTATTCCTTAGGCGAAACATCCTCAACTCTCTGAATTCTCACGAGGTGGTTTCCAGACTTCTTATTCTCTTAGTTATTCCTCATTCTTGTTTGTCTGTGTTTCTCCCAAATGTAGCTTCCAAATGAGCTTGAGGCTAACCATCCAGAGCAGTATGAAATTAATCATCATTTCCTATGACTGCATTACTGTTACTGCAGTTTATGGTCAGACAGTCCTTTTCGGTAGTCATCTCCCACTGCGGTTCATAGAAAAATAATGGTTAACTAAAAGCGCTAAATTTACCTTATAGTTCTGCAGCTTATTTGGTGAACTAAGTGGAGGACTTTTCATTTATCATCACTACTATGGTTGGTGTCAGTCCAGTGTTTCAGTTTATCTAGATTATTTTAAATCTCTGTTATGTCATCTACCAATTTAGTTATCCCACACAACTTTTGCTATATTTGCATAAATAATGTTTGTTTTGGGACAGCTAGAGTCAGGAGGACCAGAGTTCAAATCTGGCCTCAAACACCTGATGCACTTACTAGCTGTGTGACCTCGGGCAAGTCACTTAACCCCAACTGCCTTGCCTTTCCCATCCAAAATAAAAGTCTGTTTTTCTGTTTCATACAGTTGATTAACAAAAATGTTGAACACAGAAGGCTTAAGTACAGAGTTCTTATGGCACTCTATCAGACTCTCAGATTAAAGTACAGCAATTAAAAAATCAATGATCTTTGAGGAGAGTTGTTCTGCCCTCAGTACTATCAATCAACCTACATTTCAGTATCTTGTCTACAAGTATAGCTTGAAAGTGGTCACATTTATTTCATATAAGAAGTTTTATGGTGTTGTTAGTTTCAATAAACTTAGATCTAGAAGGAACCTTGAGATTTCTTGAATCCATCCTTCTCATTTGAAGAAAGAGTCGCAGAAAAGTGAATGGAGTTGTTCAAAATCATGTAGCTAATACGTGACAGAGCTGGGTTTTTGAAGCTGAGTCTCTTCCTTGGGAATCTGGCGTTCTTTCCACTCTCCTGTGCTGGCTTCATCACACATAGTCTACTCGTGACCCAGTAATATGTTGGGGATTACGCAATCTGTAAAAGAATTGGAGCTTTTTTAAAAATTGGAAGTAGTATATATATATTTTGCTTTTTGGAGGGCAGTTGGGGTCAAGTGACTTGCCCAGGGTCACACGGCTAGTTTTTTGTGTTAAGTGTCTGAGGCCTGATTTGAACTCAGGTACTCCTGACTCCAGGGCCGGTGCTCTATTCACTGAGCCACCTAGCCGCCCCAGAAGTAGTATATTGTTGATGGTGTTATTAATTATTTCTAATTTGAAAAATCAACAAATAAAACTAATAGAAAATTTAATAATCCTACAGAGATAAACATAATAGTTGATAGCCATATGTGCAAGCATGTATAAATACATCACATATATGTGTGTGTATGTGTATGTAAGTATATAACAGAGCTATTTATTATAAATAGCATGAAAATTTTTAAAAGTTAGAAGAAAACAATCATGGGTATCCTCAACTACGTGGAAAAATTTCTCACATTTTAGAATCAAATACCTGATCCTCTGTTGTTATAAAACATAAGCTGAGTGTCTATCAAAAGTTAACAGGGAAACTTTTATGTTGCCAAAGAATTAGATTATAAAAATAAAAGAGCAAAATGTTCCCAGACCATGCTATATTATAGCCCAACATGAACAGAAAATCACTATTCCAAACATAGCATCATTTTAAGAAGTACAAGGTCTCCTGCCTTTACTGACAAGATAGGACATTGATCCCTATTGGAATGTAGCCATTGCCTATATCTGCAGGGGATGGAGGCTCTCTTGACTATTCTAATAACATCTTTCCTTTCTTCCCTTGCTTTTAAACTCTCAAAAAAGACTCTGGAAACACCAAAGTAAAGGTGTTGATTTAGAGATTAGGGAATAGTTTTGTCCAGTCAAACGCTTCTTAGTTATTAGGTATTGAGTGGAGACAAATAGCCACTAAGTGCTATAGGTTTTATTCTTAGACAGATCTTATTTAAAGATATGGTCACACGTGACAAAAAATGTATTCTTCTTTTGGAACCTTGCTTAGATTCAAATCTGAAGGAGAATTTTAGGTCATCTAGTCCAACTGTCATTTTGTTATCGAGTTGTTTCAGTTGTGTCTGACTCTTCATGACCCCATTTGGGGTTATCTTGGCAAAAATACAGAAGTGGTTCACCATTTCTGCCTCCAGCTCATTTTACATAAGAGGAAACTGAAACAAACAGGATTAAGAGACTTGCCCAGAGTCACACAGCTATTAAGTATTTAAGGCCTGATTTGAACTTATGATGCTGAATCTTCCAGATTTCAAGCCTAGTGCTCTATCCACTGTGACAACTAGCTGTCCTATAGGAAAAAAACAATTGGTCTCAGTGAGGTTAAATGTTTGCCATGGACATGCAAAAAGTAACTGTCAGATTTGCGATTTGCATACGGGTTTTCTTAGCTCTAAAGCTTGTGCCCAATGTCTCATACTACCATAGAGACTAACACAGTACTGGTTCAGCAAATACCTATTATGTTGAACTGTTAATTTTGGGAGTTTGGGTGTATATTGCTTATCAACTATATTGTTGCACCATCATTCTCTTTTTTTTTCTTTTTGGAGGGCAATTGGGGGTAAGTGACTTACCTAAAGTCACGTGGCTAGTTTTTGTGTCAAGTGTCTGAGGCTGGATTTGAACTCAGGTCCTCCTGACTCCAGGGCCGGTGCGCCGCCTAGCCACCCCTGCACCATCATTCTCAAAGGTCCCTCTAACCCTGACTCCTCTGATCTGCTGATCTTATGTCTCTCTCTGTTTAATAATCAATCAACAAGTCAAGTTCTTCAACTTTGAGTAAGTTTTTTGTCTATTATAAACATTATAAACAAATTAACTATAAAAGTATATGGTTAATGTATTTTTGCTTAATGGGAAGATCTTTCTCATCCATTAATAGGCCCACGTGACCTGCTTAAGTCACATGGAAACCTAAGTCACATGAGTTTGAGTCACATGAGTCTATGGTGGGAGGAACTTGCTGAACAGGTGGTGCAGGAAGGGGGTGAGGCAGAGCCCAGAGGAAGTTGGTCAGAGAAGTTAGAGATGAGGGAAAGAGAGGAAGCAGGCAGCCAGCTGTGAGTATTTGTTTGTGGGAAGGTCCTAGTAGGGGGAAGTCTTGGGGATGGAGGTGCCTTCTGTGTTGTTATTGTGTATAGATTTCTTTGTTGCTGTGATGGATTTGGCTTTTTGGTGTTGGAATTTGGCTTTCTGGTGTTTGAATAAATGTTTTGGTTCTGTCTTCCATGTGGAGAGTCTGTTATATTTTTCAATTCAGAATTATGCTGGCATATTAATAACCACTGTTGGCACTGTAAATATTGCATTGGCACTATAAAAGAATATATGAAGAAAAACACTGTCTGCCTCCAGAGAAAGAAATGATAAATAGATGTATGTATAGAATAATTTGTAAACCTACTTGTGTCTAAAATTCACCATCTTTAAAGTGGGGGGGAGAGGAAGGGAGGGAAAGAAAATAAAAGAAATTTACATGATAATTTTATTGTATATTTGAAAGGAATAGTAAGTTGTAAAAGTGGATTTGCAGTTTCATTTGCAATCATCTTTTTATTGTATCATATTAAGGGAATGTTTGTTTTATTCTATAAATTAAAAATAAAATAATTTAAAAAAAGTCAGTTTAGTTCTTGATTAGAGTTGACTTCCTCATCTTCCCCACCTCACTCCCTCTCCCCCCCCCAAAAAAAAAACCAGTTATCAAAACTAACTTTGAGACTTGACTGGATCAGGGAACTAAAAAAAAAAAAAATAACAACTCAGATTCTTCATATCAATTCTAGGTTAGTCTAAGAACAAAAGGGCCACAAGGAACTCCAGGTGCTATCTGAAACTTTGCAAGGAAACTACCATAGGCAACTCAAAGGCAGAGGAGTTTCTCTCATCTGGACTACCTTGGGATATGAATACATGACTCTTTTGAATATCCTTCCCCTTGTATGGCTAAATAAATTTCCTTTTGTTAATTGTTGAATGATCCATTGGTGCTTTGTTTCTTTCCAGTCTTGAATCCATGGCAGTTAAATGGCACAGTGAATACAGTGTTGGGCTTCAAGTCAGGAAGAGCTGACTTCAGATTCTACTTCAGACATTCATTTGCTAGCTGCTTGACCCAGGGAAAGTCACTTAACTCTTCTCAAACTTATTTTCCTCATCTATAAAATGGTGATAATTATATCACTTATCTCACAGGGTTGTTGAGAGGATCAAATGCAAAGTTAAGTGCTACAAAACACTTAAAGTGCTAACATTATTATAATTATTTTTGATAATAATAATATGACTACTGCATAAATTATCAGGAAACTGGACTGAATCAGGTCCATTCTTGAAGTCTGGCCTAGTCTAGAACACAGGGCAAACTCAGGATAGGGTCATTATCATGGTCACTTTATTTCTCTTTCATCATAGCAGCTTTTAACATGAAAACATACTCACCATTGGATTTCCAATGTTTTATAGGAAGGTTAGAGTAAATCTATATTATGACTGTGAATTCATTTAACGTTTTTTAGACTATGTGGGCCTAAAATTTCAATTAAAAGAAAAGGAATGCTTATAGGTGGCACAATAGAAAGAGAACTTAGCTTGGAAGCAGGAAAATTCCTCTTTGTGAGTCTTCAAATCTGGCTTCAGACATTTCCTAGCTGTGTGACCCTGGGCAAGTCACTTAACCCTGTTTGCCTCAGTCTCCTTATCTGTAAAATGAGCTGAAGGAAATGGCAAATCACTCCAGCATCTTTGCCAAGAATCACAAAGCAGTCACGAAGAGTCAGACATGACAGAAAATGATTTAACAATAACAAATGTAAGTGTGATTTGAACAAATGAGCAAAAGTAGACCACACAAAGCAATAACATCACTACAATTCAATGTCATATGACACACTTTTCCATTCAATCCCGACTCTAATATCCCATTTTGGAATGAAGGTGACTCAAGGTTCTCAAGGGCAGTGCCATAGGAGCAAGTTCTGGTAGACTGAGCCCACTGGTTAGCCTAGTGTGTATCTTCCTCTTGAGTACCAGGGTAGCTAAATTTAGAGAGGTCCATCAGTTGTGGAATTGATAATGTTTTCAATTCTAGGAACTCCTGAAGACTCCTTTTGCTATTTGATGGTTTACTTTTAGACGGTAGCAGCAGAGCTATAAACTGGGACAAAGTGACTGGAGTCTTGCTCCAGGGAGGAAAATCTAGAGGGGTCCCACAGCATTGTGGAGGTATACACCTCATCAACCTCATGGTCTCCTGGAAGTCCTCCTCTCCCTGGGAGGTCTCATCTTCAATTCTTCCCTGTCTTGGTCTAAACGTTAAAATTGCTAGGTATAGCTCTGAGTGGCAGGGCTCAACTTCTTAGGACCTGCGGAAAGATTGTGTTCTGGGCAGGTACTGACTCAGATCAAGTCCTTGGTAATGTAGGTTTGATTCTGGAACAAAGTGAGTCACTTGTAGATCATTCAATAGTTAACAAAAGAACTACTTCAAATTGGTAGGAGAAGGGCATTCTAAAAGAACAGGCGCTGAAGATACCTCAAGTTGATTCACCTTGATGAAACTCCCTTAATCTAAACTATGTATTGTTTTCTGCCAGCCAAGCTTCAGATAGTGGGGCTGGGAACTCCCAGAGGCTAGTTTGTACTCAGACAAAGAGGAAGTGAGATCAGCAGCTTGAGCCTTTGGTCCTTTGAGCCAACCAAGTCTTGGGTTTGGTTTTAATACCCTTTAAGGCAAACCTAGTCTAAATTTAATAGGAGAAGGTATTGGGATATTGCTCCTAACATGAAGGATAATTTAGCACATTAATGGAGAACATTAACATCAAAACTTTAGCAAGTCCAAGTTAAAAGTTGACCCTGATGGGGTAAGCGGTGATATGCTAGTAAATGTTTAACAACTAAATTTCAGGGGAAACATACACATACACACATACAAAACATATATACTGGGTACCCTTTTAAGTCTAATCTGTGCTATTAATACCTTTACTACCACTTTCTTAAATCTAGACAATCAACAAGACAATAAACGAAGCCCTTATTTTTAGGTATGCTGATTTCTGAGGTTTAAACACTCACAGTGAAAATTTTTTTTATTTCATTTGAAAATATGTTTTTTTTAACTCATACTGAAAATTGAACAATTATGTCTCTCCAGTTGCTTAGAGCTGGCTCCAGCACAGCCCTGGGTGTAAGCTATTCTCCAAGAGGGGCATTCTCATCAAATTCCAAATGGAGATGTACTCCAGGCTGGTGACAGAATATTTGGAATGGTATAGAATTAATGTTAGGCTTCTGTTTTTGTTGTGCTCTTTATTTACTACCCCATTAAAATGTACCATTTTCCCCAAAGGGTTGTCTTGGCCCAATCATCCTGCACTCAATGTTAAATTGACTTCGAGTGAGGAAAACACTGTTCAGAGAGCATTGAATTGAGCGCATCGTGTGTAGCTTTTGCTCATTGATGGATTCATTTTTTTAGCTGATCAACTTTCTGAGGTCTCTGGTCAAGAACTACCAAAGAAGAGTGAGTTTACACAGCAGTCATGCCTGTCGGCCAAAAATAGGGGGATCTTAGAAAAACTATGATAAGTGGGAATTCAGAGTCTATGCTACATCATTTTCTTTTGTGGTTAGTTTAGTCTGACAGTTTTTGGAGAAAAAGCCTAAACTACCAAACTGTTCTGAGTCTCTTTTTAGCTTGCAGATGCTTATTTTTCCTCAGAAAGCTTCTATAGTCTTACATGATTGACAGCTGACTGGTTCCCATGGAAGAGAGGAAACAGTAAGATGGGCTAGGGCATTTATTTAATAGTTCCTTAAACCTACAGAAACGAAAATCTAAGATAAAACATTAGCATCTGTCTAAATTGGAAAAGCTCACAGAAGTATCAGTCAAATTTTAAGAACTGCAAGACTGTCATGGGACCTTAATACTACTTATGTGGGATATTTCATGGAAAATTATCACTCAAAGTTTATCTCATATTTATTTTCTTCTAAACAAGAATGGAGATAAAGAGAAAAAAATAGAAACAGGAAGGATGATTTCTTTGCATATTTTCCTTCCACAGACCAATATAAAACGGAAAAGTAGGGGGCAATGAGAGAAGAGAAAACAAAGGAGGGGAGGGGAAAAGCAGGAGAGAACTGGGGCAGATGAGATGGAGTGATTTTTCTGTGCTCAGAAAAAATAATATCAACTCAGGCCTACTTTACACTCTGGCTATTCCACTCAAAGTGCTGGCCTAGGTACTTGCTAACAATTAGGCTTATAAAGCACTCCATATATGTTATCTCTTGTGATTCTAACAAGAACTCTGTGAGGTAGGTGTTTATATGATGTATTCCCCCATTAGATTGTAAACTCCTTGAGGGCAGGGACTGTCTTTTGCCTCTTTTTGTAACCTCAGCTTTCAGTAAGGTACCTGGTACATGATAGGTGCTTAATACATTTTTATTGATTGGTTGATTTTACAAATGATGGAAATGAGGCTGAGAGAGTTAAGTGTCTTGCCCAGGTCACACACGGTATATATTTGAGGCAGGATTCAAACAGATCAAATTAAGTCAGGTTAACAAGCAAGCACTTACTATGTGCCAGGCATTGTGCTGAAGTATTGGAAATACAAATCCACATTAAAAGAAATCATTTTTCTCACTCTAAGAGCTTATATTCTTTTTTTATGTAATAAATTTTATTTGTTTCTTGTTTACATCATTTATTTTCATGAGATTTTTGAATTACAAATTTTCTCCCCGTCCTTACCCTACCCCAACCCCAAAACAGCGATCCCACTGTAAAGCCCCTCCCCTGGTCTGCTCTCTAACTTTCTGGTAGGGCAGGGAGGGTCTCCCTACCCCAGAACCTGTATATCTTAATTCCTAGTTGCAGGTATTGCAGAGCTTTAAATTCTAGATTCAGGAGCTTACATTCTAAAAGGGGAAGACAACACATAAAAAGGAGTTGAAAAGGGTTTGTCAAGGTGTGGGAGAAGGGTGTCAAAGTCCAGAGAGTGAAGAATGACTATGGGGAGAGCTTAGCAATGGGAGAAGGGGGCTCAGAGGTCTTCTATCCAGTTGATGGTAGTAGAATAGAGAACTGATCCATCCATAACTTTTGATCAATATTATGATCTCAACTTTTCTATGTAGTATAATATAATACTCTGTTTATTATTAATATAGACATCGAATGGGGAGAGAGTCAAAGACCCTATTTACTTTGACTGAAAGTTAGGGCTTGAAGGTTCTGGAGCTCTTGAGTCACGGCATGTTATTTAGGTAATAATAGAATGATGGTAAAGTAGGGCAAGTTGGACATTTTGTACTATTTAGAGTCTAGTCAAATAGAAAGCATGTTTTGCTAAGCATATTTTTCATTTAAAAAACCCAACCATTTAGATGGAATGCTTCTGAGACTGTGATACATTTATATTTTACTTAACAAATGTGATTTTTTAGAGTCTTTTCATAGCCAAGATGATTTGAAAGTCCCTTTTCTTAGAAACTATAAATAGTATTGTGCCAAGAAATTGACCCAATGCAAATCTTTATGTTCTTAGGAGATCCAAAAGGTAGAAAAGAGGGTATTCCAGAGTCAAAAGCACTTGATTCTAATCACTTTACTAACATATCAGCTGTTGCTATCCCAATATAGACAAGTTATGAGTTATTTAAGGTCAGTCTGTCCTTTACATAACAGTCTTCCCAGTTAGGAAATAGAAACCCCCCCCTCCCTGCTACTGATTCCTTCCTAGACTTCTTTCTCTTTTTCTCTCCCAATACCTATTCTTTCCTTCCTTCCCCCTGGTCCTCTCTCATATGCTCTATCCCTTTTTACCTTCATTCTGCAGATTTTGGCTAAAACTGGATGAACTGACTTCACGTTGCTAAGTTGCCCCCCTGATTCTTGTTGGCAGTAGAGTCAATGGTGGCAATGTGGTACAGTGGGAAAAACATTGTTCCTAGAGGAACCCTGATGTTTATTGCCTATGTGATCTTGAGAAAATTAATAGCTTCCTTGAGTTTTACTTTCTCACCCAGGAAACTAAGGGGTTTTAACTAAATGGCCTCATGTCCCCTCCAGATCCTTTTATATGCTCCTATGGACACTATTAATTGAAAAGAGAAAGAAGAGAATCCTGGAATAATGAAAAAAGGACTGAAGACACATGGGTCGCATCTGTAGCACAATTATCCCTACTTCTAACGCCCAAAGCTTCACCATTACACTTTCTCCTTCTTCTTTGCAAGTACCTAACCTCCTCTCTTCTGAACTAGGCACCAGGCCATCCAAGGATTTGTAGTCTAAACACTACCCAGAATCTTAAGCAGCAGCTGTGTACCTACCATTGGAACCCTCTTACTCAAATATACCCATCCCCTCTACATTTTGGAGCAGTCACCTGTGGGTAAGTGCCCCACCTACCATTTTTCATTTGGGATTAGACAAAGTTAGTAACACAAGATGAACAGGCCTGGATGAGTTGAAACCTGCATTGCAGATCTCACTATATTATCTTTCCCCACACCCAAACTTACTCCTCTTCTAAATTTTCCTATTACAGTTCAAGGTACTGCCACATCTCCAGTCATTCTGGTTCACACTTGCTACTTCATGACCATACTCCCAGTTACCAAACCTTGTTTCTACTTTCAAAGCATCTCTCACATTTTTCTCTTATGCTTTATTTACACAGCCATCATCCTAGTTCAGACCCTCACCACTTCATACCTGGACTGTTACACTAATCTCTTATTGGTCTTGTTGCTTCAAACCTCTTCCCTCTCCAATCCATCTTCCACATAACTGCTATCCTGGTTCTTTCAAAAGCACAGGTCTCACTATGTCACTCTCCAACTCAGAAAGTCTAGCAGCTCCCTATTGAGTCTATGATCAAATATTATTTCATCTTCATCTAATTTTTACAAATTTCTAATTTTATGTGTTTTATTATGCATATAATTATTAATATAGAATAACATGCAAATGTATATATAATATGCATTTTAGGGTACAGGCTCAAAAGTTCTTACTCTTGGGGTACATGATTGAAAAAGTTACTAAGGTCCCTTCCAGTTTTTTGTCCTATGATCCTATGAAAATTGCTATTCCTCACTACTTGCTAGCATCAGTAGGCATCATCATTGAAAGGTAAGGAAATAACGAAGTTGGGAAAAATATTTGACAACAGATATGGAGTCTCTGTCTCTTTTTCAAAAACCTTGATGTTCCTCTTTTCCAGTGTTGCCATTTCAATTCAATTTAATTCAGTTCAAATGGGAAAAAAATGTTCTGAGTGTCTATTCCGTGTAAAGTGCTGTGTTTGATTTTGTGGGGAAAGGGATGCAAAATTAACTAAATGTGATTCCTAAGGAGTTCATAAGTGAGAAAAGAATAAAGAAACAACTTTAATACAAGGAAGAAGTGTTCCTGAAGAACTATGGCTAGGATACTATGGTGCTTCATAGTAGGAGAATTCTATTCTTGTTAGGGGGCTCAGGGAAGGTGGGATCAATGGGAAGATGTAGCATTATTTGAAATCACCTTTGAAGAAGGTGTAGGAAGGAAAAAACATTTGAGGCAGAGAAACCAACATATGCAAAGGTACAGACCATGAACAGTCTAGAGCTTCCTAGATTTGAGTATTGAATATACTCAATATATAGTATTGAGCTTTCTAATTTGTCAGAAATGTAGAGTTTTAGAACCATAATAGTGGGAGATATGACAGGTGAAACCTAGATCTAGGAGAACTTCCAATATCGTGCTAAAGAGTTTGGGCTTTATTTTTTATACGGAGGAAAGCCATTGAAGGATTTTTGTCAGTGGAGTGACACTATCGAAGTATACTTTAGTAAGATTAATTTGGCAGCTGCATGCAGGCAAAGCTGGACAAGAGAGGCACATGAAGTGGACACCTGGATTAAGAGAGTATCCTAACAGTCCACATGAGAGATAAGTGTCTGATCTATAGGGAAAACTGTAGCAATGGAAAGGAGAGGATTATTGAAGACTTTCTAAAGGTATATAACCATTGTCTTAGAGGATTCTTCCTGATTTCCTCACTTTGAGGAACTCTTCTTCCTGGCTCATCTACCTTTATTCAGGTGAAGACTGAGAATTTCATTGTCTGAAATGTTGCATCCCCACTAGAGCGGCAGATGAGAATGTCAATGTATGGTTTTCCCCACAAAGGGTGGCCATCAGCCTACACTCAATTTCACATGGCATTAAACATAGAACAAGTTTAATTTACAGATTGAAGAAGGGATTTGCACCCAAAACATAAAGAACGAACATGCTCTTTTTTCTTCTTCCAGTGGACTTGCTTTACCCCAACAGAGACTTGAGCCATCCATTGTGACTTAGAGCACTTCCTGGGTGATATATAAACTTCCGGTGAAATATAAATGCAGGGCTCATTGCCACTGCTACTCTTTTCTCCAGCTGTTCAATGATGCTCAGATCTCTTCTTGCAAAGGTAGTTGTTCCTATTCCAGGATGTGGTACCAGTTCTAGAGCTGTTAGACCAGGAGAGACTGACATTATTCAGGACCAGAATAGCTCTAGACTCTATTATTGCTGTTCTTTAAAACCTGGTCCCACAGCCCTGCTTTATGCATAGTGGTCCCTTTCAGGAACTGTGAAAATTCATTGTACTTGACCTTCTTGAAATAACCTGTTTTTCATTTTTAATCCATGACTCAAGGGACCATTTGCATAAGTATTGGTAGAGATTGATTTGTGTGAGGAGCAAAGCTGTTGAGAGCTGGATAGAAGAGAGATCTTGTATTCTTGACTTCTAACTTGGAAAAAGAATACATGTAGTTCCTACCTTTCTTCAGGTCCCTGATGGGAGCTAGACTCTGGGAAGACACTGCCATGTTGAGGAGCTGGCACTTCAATCGTGTCCCTAATCCCAGTTTACTACACTAGAGACTTTGGGGAATTTCCTCTTGGGTGAGATCTGACTCCTTCTGTCTTGGTGAGCTGAATTTTCTCATTCCTAACGGGAGATGTCATTGACTTTATGTATTGGGCAGTATATATTCTCTTATGCATTCTTTCACTGATTTCTATTTTGATACTGACTTGGAAAAATGGTTTTATTTTACTATATGTGTTCATTGTGGTATTTGGTAGGAAAAGAATCAAGCCTTACATATATAGCTTGGGGTTTTCTTTTCTAATAAAGACTAGTAATCAAGAGTGCTGAGTGAACCTAAAATTATTTCCCCTAGATTAATAGTACTTAAGGGAGCAAATAGATACAGTTCTAGCCTCGTAATTCCTCTCCCTGAGGAGAGCAGAGTTGCTAGCCTCTAGGGCCAACCTCCTGCTTCCCATGCTAGCAGCAATCAAAGTCTCCCTTGAAGAAGGGGAGAGAAAGGAGGGTCTAGAGATGTCTATCTTTACTTTCCTACAAACCATATCCAGACAGACTCTTTTGGACATTTGTAACCTATACGGACAAAACAACAGAACATGCCCACAAAACCCCACTACACACTCATGAACAAACTATGGTCAATTTTCCCACATAGTGCCCTATCTTCTAGTTACCTGATAGGCTTCTTCTTGCTTTTTCCAGCATTTTTTATTGGGTTCTACTCCCTTGCTTCATCTTTATGTCTATTTACCAACTTCTTTTTGGGCTTTTGAGGCAGGGATACAAATAAACTGCTTCAGAATGCACTGGAAAACAAGCCAGGGAAAGAAGCAGAGTTGGTGGCACATAAGGGAAGGAGAAAGTAAAGTTAGTGTGCTGACCTTGCTTGGATTCTAAGTTATATGTATACTAGGAGTTAAAGAACAAGGGCATAGATTGTTTAAGCTTTAAATCAGGTAGGGGCATGCTCATCCTTTAATGGTCAGGATGGGAAGGGTCATTCCAGGGTCTAGGGGTTGAATTCTGGGACAGGTCAGATCACTTTGCTCTCTCTGTCTCTATGTTTCTCTCTGTCTCTGTCTGTCTATCTCTGTCTCCCCCCCCCACCCTGATTAGCACGTTGTCTGCTTTTTCTGAGTCTTTATACCGCAATTTTAGCTTTGCAAGATTTGGGGGGTTGGTTTGAAGGCTTATCATATTTCTATATGTTGGGAAGCTTAGGTGTTGGAATAGGGCTGTCTTCCCTGAGTTTCCAGGGAGTGTGCTGAAAACTAAGGTCTGAAGGTGAGAGCATTTTTTGGGTGCCCCCTTTCTTTTACTTTCCCCCAAGGGGAAAAGTGAAGCTTTCGCAGAAGTAGAACCCACAGATATGAAAGACTGATTGGATGTGGAAGAGGAGAGGAAGATCAAGGATGTCCCCATCAAACAGTGGTGGAGATAGAAGCTAGATTGCAAAGGGTCATTGGAGGAGAGAGGAAATGGCAAGGAAGAAAGATTGCAAATGGTGGTGAAAGAGTACGCAAGGAAAATGAACAAGTAGAGGAGGTGGGGAAGGAGATACAAGAGAGACAGCTATAACAAAGACAGGAGAGAGGCTAAAAGAGTCATTTAATCCCATTCTGCTTCTCACCATTTCCCTTTAACAAAAAATTTCAACACACAATTATGAAGTGCCCACTATGTGCAAGGCATTGTGCTGGGTGTTGGTGACATAAGGACAAAAATGAATTGTCTCTACTCTCTAGAAGCTCACATCCTAGAGTGAGACAACATGTACACAGATAAATACATTAGAAAGAAATTTGGAAAGGAGGAAAAAACACTAGCAACTGGTTTGAAAATCATAGGTTTAGAACTGGAAAAACCTTTCGAAAGCATCTAGTCTGCCCAGAGACGTTGGGGCCAAGGTCACTCAAATAGTAAGTGACAGGGTGGGATTAAAATCTTGGTTCTCTGACTCAAAACCCAGTATCCTTTCAATCATTCACTCCATGAAAAGAAGGTTCCATGGAAGAGGTAGGTATCTGAGCTGGGCTTTCAAAAACGCTGATGATTCTGAGAGATCATGAAAGAGTTCATTCTAAGAATGGGGGGATTGCTTCTTGTGCAATGTATAGAGGCTGGAAATAGCATGTTTTATTAAGGAAAGGGCTAGTAGTTCAATTTCGCATCATGCTTACCTCTGACACCATAGGATCATAAGATGGTAGATTGAGAACTGGAAGGGACCCCAGAGGTCATCTAGTCTGCTCAATCATTCCCAATCTCCACTTAGCAGATAAAGAAATTGAAGCCCAGAAAGGTTCTCTTTGCAGGACAATTTGTAAAGACTCATACAGGTAATGTGTCAGAGCTGGGAATTGAACCTTGCATAAATGACATGTCATTATCATGTAATATTGCATTCCTGACAGCTGCTAATTGTCTTCAGTATGGGAATTGCCTCTTGTGAAAGTTGTGGAAAAGAGGTGAAACATTTGTTTCACTCTGATATAGCAAGGCAAATGTTTACTTTAGAATTAATCACTATAGACATTTGAGCTAATCACACTCCCAAGGTATTGTTCTCGAAAGCTAAGAACGTCCACATTTGTCCCCCTCCAGAGAATTCTCTTCTGGAGATAAGCAAATTGTAATTTGGAATTTGTTGCTAAAGATCAAGTTCAGTCAAATGCTATCTATATATGCCAGTGCTCTAATGTACTTGTGGTCTGACTCACATGGCACATCCCTTCAAGGATTCAGATCAAACTCACTTTTCAAACCATGAAGTGCTCCATAAACATTCGTGATTAAGACCTTTCTTTTTTGCTTATGCCTTCTTTTGATGATATCTTTGCTCTTTGTACCACGCTGTACTTTCTCATTCCAAAAGGCCTGCTCCAGTTTCTCACCCCAGGCTCCTTGGAGATGTGCTTCTTGCTTCTAACTAACCTTTCATTTCCTTTTTCCCTCTGTGCTAGAATTGCTACCAAAGGCTACTTGAGCTCCCACCAGTGTCTTAGATCTGACCAAAGCTCATTGACATAGCACTCTCTCCTCAGTGATGGAGATCAGTTCCCCATCCTCTGTGAGGGGAGAAGTGTGGTTAGAGAGTGGGAGAGAGGAGAGTGTCTTCAAGGTTCTCTTTAGTGTCTTTGATCTCTTCTGGTTCTGTGGTCTTTTCAGTCTCTCTGGTCCTCTGAGTGTCTCTGGTTCTACAGTCACTTGGGGATGAAGATGGAGTGGGGCTGGTTCTGTTTCTGATTTCCAGCGTTAAGAGAGAGTATATATGATGACAGTCTCCAACAGAGTGTCCAGATCAACAGAATGTTCACTCTGTTCTTTGGGTGCATTTTTATGCCTGGTCAGCCTTGTCCTCCATCTTCTTCTTAAGTTCCCTCAACTTGAAAGTTGCCATTGTTTTTCTCAGGGTGGGCAGACTTTATTTGGCTCTGGAAAGGATATAATGACTACAACTCTGTGGCTCTTGAATTGGTTTCCTCCTCCACATCTTTACCTTTTTCTGCCCCTCTATCTCAATATCAACTTTATCTTGAAAAAAGAATGATCTTTACACTGGAAAAGATAGAACAAAAATGACTAACAGGGAGTTGACACCCAAAGATAAGTAAGAAGAGTTAGTGAACATATAGCCTCCCTTGATGAATTCAGGTCACCTGGCCTGCATGAGTTACATCAATCAATTCATCAATAAACATTTATTAAGCAGCTAGGGTCCTGAAGGAACAAGCAAACAAATTTGTACAAACAAGTTATGCACAGAATAAATGGGAAATAATTAACAGAGAGAAGGCACTAGAGTTAAGAGTGGTTTGGGAAAAGCTTCATGTAGGAGGTGGGATTTTAGCAGAGATTTAAAGGTAGATAGGGAAGTGAGGAGGCAGAAATGAGAAGAGAGAGAATTCTAGGCATCTAGAAAAACCAGAGAAAATGCCCAGAGTTGAGAGATGCAAGTGTCCTGTCTGAGAAATAGCAAGAAGACACTGTCACATGGGTGTGCACGCGCGCGCGCGTGTGTGTGTGTGTGTGTGTGTGTGTGCGTGTAACATTGTTGGACTTGTATTTTAAGAAAATCACTATGGCGACCACATGGAAAGGGGTCTGTGCTGTTAAACATTTTATCAGTGACTTATATAAAGGTATAAAAGGTGTTATCATTAAATTTGAAAATGACACAGATCTGAGAGGAATAACTAACACACTGGATTATGGAGGCAGGATGTCAAAGGAGCTTGACAGTTTAGACCACGGGGCTAAATTTAACAAGATGAAATTCAGGAGGGATAAATATAAAATTTTACATTTGATTACACACACACACACACACACACACACACACACACATGCAAACACACCAATCAACTTCACTGATGTCAGATCTGTAGGTATGGATAAACAGCAGTTGTAATAAAAAAAAAAAGATCTCAGGGTTTTAGTGAAATACAAGGTCAAAGTGAGCAAGCAGTTGTAATGTGGAAGCCAAAAAAATCTGATGCAGACTTGGGTTGCATTAAGGGGATCATTGCTTCCAGGAATAGAGGTATGACAGTCATGCTGTTCTCTGCCCTCATCATACTGTCTCTGGAATATTGATTTCAGTTCTATGCATCACAGTTTAGAAAGGACATTGATAATCTGGAAAATGTCCAGAGGACAGCAGTTGGTATGGTAAAAGGCCTTGGGTCCACGACACATGAGAACTGGTTAAAGGAATGAGACATATTTAGTCTTTCCCAGCCCTCCTTAATTTTAGTTCTTTCCTTCTGAGATTATCTCCAGTTTATCCTGTATAGATCTTGTTTGTATAGGAAGAGCTGATTTTTGCTTTTCTTTGAATTTCTAGCACTGGGCACAATGCCTGGCACATGTTATTGTCTAGTCATTTCGGTTGTATCCTACTCTCCCTGACCCCATTTGGGGTTTTTTTGGCAAGGATACTGAGGTGGTTTGCCATTTTCAGCTTCTTTTACAAATGAGGAAACTGAGGTAAACATGGTTAAGTGACTTGCCCAGGGTCACACAGCTAGAAAGTGTCTGAGGATGGATTTCAACTCAGTTCTTCCTGACTTTAGACTCAGTGCTCTCTATCCAGTGTGCCACCTAGCTGCCCCACCTGGCACATAGCAGGCATTTAATAGATGCTTGACTTGTCTTGACTGTGGAAAAGAAGATTCAGGGGAGACTTGATTGCTGTCTCCAAGGATTTGAAGGGCTGTCACTATAGAGGAAGGATTAGATTTGTTCTATTTGTCGTCAGAGGGCAGAGCCACAACTAATGGGTAGAAGTTTCAAAGAGGAAAATTTAGGTTTGATGTCAGGAAAAACCTCCTAACAATTGGAGTTGTCCAAAATAGCACGGACTTATTTAATGGGAGGTGAGCTCCACATCCTTGACAATCTTCAAACAGAGGCTGGACATCCTTTTGTTGGGCATATTATAAAGGGAGTTCTTTTCATGTAGCTTTTGATCTATATGGATGCTGAAGTCCTTTCCAATTCTCAAATTCAGTGATCCTATGATTCTCTGAATAGACGAGTAGGGTGACTCAGTGTATAGAACCCAGGGCCTGGAATCAGGAGGCTGTAAGTCCAAATCTGGCCCCAGACACTTATGGACTATATGAACCTGGGCAAATCTCTTAATCCTTTTTGCCTCTTTTTCCTTATATGTAAAACTAGCTGAAGGAGGAAATAGCAAACCACTCCAGCATCTTTCCCAAGAAAACTCCAAATAAGGTTACAAAGAATCAGATGTGACTGAACAATGACAACAATAATAAAGTCATTTCACACCCTAAATCTAGGATCCTATGAACTTTTGGAACACAGCTTGTTTTCTAAATCAAAGATTGTCTGTATATATTCCCTCTTCTCTACGAAATAAAAGACTGGTTTTGATTTAGGCACCCTATGTAGAAGAATACTATAATCTGTAAAAAATTGAAAACATGGCACTTGGAGAAGTATATGATGGACGTAAGCTGGCTTTAATGGGTTAAACAAGGAATTTTGAGATATGGGTGGTATAAAAGATGGAATGTATAAGGGAATTTTTTTCAAAGTTTGATTGGTTATGTGGTGATAAATGAGTGAATAGTTCACATGTTCCTTATCAAGAGAAATCAAGGAAAGTCCCCAACATTCTGGGCCCATTGTGGCCCACTTAGGAAGGACAGACAGGAGTCATCTAGGATGGGTAGACATGGGTGGGTTCTGATCTGTTTCTTTATATGCATCCTTTTAAGGATATGCTTATAAGGAAATACCCACATCAATGAAAACACAGACCTACTAGGCATTTGAGTAGTATGGTAGAGACACAATTTAGCTGAAATTGTCCTTTAATAACAGATTCTAAATTGTGATTTGCTGATTTCCAGAAGAGAGCTTTTGGTGAATGGTTACACTTGGCTACTCCTGACTGTACAGAAGTAAGAATCTGGAGGTGTGATTGACCCAACTATTAGTTGTGATTAATTCTGAAAGGCACACGCACGTTAATATTACATCAGAGTGGGACCAGTGCCGTACTAATTTTCCCTAAATTCTACAAGAGATGATTTCCAATTTGAAGTCAATTAGTGGCCGTTGCTAAAACTATGTTGCCTGATTAAGCAAAGGTTTGAACCATACATAATATACTCAAGGAGACCATTGGCAGAAGGAAAAGACCATTATGTTTGTGGATTTATATTTATAGAACAAAATTTCTCTTCAATTTGATCGTCTTTTAAGTCACACTGCCCCATACTTATTTATTTATAATCAGCGTTTTTTTGCTGTTTAAAAATTAGCAATTATTTGCACAAAAAGCCCCACCAAAACATGGTCTTATGTGATAAATAAACCAGAAATGGCAATTTTAATCAACTGGTTGCTCTTTTATGTTAAATGAGTCTACAAAGTAGCTTTATGGTGAAATGTGTGGTGGTGGAGGGGGTGGTAATGAAATGACATATAGATGATTTACCAAGCTAAAAATTTAGATGCTTGATAATTTTCATCTGTAGTGTATATGCTAAAAAGCAAAAATTGTAGCTCTGAATAGTTAGCCTACCACATGTCAAACCCATCCAGGAGAACATATGGCCTGACACAATGCCATAATCACTTAAATCTGTGTGCCTTCAGGAAAACAAGCATTCCTGTAGAGGGATATCAATAAATAGAAATTATTGCTTAACTTGTGCTTACTTCTGGATCTGCCTCTGAAGTTTTTAGACTGGCTAGAAGAAGGCAGTCAACAAGCATTTATTAAGTACCTACTATATGCCATGTATTATGCTAAGCTCTAAGCTTAAGCTCTTTATTTTTTTTTTGGAGTGGGGAAGGTAGGGCAATTGGGGGTTAAGTGACTTGCCCAAGGTCACATGGCTAAGTTTTGTGTTAAGTGTCTGAGGTCAGATTTGAACTCAGGTCCTCCTGACTCCAGGGCTGGTCCTCTATTCACTGTGCCATCTAGCCACCCCTATGCTTAAGCTCTTTGTATTGAAAGAAATCTTGCCCCCCTCCGCCCCCCCCCCCGCAAAAAAAATGAATCTAAGGAGCTTACATTCTGGTGGGAGGGACAATATGCAGATAAGTATGTAGATACAAGATACACACATGCACACACAGTATTAATGGAAAAGAATCTCAGAAGAAAGTCATTGAAGTCAGGTTAGGTGGTAGGAAAGGATTGGGAGATGTTTGGCTCCTCCATTTGCTTTTACAGGATGTTCCCATGCACATGCGATCTGTACTATTCTTTGTCCTTAATAACAGATTTTATTTTTATTTATTTTTTTGTCTTTTTGGAGGGGGGAAAGCAGGGCAGTTGGGGTTAAGTGACTTGCCCAAGGTCATACAACTAG
The DNA here is from genome assembly GCA_028646575.1 of Pseudocheirus occidentalis. NCBI lineage: Eukaryota > Metazoa > Chordata > Mammalia > Diprotodontia > Pseudocheiridae > Pseudocheirus > Pseudocheirus occidentalis. Next base: position 188,985,405 of record CM053596.1, on the reverse strand, counting down.
TAAGTGTTTGGTGTCTCAGGTTGGATTTGAACTGAGGTCCTCCTGACTCCAGGGCCAGTGCTCTATTCACTTCACCACCTAGTTGCCCCCTTAATAACTGATTTTAAGAGGCTACCATAGTAGTAGAGAGTAGCTAACCTCTTCTTTAGGTAGTGGTGGGGGAGGGAAGAGTTTGGAACTCATATCTTAGAGATTGTACTTGACTCCCTGAAGACTTTTCGATTCATTTGTAGTTGAGTTCTATAATGAAAAAGAGAATAATTTTCTGAGTCTTTTCCTTTATAGAATACACAGCAAAACAGTATTAATTTTTAGATATTGACAAGAGGATCTGGTGCAAGTGACCAAATTTTGCAAATTAGTCAGTGATATTTAAAAAGCAGGATGAGAAGCAAACAGGTTGTCCCTCCAAATCGATTTTATTATTTTGATGAATGTTTCTTAAATTTAGTATAAAACATAGCTCATATTTTACACAATAATGAAATCTTAGCAATGTAAAATCCCCCTTCTGTGATTACATTTTTGCTGAGAAGTGGGACCAGAACCAGATTTTGCACGAAGGATTGCCTCCAGGATAAAATACAAACTTCTCAGCCTGGCATTTAAAGCCTTCCACAATCTGGCTCCCACCCACCTTTCTAGGTTTATTTTGTATTACTCCCCTTTGAGCACTCTCCGTTCTTCAAAAGTGGGGGGAGTTAGGAGTTGTGGGGCAGTGGGGAAGGGGGAGGCCTCTGTAGTGCTTCTCCATAGACTCCCTTTCAAGGGCTACCTCAGAACCCTTGTCTCGGTGTTACCGAGCCTTAAATGCACTCCCTCCTGACCTCCATTTAATAGAATCAAACGAGTTAGCATATATAAAGTCATTTGCAAACTGCAAAGTGCTTTATAAATGCTAGCTATTAAAAAAAACAACAGCAAGAACAACAAAAAAGAAATGCTAGCTATTATAGTTATTATAAGAATCCTTATTTTTTTTTCCAAGTGCAGCTCATGGGCCATTTCTTACTTGAGGTCTTTCCTGATCTTCCCAGTTCCTTAGAATGCTTTCTTCGAATTTGTTATCTATTGCTCTGTATATACTTATCACTGTATAGGTTATACATCTCCCCATTCCCCCAGAGTAGAATGTAAGCTTTTTGAGGGCAGGGACTGTTTCACACAAGATCACAGAGTCACAGACTTTGATATGGAAGGGCCCTTAGAAGGCATCTCATCAAATCTGGACCAACTGAAGTTAAGAAGCTTACTCAAGGTCGCCCCCATAGTAGGTAACTTAGATAGGATTTTCACTCACATCCTCCTAGCACAAATTGAATAATTGTTCCACTCTATCATACAACCATTCTGTACAAAGAGAGCTCCTTAAGGGAGCTTCTTTTTTTCCCTCATTTCCCCAGTGTCTTACCAATAGCAAGCACTTATTAAATGCCTGCTGAATTAAATTGAATCAAATTAGAATATTTTCTGACACTTAAAAAAATATGAAGCTTCGTTTCCTGAACCACCTTCCACTTGCAGAAGGATAAGGGCCTCCAGTGGGAGGAAATATAGTGTCATCTCATGCTAAATAGATAGCAGGAGAGGATATCTTCAGGGCTTTGCCTTGAATAGCAGCAGCAGCTTTTCTCTTTAAGGTTCTATCTTGTGCCCTGGGCCTGGGTTGGAATGGAACTGGAGCCATTTTAGGTTATGCTCTGTGTTGTTCCTGGAAGTATTTCTAGTTTGGAGCATTTGAATGGGCAGAATGGGAGATAGAATTCATCCTCAAAGTCCTTAGTTTGGGGGTATGACGGTATAGAATCATTGTAGTAACAAGTCAGAATCAATAAAAGAGAACATGGATCATGGATTGGGGTGGAGTGGGGAATAGCTATTGAAGGAGAAGGGGAACGAGCATTTATTAAGTGCTTACTAAGTACCAGACACTGTGTACGTGCTTTCCAAAAACTGTCTTGTTGGATCCTCAACAGTCCCGGAAGGTAGCTGCTATTATTATCCCCGTTGTACAGTTGAGCAAAATGAGTCAAGCAGAGGTTAAGTGACTCGCTGTGGGTCATACAAAGGAGGATAGATCTGAATTTGGATCTTCCTGACTTCAGACACCATGCTCTATTCACTGGTTTAAGTAGCAGCCAAGTCCAAACAAGACTTGAAACAAAAGTCTAAAGGGTCTAGTACCAAATCAGAGAGACTTGGGAACTATCGAAATAATTTATAACATAAGCAACAAGGCATCTGGTTTGAAGAATAGTCACTCTGTTTGTCCTTTGGATGCATTTTTATGCCTGACTAGCTTGTCTTGTAGCCTCTTAAATTCTCTCAGCTTGAATGTTGCTATTACTTCTATTGTCTTCCTTAGGGACAGCAGACTTTCATTGGTTGTGGAAAGAAGATAGTTACTACATTTTGGTGACTCACACTTTAGTCTTCTCAACCTCTGTACTCTTCTTTCTCTGTCTCTCTCAATATCACCTTGTTGTACCTTCCACTGTGGCTCCATTAAAAAAAAAAAGAACAGCCTTCCCCCCATGGATGCTATTGGAAAAGTTGAAAGGGATAGCCAGTGGATGAAGGTGATATAAATATAATTGTACATTTAATATCAAATTATCCATACCGTGAATATTCTGATAACTTCCTGATGTTACTATTAGAAACTCAAATGTTCCTCTGTCTGACCGTAGTCTATCATGCTACTTCTCCCTGTGCCTCACCTCTTTAAATCTATTGTTGATCCTCATAGAGCAGTGATTCTCAACCTGTGGGTCACGACCCCTTTGGGAATCAAATGACCCTTTCACAGGGGTAATGGGGGGTTGCCTAAAACCATCGGAAAACACATATTTCTGATGGTCTTAGGAACCGAGACACTGCTCCTCTATTCATCTCCAGGTAGGTCTGCCCACATACAGATATGCCCACATACGAGTATTAAAGGGTCTAAGCATTAGGAAGGTTGAGAACCAGTGTCATAGAGACTTCTAATCAGTCTGTCCCTCAGCACTTTTTCAGGTCATTACTTGACTGTTGTGATTTTACTGTGCCTTCTCCAATCTCAACCCAACATCTAGCCATTCCAACTTTATTCTTTTACTTTTGAATTCTTTGCCCACATGTCCTGTTCCTACCCATCTCTTACTAAACCTGGATTATTCCCATCACTTCCTCTTTGACTGTTACTCAGAGAAGCTGCTGAAAACAGGTAGAGGAAGTCTGTTGAACCTGCTGATGGGATACATTACAAATTCATACTATCCAACCTTAACTGCTGTAGCAAAGTATTCCTTTTATTTCTCTATCATTAATTTTCTATCTTGTTCCTCATTGGAGCTATTCCAAACTTTTGGAGGTGGGACGTGGAATCTGACGGAGGTAAAAAAGAGACAGACAAAATACTGTAGGAATATCTGAGGAGGCAGTGACCACAATTAGTTGGTGGATTCAGGAAAGGCTCTGTAAGGAAGGAAGCAGTTTATTTGGGCATTAGAAGTAGAGAATTTCAGATGAGGAAGAGTTCATTTAGAGGGGAATTAGACCTGGTCCCTGCCCTTAGGGAGGCAAGCTTATAAAGGAGTAGAAGATTTATGACTGACTGCATTATAAGACAGGATGTGGAAAAGGCCATCAGAGAGCATCTGACTCTAGGCTGGAGGTGTTCAGGAGAGATCTTTTTCAGCTGGTATGGGGTTGAGAAATAGGAGTTGAAAGAAGGGGTAGTGGCTGGATAGTCAGGTGCTGGGAATGTTCTAGAGAAGTTTCCTGTCCAAAAAGAAGTTGGTCCCATCTAGTTCTGAAATTCTAGGACTCTGTGATGGCCACACACCCCATCACAAGCCTTACTTCTCCCAGAGGAGACATTTTCCAATAGTTCTCACATTCTCCTTTTCTCTTTCATCTGCCTCTCTAATACAACGATGTCCTTTTTAAACAAAACAAAGCAAAACAAAACAAAACTCTCAAGCATGAAGTTTTATCACCTTGTTCTTTCAGTCGCTCTGAAGATGTTGATTCTTCAAGGTTAATTCCATAGTACATGAAGGGGGGGGGGCATCTGAAATGGCAATGGCATAAAATAGGATTAAAAATGCCACTCTCCTCACAAAGTTACTGTGAGAAATAATAGGGCTAAGGACTACAAAGCACTTTGTAAATACAAAGGGCTGTGCCAATGCTTAGTAATAATTACAGGGCACCGTGCAGTACAATGCCACCTTTTATGTACATACAGAAAGCACAGCTCGTAATGGTCTCCCTCCTCTTACCAGTGTTTTTACTCTTTTCATATGAATGCTTTATTTTAAACTACGTGCAGAATACCCCCTGGTCCAAGGATTTGATGGGACCCCAAGTGAGGAAAGAAGCATTCCCAGGGTAAGGGGAAAAGAACAGTGTTGCCTGAGTTACGTTTCCTTTCATGTTTGAAGATGCTTTTTTCAGTAGGATTATTTCTGAAGAGCAGTGAGGCCAAAATGAGAGATGCAGACTTTTCAACATGGGCTGATATGTGCTCTGCCATTAGCCCTTTGGCAAATGACCTGTAATTGTGATTTGCAGTACCTAGAGTGGAACCTCAACTTTCCTGTCAACAAGGGAGTTGCTTAAGAGGAAGTTAGGTGGGGAATAGTAGATAGAGTGCTAGGCCTGCCGTCAGGAAGATCTGAGTTCAAATGCAGCCTCAGACCTTTCTAGCTGTGTGACCCTGGGCAAGTCACTTAATTTTTGTCTGATTCAGTTTCCTCAACTATAGAATCTCCCAGGACTGTTGTGAGGATCCAATAAGATGATATTTGTAAAGCACTTAACTCTGTGCCCGGCATATGCAAGTGCTTAATAAAGGCTTGTTCTCTTCCCATTTTCTTTTCTCTGTGATTATATTTCACATATGCTGAGCTTACTCTACCAACTCCTATTCTAGTTAATAGCTAATAAACGTTTATTAAGGACCAACCATATGCCAGACTATTTGAAGAGTGGAATACAAAAAAAGAGAAACTAGAATACAACAAAATAAAACAAAACAAAAACCAAACAATCCTTGCCCTCAAGGAGCTTACAATCTAAGTGGGAGAGATATCCTCTATGAGGGTACAGTAGAGAAGCCAATGGTGCAGCAACCGGGTGAGCAGTGAGGAAATGCATGAACTGAGCTCCCTTCTTGGATGAAGACTCAGCATTCCTTCCTGACTTCACCCTCCAATCAGAGAGCTCAGGGCATATGAGGAGGATGACTACCAAGGCTGATGAAATCTTGCAGGATAATGAGGTTATCCCAATAAAGAGCATCTTGGGGCACGGTGGAGAATTCAAAGCAGAACAGGCAGGTGAGAAACGGGATGTCTGAATTGAACTCCGCTTCTTGAGGGCTGAGATTGTCTTTTGCCTTCTCAGTACTTAGCACAGTGACTCATCCCTGGTAGGCACTTAATAAATGTTTATTGATTGATTGGTAGGAGAAACATAGGCTTAGATATAGCATATGCCACGATTTATTTAATTGGAGATGACAAAACAAATTGTGACTTATGAACGTAATAGAATATTCTCACTATTTAAGAAACAGTAAGTAGAAAAGATCTAGAGAAACACCAGAAAATTCATGTGGTTAGATTCAGAATGACATAAGAAAAAACAGGAGGAAAACAAAGTAAAAAAGGCATATCAGAGAACAAAATAAAACTTACAAGGAAGTCAAGAAAAGATAGACAGCTCTGAAAACAATATGTAGTATTTATTATACAGGCTTTCTTCAAATGGAAATTTATTGCGTTATATTTTAATCCTCTCTTGTGTTCTGTTGCGCATGTGGCAATATTTTTTCTTATTTTTCTTAAAGTTTTAGCATTTAAATTTGTTTCTTTTTTCTTTTGTTATTTTGTATTTAAGTCTAAAATTTAAAAAATACAAAAAAAAGAAGGAACAGGAAGAAATGTATGTGATGACTATCAACAATATAAATAAAAAAAGACAAATAGTAACAACACAGAGTATAAGCAAAAAGGACAATTAAAGAGTAACTCAACTCTGTTTAAGTATCATGACCAAGTTTGGCCCCAGAGAAGAAATGAAGAAGTGTGCCTCCATCCTTTTACTGTGTAGGTGGGATTGTATCAGGTTATTGTGCTGGTTACTTTTGCTGAACTTTTAAACTTTCTTTGTTAGAAGGGAAAGTTCAATGGTTGGGGTAGGGGTAGGGAATGCATATAGTCAGAAATAACTCTTATGTAAAAACAAAAGGCATTAATAAAACTTAAGGAAAAAAAATAACTAGGATTAAAAACAAAAAGCAAGGAGTGGCCAACCTGGAAGCTGAGCTGAAGAGACAGAGAAGGAAGTGATACAGTCCTCAGTCAGCACATGTAAACTTGAACACGGAAGAAGAGGGTGAGAGGAGCAAGATGGGAAGCAGGGCAGAGAGAATTTGCTCTACCCTTGTTGCCAACTTTCCATTATGAGACTGTAATGCCTCTGGGCAGGAGATGGCTCATGAGTCTAATGGTAAGTCAGGAAAGTCTGGAGGCATGATGAGTGGAGTAGCCAGAAGAAAAGAAACACAGCTGGAGTAACTTATTTCTGATCTGGGAAGTTCCCCAAGTCCATGTTCTAGTGCCATAAGGAGGAGATGAGTCACTCTGATCTTGAATCTCTCACCTAGCTTGACTGTGACCCTCCAGGAATCCATGAGTGCAACAGCATTTGGCCAGTGTTTTTATTATTTGAATCCTCTGCTTGCTCCTGGGGGTGGAGAGAAGAGTGATGAGTGTGGACTAAATTAATAAGAAGTATTTTTTCCTAAAACTCTGGTTTTATAAACTTTTTATAGATTGGTGGTGGGCAACAATTATTTGGGAGAAGTAGAGGGGGTATAGTCATGTGCGGGGCGCTCTATTAGAGCAGTGAGATGGTGCAGTGGATGGAGTTCCCAGCTTGGAGTCAAAAAGATTCACCTTCTTGAGTTCAAATCATGTCTTAGACACTTACTAGCTGTGTAACCCTGCTCAAGTCACTTAACCCTGGCTGCCTCAGTTTCCTTATCTGTAAAATGAGCTAGAAAAGGAAATGGTTAACCACTCTGGTATCTCTGCCAGGAAAATCTCATGAAGAGTCAGACTGAAAAAATGACTAAACAGCAACAACAAAGATATTTTATTATATATTGATTTATTCTTTTTATTGATTGCCAAGCATAAAAGCTATACATAACAAGCATGGTTGTCTGTATTCCTGGTTTACTCCTTGACTTACTCCTTACTCAGTTCTGGATAATTGAAATACAGTAGACCCACAAAGGAGGGAAGAATTTTTGAAAAGTCTTCAGATTGAATAAATGAACACTGTCCACACCCCTAAGACCAGTGGTTCTCAACCTTCCTAATGCAACAACTGTTTAATATTCATATGTGGGCTTATCTGCAAGTGGGTGGACCTATCTGGAGACAGATAGAGGAGAGGTGTCTCAGTTCTTAAGATCATTGGAAATATGTGTTTTCCGATGGTCTTAGGTGACCCCTGTGACCCCTGTGAAAGGGTCATTTAACCCCCAAAAGGGTCACCACCCACAGGCTGAGAACCGCTGCCTTAGACTAACCAGATGAGCAGATGAGAGCAATGATGGTGGAGGCAGGGAATAGAAGTCATCAATTTTCTTTTCTCCAGAGCTCCCTTAGTTGTTGGGTGGAGCACCTAATTATCCAAGTGATCATTTTAGCCAGGTTCTATGTAACAATGATCCGGCCAGTGGGAGCAATACTACTTCATGGTAAATGATCTTGGAAAAGTCACTTAATGTCTGAATTTCTTTAATGTTCTCTTGTGAAATGGGGTAAATTTTAATTCCCACCCTAACTACTTCCCAGGTTGTTATGAGGATCATGTATAATAATTTCCATCAAGCTTCATTGTAAAACGTAAAGGGCTTTAAATACGTAAGACATTATATTTATACTTTTAATTGCCCAAATGTGTAGTTCTTAAGAGGGGCAACTAGATGACACAGTGGATAGAGCCCAGGCCCAGAGTCAGGAAGACCCATCTTCCTGAGTTCAAATCTGGCCTCCAACACTTACTAGCTGTGTGACCCTGGGCAAGTCATTTAATCCTGTTTGCCCCAGATACCTCATCTTTAAAATGAATTGAAGAATGAAATGGCAAATTACTCCTGTATCTCTGCTGAGAAAACCCCAAATGGGGTCATGAAGAGTCAAGACACCCTGAAAACGACTGAACAACACCCTTTGACACCTCTTGACACAATACTTGGTTTTTTGAACATTTATGGCATCTTTTTGGTGATGCTTCCTATCACTAAATCTAAAATCTCATGGTTACACTATTTCTCCTGATAAGTAGGCCTTGTAAATTGAAGTGTGATCACTCAAAATAGTAGAGTGATTTTACCCACAACTCATATGTTTTCAGCCAATGTTCAGTTTTTCATTTTATAATTCTGATTATGAAAATTTGAAGGGAATTTTATATAAAGGATCAATGGCACGATTTTTACTCTTGTGTTAACGGACAGCCAATTGTTAGGTGGCAGATAATGCTTGTGATAGGACGTTTTTCATAGTGTCTTAAAAAGGAGAAAAATAAGGTAAATGTTCTTTAAATTGACTTTTGCCCAGTAGAAAAACAAGTCAACAAACCAACCAAAGCACCAGCAACAAAAGTCCACTCAGCTCTAGGCAATCAAACCAAGTAAGTTATAGATCTCAGAATTGAATAGATTCTTTTCAGTCTCCTAGTAATAGGAAAAAAGTGACTATCGTTACTTACAACTCACATATCAGAGATAATGAATTTTCAACAGTTACCAGGAGAATTGTTAGACATTGTATCCCAATTTATTTTCAGCAACAAAACCTTTTTAATCTCGGATTTAAATACTTTTAATGCAGTAATTGTTGTGATAGTTTTTGTTACTCTTTAAAAAAATAAATAAAGTCCTAACTAAATAAGGGCAATCTCCAAGGAGTGATTTTTCAGGGCACAGAAAGGCCTGTCTTATACCCCACGTATTCCCTGTCAACCAGACAAAGTCTTTGCCATTCTGAGGATTTTTAGTTTCTTCTTTGAGCTAAGGCAAGGTTTCCAGAAAGGTCCTGTTTAGATGCAAATATACTGGGGGAGGGGAAATTGTCAACACATTAACCTGTTGTTTGCCATTACAGCATCTGTATAGATTAGTGTATAAGCTTCGTTGGCTTTCACTTTGCTTCATTTCGAGCTGAATCATTAGGGAATAGGTAGTAGGTAGGCACATTTTAATGTTAGGAGGATAGAGAAAGGTCTAGTGTGTCTGGGAGAGTGGTAATCGTTTGGCGATTGCTTTGAGTATAGGGGAGGACTGGGAGAAGATACTACATGCCTGGGGTCAAGGAGGAGGAATGCAAGATGAAAGAAGATGATGAAAAAGGAATCTGGGGACCAATAATTTTTTTTATGCCTGCCTCAAAATTTTGCCAAAGCTGTTCAACTTCCTAGAATAAAAGGAAAAATAACATTGGAGTTATATCCCTAAATTTAATTGGGAAGATAATAAAATAAATATCCATTGTGTATGTGTGAAAGATATTTGCTCACAGCTTGGATTTGATTAAAAAAATTACTTTGGTTTTCTGATGGAAAAAGTTCCTCGATCATACAGAAATCTCAGAAAATCTACTTTGAAGATTTTTATAGAAGTTGGATTTTTGATTGAATCTGGCCATATGCTTTATGTGATGTACAGTTGATAAAAAAAGAGCTTTAAAATTGTCTAAATATGTAATTTTACTGAATTATATTTCTATTTCACATTACAAAAGTAACATTTCCCCTCATTTTTCATGACTTTTGAAATTCCTAGTTTCCTTTAGGACACATCTTAAGTGCCACCTCCTAGAGATCTGTGCTGATCCCTGTTACTGCTAATGCTCATTCTCCTTTGAAATTTATTTTTATTTTATCAGTGTATTTGTGATTTCCCACCAGTAAGTCCCCTGGGGGTATGTATTATTCTATTTGGGGTAGCTAGGTAACTCAGGGGACAGAGCACTGGGCCCATAGTCAGGAAAACCTGAGTTCAAATCCAGCCTCAGATACTTACTAGCTGTGTGACTCTGGGCAAGTCACTTAATCCTGTTTACCTCACTTTCCTCATCTGTAAAATGAGCTGGGGAAGGAAATGGCAAACCACTCCAGTATCATTGTCAAGAAAATCCCGAATAGGGTCACAAAGAGTTGGAGATGACTGAACATCAACATTATTTTCTTTGTTTCTATGTCTCTAGCACCTAGTATCCTAGCAAAGTTCCATGTACACAGTAGGCATTTAATACTTGTTGAATTAGATTCAATGTTGTTTTGAAATTATAGCACTAATAAAGTTCATGGTTTTAATCAGATTTGTTTGTCACGGGCTAAAAATACTTGAAAGGTTTTGGGACAGTTGTTTAAGAAATCCAGCATCTAGAAATGGTATTTTGATTCCTTATACAAAACAATTTACTTCTCTCTTTCCTCAACCCATTCATATAGCAAAGTGTCTCTGTTCTTTTAAAACCAATTCAGGCCTAAAGTTCTTAATTCCACTCAAAACTGACCAGTTCCATAAAGGAAAAAAAATCCTTTCTTTTCTAATTTTAGCAAATTTGATTTCCATAGTGTGTTTGAAGGGGGAGGCAGAGAAGGTGAGAATGATGGTTTGAAAATGAATGGAAGAACTTCTGGTGCCAAGATTGTAAGAAGAAGGAACCTTCTGAAGCCCTCCCCAATTCCCCTATAAACAACTAGAAAAACACCTCAGAATTGATGCAAGAGCAGGGAAGTAGTTTACCAGCCCTGGAGGAAAGCTGTGTTTCACAGCTGGTGTGGGAGGGGAATGAGGTCCAAGAGCAGAAGCAGCAGCAGCAGGAGGAGGCAGCCTCACAGCAGGGAACCTGCAGCTGAGATCCAGCCCTGGGACAATCCATCAGTGAGACCTCACCCTCTTCTAAACCAGCAGCCCTCTAGTAACAGCAGTCTGTGAAGCACAGCAAGGCCCCACCCAAGTGACCATAAGCCACCAGACAAGCTTTGACCCTGTTGACTAGTAGTGAAGCCACCCACCTCTCCAACTCCTCTCCCTTCTCACTGCACTGAGTAGGCTAACATTGAAACCCTGCCACCAGGGCCTACCTGTTACCATAGCAGCCCAGCAGCAATAACCCAACCCTGAAGCAGGCTGGTCTTCAAATCTCGAACTCCGGGGAGAACAACAGGGAGGCCCCTCCCCCCTCCAAGCCTGAAGGGAAACCTGTCCTCCAGAGAAAGCAAACACCTAGGCCCTGAAACCCAGTGAAAATCAGCAGTAAGACCCAGAACCCATAAAAAGTTTAGGACAGTGCAGTTCCCAAGCCCAAACACACAGCCACAGAAAAAAGCAGAAATAAGAACTTGACTATAGAAAGTTTTATTATTGGGATAGGAAGGATCAAAGCATAAACGTAGAAGAAGAGGACAATAGTGTCAATATGGCTACATGTGAAGCCTCAAAAAAAAATATAATTAGGTCTCATGCCCCAAAAGAAGTCCTGAAAGACTTAAAAAAATTTTAAAAGCAAATTATAGAAGTAGAAGGAAAATTGGGAAAAAAATCAGAGTGAAATGAGAGAATCATGAAAAAAGAGTCAATAGCATGGGAAAAGATATATAAAAGTTTACTGAGGAAAGTACCTCCCTAAAAAAATAGAATTGGTCAAATGGAAAAGAAAGTACAAAGTTCACTGAAGAAAATAATTCTTTAATAGTTAGAACTGGGCAAGTGGAAGCTAATGACTCTATGAGATGTAAAGATATTATAAAACAAAACAAAATGAATAAAAAAGAAGAAAACATGAAGTTTCTCATTTTAAAAACAAATGACCTAGAAAATATATCCAGGAAAGATAATATAAGAATTATTGGACTATCTAAAAGGCATGATAAAAAAGAAAAAAAGCCTGGACAACATCTTTCAAGAAATTATCAAAGAAAACTGATCTGATAGAGAACCAGATGGATAGCAGAATGGATTAAAAAAAATCAGAATCTTACAATATGTTACTTACAAGAAACACATGTAAAGTAGAGAGATACACACAGGGTAAAGGTAAGGGACTGGAGAAGAATCTATTATACTTCAGCTAAAGTAAAGAAATCAGAGGTAACAATCATTATCTCAGACAAAGCAAAAGCAAATATATATCTAATTAAAAGAGAGAAAGAAGGAAACATCTTGCTGAAAGGTACCATAGACAATGAAGTCACATCAATACTAAATATATATGCACCAAATGACATAGCATCTAAATTTTTGAAGGAGAAGTTGAATGAGTTACAGAAGGAAATAGACAATAAAACTATACTAGTGGGGTCCTCAACTTTACCCTCTCAGAGCTAGATAAATTTATTTGAAAAAGAGAAAGAAGTTAAGGAAGTGAATAAAATTCTGGAAAAGTTAGATATAATAGATCTCTGAAGGAAACTAAATGGGAATAGGAAGGAATGCATCTTTTCTCAGCACCTATACAAAAATTGACTGTGTATTAGTACATTAAAAACCTCATAACCAAATGCAGAAAAGCAGAATTAGTAAACATCCTTTTCAGATCATAATTCAATAAAAATTACATTTAACAATGGATAATGGAAAGAGATTAATTAATTGGAAATTAAATTAATTGGAAATTAAATAATCTAATCCTAAAAACAAGTAGATCAAAGAACAAATCATAAAAACAATCTCTCATTTCATGAATGAAAATGATAACAATGAGAGAATATATCAAAATTTATGGGATGCAGCCAAAGCAGTACTTAGGGGAAAATTTATATCTTTATTTGCTTTTATCAATAAATAGAGAAAAAACAGATCAATGAATTGGGCATACAACTGAAAGAAAAACTAGAAAAATAACAAATTGAAAATTTCCTATTAAACACCAAATTAGAAATCCTGAAAATCAAAGGAAGGGGACACTAATAAAATTAAAAGTAAGGAAACCATTGAACTAATAAATAAAATTAGAAGCTGGTTTTATGAAAAAAAAACCGCAATGAAATAGACAAATCATTAGCTAATATGATCAAGAAAAGGAAAGAAGAAAGAAAACCATACTCTATTATTTAATATTGTACTAGAAATGTTAGCTATAGTAATGAGAAGAAAAAGAAATTTAAAAAATTAGAATAGGCCATGAGGAAACAAACTATCACTCTTTGTGGATGATATGGTATACTGAGAAAATCCTGAAGAATCAACTAAACAGATACTTGAAATTATTAATAGCTTTAAAAAGTTTTGGTATACAAATAAACTCACATAAATCATTAGCATTTCTTTATGTTATCAACAAGATCCAGCAACAAGAGAAATTTATTTTAAAATATCTGTAGACAAAATAAAATACTTGGGAGTCTACCTTCCAAGACAAATCCAGAAACTATATGAACATAACCATAAAACCCCCCCACACCTATCAGAGTGGCTAATATGACAAAAAAGGAAAATGTTGAACGTTAGAGGGAATGTGGGAAAACTGGGACAGTAATGCACTGCTGGAAAATTTGTGAATTGAACCAACCATTCTGGAGAGCGATTTGGAACTATGCCCAAAGGGTTATAAAACTGTATACTCTTTGATCAAGCAATATCACTGACGAGTCTGTATCCTCAAGACATCCAAAAAAAATGGGAAAAGACCAATTTGTACAAAAATATTTATAGCAGCTTTTTTGTGGTGACTAAGAACTGGAAATCAAAGGGATGCCTATCAATTGGGGAATGATTAAAGAAGCTGTGGTACATGATTCTAATAGACTATTATTATGTTATAAGAACTGACAAACAGGATGATTTCAGAAAAACCTGGAAAGACTCGTGTGAACCGAAGCGTAGTGAAGTGAACAGAACCAGGAGAACATTGTACACAGTGACAGCAATATCGTACAATAAAGAACAATGAATGACTTAGCTATTCTCAGCAATACAATGACCCAAAATAATTCAAAGGACTAATGATGAAGCATAGTGTCTGTCTCAAGAGAAAGAACTGATAATTGATTGAAGACAGACTGAAGCATGCTATTTTTTACTTTCTTTCTCCCTTTTTTCTTATGAGTTTTCTTGTACAAAATGACTAACATGGAAATATTTTATATAATTGCAGATATATAACTTATATTTGGTTGCTTACCATTTTGGGGAGGTGGGGAGAAGAAGGAGGAAGGGAAGGATAGAATGTGGAACTGAAAACTTTAAATAAAAATGTTACAGAAAAAAAGAAAGAAAACAAATGGGAAAACCTGTTCAAGATCTCTCCCCCCCATTTGTGTAAAAATGTTGCTTTTTGTGATCTAGGTCTGTAATTTTTGTGTAGTCCTACTAATTCACTGTTTAGGCAGTGGAAATAAATTTACTACAATTTATAGATATCTCAGGATGTGCTTATCAGGTGTCTAAAGCAAGAGTTAACAGTGTTAATTAAGCAGATGTCCCACCTGTTTTTTTCTCAGATTGGTGCATAGTGCTAACTCTTAATTCCAAATTTCCTGGTTCTCCCCACTTCCTAAGGATCTGTGAATAAAGATACAACACATATGTTCTCTATCTCACAGCTATTCATAACAAGGGGCATTATATTTATGCCCATGATACAATTTTAGAAAATGTCAATGCTTGCCTATTAGAATACAGATTCACTAAAATTCATTATTTTTGTCATAAACACAGAAAAGTGTTTATTTTTAGTCTGTCAGCTTCCAATTTTTCAGTTAAGAAATTTGAAAAAAGGCCACCAAAAAACTTTCATATTCAAACAACTAGATAGGGAAGGTGATGGCGAATTAGAAAATTGTAGGTAACACATACTCCATATATGATGACTGTATCTATATAATGACAAGAAGAATAAAAAAAGTTGAAGAGATTTTATTAAACTAAATTCGTCAATTAGCCAGCTGCTTTATTTACACATTATGCCAAAAGAAAGTCTGATTTGCCTAACTTATTCATAGAATTGCTTCAGTTTTTGGCTGAATTGACTGGTTGTTTTGTCATTGCATGGACACAGCCTGTGTATCTGGTTGTCAAACCCAAATATTTTAACTTTAGAATGATCTCAAAAGCAATTAATGGGCTGTAAGGAATAAACATCTACATATTTTTGGGGTGTCTAATGCTACTGGGGGGGAATGCAACCGAAGCATCAAAAAACCCCCTAACTTTTTGGGCATTTATTTTCAAAGAAAGATGGTTAAATTCATCTAACAAAGGTTGAATAAATGCATCCAAATGTTTAATGAAATTTGGAAATACCAGGCTCTTGAGAAAAGGATTGCTGAAAGTCGCATCTTAAAGTCAGCCCCTCACCCGGTTTATACTATTGAATTTTATAAACACAAATACCTGTCATTCTGGGGACTCCAGCATAGTTGTGAACCCCATGGAATATTCTTTCTGGTTCTCAAACTGTTAGGTTTTGAGTTTGTTTTGATTATTTATGAGGCTCCAGGTACAGAGACACAAAGGTAAATATGACAGCCTCTGTCTTGAAGAAGCTTACTTGAAAGGTAGGTAGCAAATAGTCTAAGCACAAATTCCAATAAGGTAAGAGCATATGAAAGTGTGAGCAAAGAGCGCCAAAGGCACATAGCACTTCCAGGCGGGCACTACCACAGGAAGCTTCATAATCTTCTTTGTGACCTGGGATTTGCTACCAAGTGGTTTCCCTAAAGCCTAGGTTTGACCTTCATACCCCTTGCCCCTGTTCTGCTAATAAACTCCATCATCTCCCTGTGACTTGCAAGATTAAATACAGAATCCTAGGTCTGGTATTTAGAGCTCTTCATAAACTCATCTCTTCCTACCTTTCCAGTCTTCTTTCATTCTGCTTCCTTTTGCCCACTGTACAATTCAGCCACACTGGGTTGCTTGTTGTTCCTCTTGTATGATTCTCTTCCTTTCATTTCCATGCCTCGGCACTAGGTATTTCCCATGCCTGAAATGTTCTCAGCCTCGAACTTTGAGAATTTCTGTCTTCCTTTAAGATTCAGTTCAAGCACTACCCCCTAGAGGAGACCTTTCCTGGTCACTTCCAGATTTTAATGCCATCCCTTCTGTTGTTATGTTCCCTCTATTTATTTGAATATTATGCTGTCATTAGAATGTAAACTCTCTGAGGACAGGGGCTATTTAATTTTTTTTTTGTACAGGTTCAATGTATGCTTAGCACAGTGTCTGGCATATGGCACATGCTTAACAAATACATATTTGATAGATTTAGAACTAGCAGGGACCTTAAAATTTATGGAATTATAGGACTAAAGAATTAGATCTGGAAGGGATTTAGAGGCTGTTTAATCTAAATCTGTCATTTTGCAGATGAAGAAACTAAGACAGAGAGATTAAGAGACTTTTTAGAGTCATTCTAGGAATCAGGAATTCAATTTAGGTCTTCTGGACTCTGTTCTATGTAATAAGCACTTTTTTCTGTCTTCTTGGAGGGGGCAAGGCAGGGCAATTTGGTTTAGGTGACTTGACTAAGGTCACATGGCTAGTAAGTGTTAAGTGTCTGAAGCTGGATTTGAACTCAGGTTCTCTTGACTCCAGGACCAGCATACCACCTAGCTGCTTCCATAGTAAGCACTCTTGATCTCAACATTGAGAATATTGGTGAATTTTACTGAGAGAAGACATGAAAATGAAACACATTTGCAGTCTAGTTTATTGGGAAAATAGGGTCTTTGTGAGAGGAGGCTAGAGAAGTAAATTAAAACCAAATTCTGGATATTCTTGTATAGCAGGTTAAAGTGCTAGGACCTCATTCTGTGAGTACAAGGAAACATCAGAGGGGTGGTATGGTATAATGGGAGGAAGTACTGAATTTGAAGTTAGATGACCTGAATTCATCATCATAACTTATTTACTACCTAAGTGAACTCAAGCAATTTATTTGACCTCTGTCAGACTTACTTGTAAAATAAGGGAGTTTGTTAGGGTGATGTCTAAGGTCCCTTCCACTACAGCTATGATGCTTTATCAGGTTCATGAGGAAGGTTCATCTTGCAGTTAGATAGGACGGCATGAAGAGAAGAAGTGATAGAGCCAGGGACATTTATTTGGAAATTCGTTCAGGCATAGGAATATGGGAATACAAAGGATGGGACAGATGTAAGAGAGTATTGAGGTAGACTTGATAAGACTTGGCTTCAAAAAATTAACTTCTCAAGTACAAGACTATGGATGTTTATAAAGATAACAGTTGATCTGAAAAAAGATCTGGGGTTTTAAGGACGCACAACCTCAGTATATTAATAATGCAATTTTATTTTATTTTTTTTTGTTCAGACCTGTAATATCATTGGTTTAGAAAATCCCCACTGAAGGAAGTCCTGGTATTAATGCAGATAAGTGGCTGTTCTGAAACTTTAGTCTTAGAGAGTTACCTGGGACACCTGGAGGGTAACTTGTCCAGGATCACAAAATCACTATGTCTCATAGGTGGGACTTGAACTCAAGTCTTTCTGAGTCATGGGTCGGAAAGCTTTCAATTAACTACACCATCTACTGATTTGTGGTACACACATCAAAAAACAAATGTTATCCTAGGCTACTTACGAGGCAAATAAGGTGGTGTCCAGAAATAAGGAGGTATTGATAATCCCCTTATGTTTTGCTCTGGCCCAAAAACATCTTATTGAGTTCTAGTCAACGTAGTTGTTTTTTCTTTGTTGTTGCTGTTATTATTATGGTTGTTTAAAATCTTAGTTTTATTGATTTGTTCCTTTCAATTTTAATATGTCACTTTCCCATATACTATTCAATGAGCCAAACCTTATAATATAGATTCTTTAAAAAAAAAGAGGGGAGGGGCAGCTAGGTGATGCAGTGAATAGAGTATTGGTTCTGAAGTCAGGAAGACCTGAGTTCAAATCTGGCCTCAGATACTTGACACACTAGTTGTGTGACCTTGGACAAGTCACTTAACCCCAACTGCCTTGCTTTCCCCTCTCAAAAAAAAGAGGGAAATTTTTTTTAGCAAGACTGATAGACACATTAACTACATCTGACAGTTTACACAGTATCTGATACTCATTGTCTTCAATCTCAGCAAAGAGATGAGAAAAAGTGCATTTTCTCAGGTATTTTCCAGGGTCAGTCTTGGTCACTATGGTTCCATGACATTCAGGTTTTTTTTTTCCATTTACATTGTTGTGGTCATTGCATATATTGCATTTCTGCTTCTGCTAATTTCACTCTGTATTTGCTCTTATAAATGATAAGTTCATATAATTTGAAAAGACATCATAGCATAAATGAAAAGAGCATTGGACATTTTTTCCCAGTTTTCAATCATTAAAAAAACTTTCCTTTTTTTTTAAAGCACAGACTTTTTAATTCTTTTTTTCCCCTCAGTTTCAAAATTTCTCCCTTTCCTTCAGCTCTTTTTTTACCCAATGAGAAAGCAAGAACAACAAAACTTAGTAAAAATATGTGTAGTCACAGCATTGAACTTTGAATGAGGGGCCTTGAGTTTAAATCCAATCTATTCCACTAATTAGCTGTGTGATCTCAGGCAACTAACATTACTTCTCTGGCCTTAAGTTTCCTCATCTATAAAACGATGTGTTTGGAACTGTAAGATCATTTCCAGCTTTATATCCATGATCCTTCTTATCCTGCTTCCCTCCTCCTTCTTCCTTCCTTCCTTCCTTCCTTCCTTCCTTCCTTCCTTCCTTCCTTCCTTCCTTCCTTCCTTCCTTTCTTTCTTTCTCTTTCTTTCTTCCTTCCTTCCTTCCTTTCTTTCTCTTTCTTTCTTTCTTTCTTTCTTTCTTTCTTTCTTTCTTTCTTTCTTTCTTTCTTTCTTTCTTTCTTTCTTTCTTTCTTTCTTTCTTTCTTTCTTTCTTCCTTTCTTCCTTCCTTCCTTTCTTTCTTTCTTCCTTTCTTTCTTTCTTTCTTTCTTTCTCTCTTTCTTTCTTTCATTCTTTCTCTCGTATTGGGACCATGGTTTATGAAGGTAATTTATGAACCAAAGAGTATCCAAAGAAGTGTAGCCCCAATGGTGAAGGCTTAGAGTTCATGCCACTATGTGAATAATTTGAAAAATGGGTATCCTGCAGAAGAGAAGACTTTATCCAAATATTTGATGGAATATCTCAAGGAACAAGAATTATACTTATTCTGCCCACAGAGCAGAGTTGAGAGCAAGGAGACATAGAACATTGAGGAAACAGAGAGGGAAGCTAAAAAAATGAGGTCTGGGTTAGGGGAGTAGAACTGAACACAGAACAAAATGAAGCAAAGGATTCAGGATGAGGCTATATTAGAGAACAAATGATACAAAATGGCACCATATACGAGGGAAGTCTTGTAACCCTGTTTCCCCTTTTGTTGTCAGAAATTCTATAGCATTGATTCTCAAACTTCCCTTGTTCATGCTTCAATATTCTTTACCACAAGGAATCACAAAATATTTTCATTGACAACCGAGAAAGGTTCAGGCTTTGGGATTCCTCTGCCTTCCCTCTCCACCTTCTTCTGTCTATCCTTTCCCCAGATTTGCAGTGGAGGAAGTACCTGAAATGGAGATTTTGTTTTCTTCTTCTTTTTTAAGCTAAGCTAGGAAGAACAGGCAGCAAACTATAGCTAGGGGCCAAATGGGTGGGGAAAGAAGACAAGAGATGTGAAAGTCAGGGCTAAGGTGGAGTGAAGAGGAGTTTTTCTCTGAGAGGTGTTAGGTAGTGTTCCTTTTGCAAACCATTGTGGCTTAGGCTATGATCTCTAAGTTGGCTCTAATATAGTTTTCCATTCATTTTGTTCTCCTCTAGTTACTCAGAAAGAGAGGGGGAAAAAGATTAAGAAGAAATTTTAAGAGGATCAAATTATGGAGACTTTTGATGACTTGGAAAGATGAAGTAGATCCAACTTGGAAACAACTGATTGATCTATGGGGACCAGTTAAATGGAGGTTGGGCAGCTGCAATCAGAAATTCTTATTTATATAAGATGAATTTGTCAATTGTGATGGAAATTTCACTCTTGGTACAATATTTTACATGTTGTATCCCACATATTATTAGCTTAATAGAAGGCTACTTTAAAGGCAAATACCATTTGTTCCACCCCACTGTTATATTGTAACAGTGTCTTGCTAATTAGGTGTATTTTACTGGAAAATATTTACCAAGTAATACTATTAATTCTCTCATTATTTTACCAAACACTAAATTCATTTGTAATTCTTAGAATTATTTTCCACTGTGTGTAATCTGTTGCCTAAAACTATTAAATGATATTCAATTTCTGATTTCTTCCCACCCATGTTGCTTATTTAGCTCTGAATTGGTTAACTTAAACTATGAGTAATCTTTGTATTTGATCTACCTTTGAATACAGTGGCACGAAAGGTTTATGGAATAATTGCTCAATTTAAAAATTTTAAAAATTGAGATTTATTATTATAGCCAGCAGAAAGATTTATTTCATCACAAATTAGTGGGTAATTTGTCTTTTGCAGTATGCATTTAGTTATATATTAGACATATTTTATTCTATTTTATTTAGCGGCTTTAGACCTAAGGGGAAAAAGACAAGAAAAGTACAAAGTGCACTGTTAATTATTTTCTATTAGTAATCTAAAACATCTTGTTATGAATACTCTAATTTTTTTTGTGATATGTAAAGAATTTTCTGTGTTTACCAAGTGCTTCTGCTTTGAAGTATGCTATATAGTTTTGTATTGGAGGATCTAAGTTTGAATTCTAATGTTGATTGTTACTTTCATGATCCTGAGTGATTCATTTAACTTTATTTGGTCTCATTTACCTTGTGTACCATGGGGGAAGTAGACTAGATGACCTTTAAAGTCCCTTCGAGATCTATGATACCATTTTAAGTGTTATCTATTTATCTATCCATCCATCCATCTCTATTGAGATCTATTTCTCTGTATTTCTGCTTCTCTCTCTGTTAGTCTTTGTCTGTCTCTGTCTTTCTTTTGTCTCTCTCTCTCCCTTCCTCCCCCTGGACTCCATCTCAATATCATATACTTCTGTCTTGGACAGTAAGTGATATGTTCCCATTCTCAGTTGTATGATAAAGATGCTATTGGATCCATTGTCCCATCCCACCCCTCTTTTGGCAATAAGGGGAAAAGATGCCTATAGCAGAAAGCCTGTTTTCTCCTTTGTGAACATATAAAAATGATATTGCTTAGTTTTCTAGGATTCTTTCATAATAATTTTGAAAGAAAAGAGTTCTCCTTTCTTTCGTTGTTCTACAAAATGACGAAGGTAGAAACAGCTACATCTATCCCAAAGGCACAACTGTCTATAGTCAAAGAAGCAAATGTCATTCCACAAATCAATTATGTGTTGAAAAAGGACTTAACACACTAGACTATATCTTCAAAAAGGAAAAAAAAAGACTATCTGATTTATAGGTCTTTTACTGGAAGAGAAAAACCCGGATTCATTCTTTTCAGAGACTACAAACCATATCTTTTAGATAGCTTTAATCGCATAAATATAAAAGTATGTTATTTTACCTTCAGACTGTTTCCCTCTTGCCTTCCCCTCCATCCCCCCAGTCAATGGAAATAGGATAACTCTAACATTAACTACTCAGACAAATCAGCAGCCTACTTCTAGCCAAAATGATATTCACCTCCACCAAAAAAAGAGTTCTAAACTCAAATCAAATTTCAGGGTAAAAAAACTACAAATGGTAGCACTTGAGAAAAATATATTGACCTGAATTTATTAAATACCTTATGAACCACTAAAATAGTGTTTCTGCATACGTCTTAACCAGATTATGTGCCGTAGTTACAGAACAACTTGATAACAACTACATATTTTGAAAACTACTTTAAACTAGTAATTATTAAGAACTGAATTTTAGTTCTGGCTCAGTATGTTATCTACTACAAATAACTTCACACCTCTGGACCACAATTTCTTCATCTGTATAGTGTGTGCGTGTATGTGTAGATTAGATAAAGTCCTTTATAAATCTAATATTTTGCTTGTACATAATAAATGATTTCAAGATGAAGATAGGAGGCCTTTCCAGATTCCCCCACTTGCCAATACCTTTACCTTTTCAGATTACTTTTATCTTTTCATATTACCTCCACGTACCTTGCATGTTTTTTCTTTGTGTCTAGATATTTGTCTCCCTGTTAAGAATATATTTTCTTTTTTCTTCTAAAGCTATATATTTTTTGTTAATTTATTTGTTTACTTTTAGTTTATAAGACTCCACAATCCCTTGAGTTTCAAATTTTCTCCTCCTCCCTATCTTCCCCCATCCCATGGTAGCATGCAATCAAATATAGGATCTGCAAATAAACATTAAACATTAGTCAAGTTGTAAAGAGGGATTATAACCAATGGAATGAACGATGGGAAAGAAGAAACAAAGCAAAACAAGAAAAAAAGAGAGCAGGTAGTTAGCTTCAATCTGCATTTAAACTCTGTAGTTCTTTCTCTGGATGTGGACATCTCTTTTCATCATGAGTCTTTTGGAGTTGTCTTATAACCTTGCATTTGCTGAGAAGAGCCTAGTCTATCAAAATTAGTTGTCACACATATGTCGTGTCTGTAATGGTCAACAAATTTCTCCTGGTTCTGCTCTTCTTACTCAACATCAGTTTGTATAAGTCTCTCCAGGTTATGATGAAGTCCATCTACTCCTCATTTCTTATAGCACAATAATATTCCATTACATTCATATACCACAACTTGTATAGCCATTCTCCAATTGATAGGTATCCCTTTGATTTCTAATTCTTTGCCACTACAAAAAGAGCTGCTATAAATATTTTTGTACATGTGAAGCCTCTTCCCACTTCTATGATCTCTTTGGGATACAGCCCTAGAAGTGGTATTGCTGGGTATGCACTTATTTATAGTCCTTTGGCCATAGTTCCAGATTGCTCTCCAGAATGGTTGAATTAGTTCACAAGTCAAGTTCACAAGTTCAATGCATTAATGTTCCAGTTTTTCCACATCCTTCCCAGCATTTGTCATTTTCCTGTTTTGTTGTCTTGGCCAATCTGACCAGTGAGATGTGGTACCTCAGAGTTGTTTTGATTTGCATTTCACAAATCAATAGTGATTTAGAGCATTTTTTATATGCTTATAGATATCTTTAATTTCTTCCTCTGAAAACTGCCTGTTCGTATCCTTTGATCATTATCAATTGGGGAATGACTCGTATTCTTATAGATTTGACTCAATTCTCTGTATGTTGTAGAAATGAGGTCTTTATCAGAGACACTGGTTGTAAAAATTATTTCCCAATTTCCCACTTCCCTCTTGATCCTGATTACATTGGCTTTGTTTGTATAGAAACTTTTCAATGTAATATAATCAAAATTATCCATTTTGCATTTTACAATACTCTCTAACTCTCATTTAGTCATAAAATCCTTCCTTCTCCATACATTTGACAGGTAAACTATTCCTTGCTTTTCCAGATTGCTTACAGTATCAGCCTTTATACCTAGATCATGTACTCATTTAGACTTGATTTTGGTATATGGTATTAAATATTGGTCTATGCCCAGTTTCTGCCATACTATATTCCAGTTTTCCCAGCAGTTTTTGCCAAATAGTGAGTTATCCCCCAAACTGAGGTTTTTGGGTTTATCAAACAGCTGATTATTATAGTAATTGACTGCTGAGTCTGGTGTACTCAATCTATTCAATTGATACACTATTGTATTCCTCAGCCAGTACCAATTAGTTTTGATGACTGCTGCCTTATAATACAGATTAAAATCTGGTATGGCTAGGCCATCTTCCCTAGCATTTTTTTTTGTGTCATTTTATAACTTTATTTAAATGAAGTTCAATTTAGTTTTCATCCACATTGACTGTCTGTAAGCTTTTGAAAATGGTGACAGGCACATAAGTAACCAACGTATACAGCTTGTTTGGTGAATCTTCATCCTCATTACGTTTCCTGGACAGACGCACTCGGATACGGTATGGGACGTTCCTTATTCCTTTGTTGAGTCTGGTGTCAATGCGTACATCTGGAGTTCCCATTTCTTTCATGGCAAATTTGCGAATTTCCTTTAGAGCCCGGGGAGCTTGCTTTTTGAAGCCTATGCCGTGGATCTGCTTGTGGATGTTGATGGTGTACTGCCGGGTCACCACCTCGTTGATGGCGGAGCGCCCCTTCTTCTTCTCCCCGCCCTTCTTCGCGGGAGCCATCCTGCCTGGGACCGGGTCGAAAAGGACCCTAGCATTTCCTTTCATTAATTCTCTTGATATTGTGTACCTTTTGTTCTTCCAAATGAATTTTGTTATTATTTTTTCTAGCTCTATAAAGTAATTTTTGGTAGATTAATTGGTATGGCACTAAATATGTAATTTAATTCAGGTAAAATAGTCATTTTTATTATATTAGCTTGATCCAGCCATGAGCAACTGATGTTTTCCCAATTAGTTAGATCTGACTTTGTGTGAAAAGTGTTTTGTAGTTGTGTTTGTATATGTCCTGGGTTTGTTTTGGCAGGTAGATTCCCAAATATTTTATCATGTCTACAGTAATTTTAAATGGGATTTTTCTTTCTATCTCTTGCTATTGGATTTCATTAGAAATATATAGGAATGCTGAGGATTTATATGTATTTATTGTATATCCTGCAACTTTGCCAAATTTATTTATTATCTTAAATAGTTTTTACCTGATTCTCTAAGATTCTCTAAGTATATCATCATATCATCCCCAAAGATAGCTAAGTCTCTTCTTTGCCTAATTTGATTCCTTTAATTTCTTTTTCTTTTCTAATTGCTACTGCTAACATTTCTAATACCAAATTGAAGAAGAGGGGTGATAATGGACATCCTTGTTTCACTCCTAATCTTACTGTAAATGCTTCTAGCTTATCCCCATTACATATAATACTTGCTGATGGTTTTAGATAGATAATAGTTATTATTTTAAGTAAGACTCCATTTATTACTATACTTTGTAGTGTTTTTAATAGGAATGGGTATTGTATTTTTAATCATATGGTTTCTCCTAATTTTGTTGTTGATGTGATCAGTTATACTGATAATTTTCCTTATATTGAACCATCTTTGCATTCCTGGAATAAATCCTACCTGATCAAAATGTATTATTCTCGTGATAAATTGCTGTAGTCTTTTTGCTCATATATTATTTAAAAATTTTGCATCTATATTCATGAGGGAGATAGGTTTATAATTTTCTTTCTCCATTTTGTCTCTTCCTGATTTAGGTATATATCAGTACTATATGTGTGTCATAAAAAGAATTTGGTAGGAGACTCCTTCTTCACCAATTTTCCTAAATAGCTTGTAAAGTATTGGAAACAATTGTTCTTTAAATGTTTGATAGAATTTGCTAGTAAATCCATCTGGCCCTGGAGATTTATTTCTAGGAAGTTTATTGATGGCTTGTTCAATTTCTTTTTCTGAGATGGGTAATTTAAGTAATTTACTTCTTCAGTTAATCTGGGAAACTTATATTTTTGTAAATATTCATCCATTTCACTAAGGTTGTCAAATTTATGTTCATACCGCTGGGCAAAATAATTCCTAATTATTGCTTTAATTTCCTCTTCATTGGAGGTAGATTCACCCTTTTCATTTTTGATACTTGTAACTTGGTTTTCTTCTTTGTTTCTATGTTTTTTTATCATATTGACTAAAGTCTATCAATTTTATTGGTTTTTTCATAAAACTATTTCCTACTTTATTAATTCAATAGTTTTCTTAATTTTAATTTTATTAATATTTCCTTTGGTTTTCATTATTTCAAATTTAGTATTTAAATTGGGAATTTTTAATTTTTTCTTTTTCTAGCTTTCTCAGTTGCATGTCCAATTTATTGACCTCTATTTTCTCTATTTTATTCATGTGTGTATTCAAGGATATAAAGCTTCCCCTAAGAAATGCTTTTGCTGCGTCCCACAAGTTTTGGAAAGCTGTCTCTTTATTGTCATTCCCTTAAATGAAGTTACTAATTGTTTGTATAATTTCTTGTTTGACACACTCATTCTTTAGGATTAAATCATTTGGTTTCCAACTAGCTTTTTGTCTGTCTTTCCATGGCCCTTTACTGCATATGATTTTTATTGCATCATGATCTGAGAAGGATGCTGTAATGCCATGTATAAGCAGATTCCCAAAAGAATGCTATTGTGAACAGCTTTTAAGGTTTGGATTACACAGTATAATGAACACTCCATTTATTCTATTACAAATTAAGGCAAACATTCACAGCAAATCACAATATAGTGTTCATAACAGCTTAACATTAGAATGGCCACACAGTTTTCACTACAGTGGCCACAATATTTAGAACAAAGAACACAAGAATAATCATCTGGTTTCCCCAAAGGGGAAACCCTCCTTACTTAATCATTAGGTCAATTCACAATACAATAATCAATCTTCTACTCATGGGGCAATCAAAGATCAACTCAATAAGTCACTTATCTAGCAATCAGTCACTAAATACAATCATTAGAAAAACCACACAAGCCCTCCGCCCCTTAGTATCCAGCAAACCTCAGTTTTGTCCAAGGGGAGACCTTTTCTTCATCTTGACTTGGGGCGGTCTCTCTGATTCCCTTGATCTCCTTCTATGGGCCCAGTTCCTTCCTGAATCCACCAGTCACCTGGATTCAGAGGCAGATAGCTCCTACGTTCTTGTCCAGTCCTCA
Organism: Pseudocheirus occidentalis; assembly: GCA_028646575.1. Taxonomy (NCBI): domain Eukaryota; kingdom Metazoa; phylum Chordata; class Mammalia; order Diprotodontia; family Pseudocheiridae; genus Pseudocheirus; species Pseudocheirus occidentalis. Next base: position 188,958,697 of record CM053596.1, on the reverse strand, counting down.
GAGTTAGACAGCTCCCAGGTCCTTGTCCAGGCTTCCAGGCAGTCCCTATTATACACTGAAGCTCACAGGGTCTGGCACATCTCAGACCCTTTACCACTTTTATTGGCGGGAACTCAAGGAACCACCAAGCTACAAAACAATTATCCTGGTCATGTTTCTTCAGTCTTTCAGCTGGCCCTACGACCCAGGAGAAGCCTTGGCCTTCCAGGAGGCCTTCCAGGCAGCCCTCTCAGCCTTCCAGGTGGCCTTCACCAGATTCTGGTCTCATAGAAAACTCCACTCCAGTTCACAGTCCAGCAGGTCCAGCTCCCAGATGCTGGGACAATCCTGCTTCCTCCACAAAGAGCCACCAGGAGGAAGATTCCGGATTCTGTCTCTCTGTATCTACAATTCTTCTTATATACACACACTGGCTCCCTGTCTCAACCAACCTGCTCCTGCCGCATCAGCAACAGGAGACAGAGCTCACACTTTCTATACTTAGCCCTAAGTTACTAAGGGCTAAATATCTGCTAAATTGATTACTGTTATAGACGTATTTACTATTTCTACCTTTCCACACTGAACTGTGAGGTTTTTATGCCCTAATATATGGTAAATTTTTGCGTATGTTCCATGTACTGCTGAGAAGAAGGTATATTCCTTTTTATCCCCATTTAATTTTCTCCAGAGATCTATCATATCTAGCCTCTCTAAAACTCTATTGACCTCCTTAATTTCTTTCTTGTTTATTTTGAGGTTAGATATATCAAGTTTAGAAAGGGGGAGGTTGAGGTCCCCCACTAGAATGATTTTGCTATCTATTTCTTCCTCTAATTCCCTTAACTTCTCCTCTTGGAATTTGGATGCTATATCACTTGGTGCATATATGTTAAGTAATGACATTGCTTCATTCTCTGGTGCTTTTTAGCAGGATATAGTTTCCTTCTTTATCTCTTTTAATTAGATCTATTTTTGCTTTTGCTTTATCTGAGGTAAGGATTGCTACTCCTGCTTTTTTTTTAACTTTAGCTGAAGCATAATATATTCTACTCCAGCCTTTTACCTTTACCCTATGTGTATGCCCTTGTTTAAAATGTGTTTCTTGTAGACAGCATGTTGTAGGATTGTGGTTTTTAATCCATTCTGCTATTTGCCTCCATTTTATGAGAGACTACATCCCATTCACATTAACAGCTATGATTACAATCTGTGTCTTTCCCTCCATCCTATTCCCTCCCCTGTTTATGTTTTTATTTCTTCCTTCTCCCTTCCTGCCTTAAGAGTTTTCCTTTTGACCACTGCCTCCCTCAATAT
>CM053596.1:188904886-188956901 GCA_028646575.1 Pseudocheirus occidentalis | reverse complement strand
CCTAGCATACCCAGAGTGGCTGCTAGTACAGGTTCTTAGATCTGCTTTTCTAAAGGAAAGCAACTCAAAATGGGTTAACAGTCTTACTTTAATCAATCAAACATATATAATTTACCTAGTTCAGGGGAAAAGTCACCACCTTGAACTTCAGTTTATTGTTTTTTTTTTTTTTTTGGAGGGCAGTTGGGGTTAAGTGACTTGCCCAAGGTCACACGGCTAGTTTTTGTGTTAAGTGTCTGAGGCCGGATTTGAACTCAGGTACTCCTGACTCCAGGGCCGGTGCTCTACTCACTGCGCCACCTAGCCGCCCCCACCTTGAACTTCAGATAATACAAACAGACTACAAACAATTACAAGCCGAAGTTACAAGCAGACAAAGAAACAGATCAGTGGAAGGGCTTCCTACCCTCCTACCATTACATCCATACCTAGTCAGTTACCAGAGAAGGAAGCATTAACATCTGAGTTTTCAAAGGGGATGGGGTGGGGGGTGGGGTGGGGCTCAACAGCTACACAGAGTCACCTCTGGCCAAATCACACAACTCTTTTCAAAGTGAGCCCCAAAGCAAAACCTCACATCAGGATATATGTAGCCTTCTCCTGGATCAGAGAATGGCACAGCCCTCTTGACCCATTGCCCAATCACAAAGTAATAAGGTGTGGGCATTCCTGAAAAACAAGACTCCCACCACAGGCTCCATGTGACCACATCCAGCCTATTAGGGGGCAGAGTATATTTTCAAATCAGGGAAGATTCTCAGAGCCACTTAAGCCAATCAAAGGGGCAGGGAAGATCTTCAGATTACCATAACACTAGATCACATTGTGGTTCACTTCCCATGCCTAGAGGAGACTTTGTTTCACCCCAGAGACCCTTTAGAAGTTTGTGCTATGGTTTACCCAGGTGAAACCTTATTAGCAATCTGATTCTTATTTTAGTGTGAATGGTAGGCAATACACTGACATTTATTGCAATAAAGAGAAATCTACACTTCCCTGTCATCTTCCCTCCAATGAATAAATCCCTATTTCTGTGAACAGTACCTGATCTACTGCCTCCCAGATAGTAGGGACTTTTGTCAATATTAAACATTTGTTTATTTTAATTGAAAATGCACACGCTAACGGTTGTTCAACTATTTTTAGATAAAATGTTACCTCTGGCATTTACATGTTGATGTCTTTCAAGGCTCTTTTTATATATTCATGACACTAAAGGCCTCCTCTCAATGTGTTAATATTCTTACCAGAGTAAATTGCCCCAAATTTGCTTTCTTGAATTTTAATGCATTTGCCATTTCATTTTTCATGATGAATTTGAGTGACTCACAGTGACTGGTATTGAGCTCAGTTAGTATGTGTGAATAATAAATTTTTGCTCCTTAGAAATGTCATAGGTAAAAAAAATTCTTCTTCAGTTTGAATCTTTTGCTCTTAAAGATGATAAACACTTCTAAATAACTCCGCAGCCCCTTCAAACCAACATTGTTTAGGTTCACATTTAAGGAAAACTATCAAGGTCGTTTCTGTTTCCCTTGGGTGCCGTTGTGCAATTTAGATTTCGTCGACCTGCAGATTGTATTCATCTATGTTAATGTTCTGGTAATGAGAATGATCCAACTGTGTTATACCTTCTGGGTCATAACCTCCTTCATTTACATAACCTTTTACTTCTTGTTTCCACTAGCCTTGCCATTTTAGGCTTAATCTGCCAGGCAGCTTTCTAGTTTTCTCATTATTTGTCTGATGTTGCTAAAAAAAAAATCCACTGGTTTTCTCTCCATAGAAATATGTAGGGAAAGCATGTTTGCAGGGGATCATCAGATGCTCAAAGGAATATTGACATCATAGTGAATAGAACAGAATTGAAAGGATTTTAACAATACAAATACAGCTTCAGGGGAAAAAGTGTACTATGATATAATAATGTTTTAAAAGATAATGATAAAATTAAGAAAGTATTTGCAGTTTAAGTGGAATTATAGAATAATGACCTCTATGTAAATATGGATGTAATCAATTCAAAATAGCAGTTAATTTTTAATCCAGTATGTTGTGTCACCCCAATGACATTAACCAGTAAGTATACATTGCTGTTCATTTCTGAAAACATTATGTAACCTAAAAACTGATAGATCTAAAGGGGAATCTGAAGAAGCCCAGTTAAGCTCTCTTATTTAACATAAGAAGTAACGTAGGCCCAGGGAAGGCCCACGCTCACATAAGTAATAAGCTTCAGTGATTACTCCAACTTGAACCCAAACCCTCTGAATCCAGAATCAGTGATCTTTCCATTATAACAAGCTGCCTCCTCGTACCTCGAAAATATAAACACATGAACTTCTTCGTATTCAGCAATTTTAATTTTTATTTATTTTGGCATGGGAACTCCCTTCATTGACAAAGTTGTCATCCTACAGTTTCAGAGTGTTATTTGAGGCTTAGAGAGCCACAATCACATACCTAGTATTAAGGATAACATTTGAATCCAACACTCTTTGATTCTAAATCTAGCCTTCTGTTAACTATATCATGCTGCTTTATCATGTAAACACAAATCTAAATGGTTATGTGCCTTGCTTTAAGAAACTCCACTATTACAAAATCTGGCTTAGGAGTGATTATTTGTGTTTCAAAAAGATTCAGTATAAAATCTCTTTAAATTAGAGGTTCTCAAAGTATATATAAAAGATCTAGTTTACAAAAATTTCATTTACTTAAATCTTTTGAGAAATATAACTGCTGGGTAAAATGAGGCTTTCCCTTTTCCATAGTCTAATTTCTCATACTTAGTCTATGTCTAAATGTTTGCTACAATAATAATTTTCATTGTAAAATTTTGTTCTAATAACTTTTGCTACTGTTCTTTATGACATTGAGCATATCAGTAGAATCAGCCCTACTCTTTTGTATGATGAGGAGCAAAACCCAATATAATCATTCATTCATTCATTTATTCAACAAATATTTATTGAACACCTATTATGTGCAGACACTATGTTAGTCACTTAGGAGGATACAATGATGAATATGACATAGTCTTTGTCCCTGTAAGTACTAGCTTAGAGTCTGGAAGAGGAAAGAATAATAGACATTAGCTATCACAAAAGATAAAATGGATTATGTGCTATATAAGAGATAAGGGATGGTATGGGAGACTGGAAGAGGGAAAGATTATGGTATAGCCTACCTAATGTACCTCAACTTTCACAAAACCATAAAAATAGAATTATTACTCTTACGTTATGTTTCAGCCCATTATATTTTTTTCATTGAGTAAATATCTCTGGAAAATGTCAAAATGCCTTTCAAGTTCATGATGTTTACAATTCAATGACTAATGCTGGTTTTAATTCATCTATTAAATGGAAATAGGGTACTAGTTACCAATATATGCAAATCTGTTAGTAATTTGAAGCAATTTAATTCACATTCTTTATCTTTAGAATAATTATGCCCTGATCCTGTAAATTATCCGAATGGAATATTGTTTATAATGTAATTTGCATGAAAACCACCATGATATTAAATGGTGTTTCTTGCATCATTGTCTAATGGACTCCAGTTGATGCGCTATACATGGGGAAGTGGCAGAACTGAGTCCAATGGGGTTAACAGGCAAGTAATTTCCCTCATCAGTGTTTCTATTACATAAAGCAATCAAAATCAATCAATTTGCAATACAAATGTGAAAATGTTATTCAAGAATTCATAAGGTGAAATTAAGTAGGTCTATGTAGTACTTAATCAGTTTAAAATGAAAAATTCCTACTTTTGTGGGGTGAGGGAACCTAGATGACACAAAATGACCCATTATGATGGCAAAAATATAGCACCTGAATTGATGTGTTTTGATATCATGGAAAGCCTGGATTTTAATTAAGTATGAGTTATGACTCTATGCCAAGATTTTCTTTTCTACTTCACTGGATCTGATGTAAACCTCAAAAGTGTCTCTCCACATGGATTCGTGCAGAAGCCATAATTACTAGTTCTATAAGTGATAGGCAGTGTGATGGTGGACATCACATGTTGTTAGACATTTTTTTGAAGGTCTCCTGTGTGTCTAACATGCTGCTAGGCACTATAGGTAGAAGTAGTAAACATGGTACCTAATATACTATGAGTAATTCACAATGACACTTACATAGCACTTGAGGTTTTTTCCAAAATGTTTTGAACTTTGAGAGAGGCAGAATGGTGAAGTGGAAAGAGGGATGATTTGGGCATCAGATGACCTGAGTTCAAATCATACCTCAGTCTCTTAAGAGTTTTGTGACCCTGAACAAATCACTTAACTTCTGTGCCTCAGTTTCCCCATCTGTAAACTGAAGGGATTGAAGAGACGACTTTTAAGGTTCCTTCCAATGATTCTATCATTGCTCCTTATTTGAGTGAATTTTCAGTGTCTTTGAAAAAAATAAGCCTATTGCATAAAACCTCAATACAGTAAACAAGATAGTAAATAACTGACTTTTTGGTTATATAGCATAGACTTCATGTGTTATGAATAACATTTTTGATAAAAAGTTCTTAATTTTTTGTGTGTGTTTCAGAGTCTCCCTTGGCAGACTATGAAACTTATGGTGAAGAATAATGTTTGAAAAATGTATAAAATACATTCTACATATAAAATACATAGAATTACCAACCCACTACCCCAACAACCAATTATAGCATAAGCAAATATGTAGAGGATATTTGAAGTGAACAAAAGGACATGCCATTTTTGCTTTGGTTTCCATGTTTACTTATCTGGAGAATGGGGAGAAGTTAAGCTAATTCATCCCATTATAAAAAGTTGGAAAGCCTCAGAGGTCATTTAGTTTAATCTTCCTATTTTATAGATGATGAAAGTGATACCAAAATAATTAAGTAATTTGTTAGTCACAGAGGCAGTAAGATTCAGAGGTAGAAACTGAGCATGTGACCTCATTCAATGTCCAACGATCTGTTCCCAAAGCACAGAATTTATGAAGAATGACCTGAGAAGAAAAACTTAACAAAAGAATTAGTTTTCATCTTCCTATGGCTATGTATTTGTGGGGTTTTCCAGGATTTCTTTCCTCTCTCCATTATTTTTTCATCATTCTGCTCTCATATTGTCAGATAATTTGTTATTTTGAAATAAAGAAATGGGCCTTGACTTTGAATTATCCAGTCTTGCCATCTTGCTGGAGCATCTTTCCTTGTCATTGTTAAACAGTTATAATAATAATAATAATAAAAAATAGCATTTAACACCTACTAGGTGCCAGACACTCTGTTAAATGCTTTATAAATATTATCTCCTTCGATCCTCACAACCCTGAAGGGTAGGTGATATTATCATCCCCATTTCATAGTTGAGGAAAGTGAGGCAAACAGAGGTTAGTTGATTTAAATGACATTGGTAGTTATGTAAGACAAAATTTGAACTTGTCTCCCCAACTTTCAGCCCAGCATTCTTTTGACTGTGCTATCTAGTTATCTTATAAAGTGTATATTCATGTTGAGGCCAAGATAATCATGATTTTCTTATGAAATTCAATAGCTAAAAGTGCTAGAGCAAGGCCTCTAGCATGAGACATGGATCTATTATGAGCAATTTGTGGTTGGATATGGACAAGTATTAGGATGAGGAGGTGTGTAGGAGTTGAGTGAATCTGTTATTGAATTCATAGGCCATTAGATAAAGAGCACTAAATACCTTGCAAATGTAGTTAGAATTAAGTTTTTTTTTTCCTTGAAGGGCACTGCCTGATGGAGGAAAATTCCATTTGTCAATCAGTGTACAATTCAATGACCAATTATTATCAAGTACTTACTGTGTATAGGACACTGCGCCATCCTTCATCATAAATCCTTCATCAAAAATTTTCTCCAATCTGTGTGAGAGTTAGAGAATGGGAAGAAAAGTGTACAATGAAGATTTGCAAAAATTCACACATTGTTTTGACCCATAAAATATTTTAAAGTAAAGACATAAGATATTTTAGGTGTACATTTTTTCATACAAATTATGTTCAGGTCCAAGCAGAAGCCATGTTGGGGAGACCATCACCATTTTGTCCCTAAACTCACCCTCTTCCAGAATGACCTACTAGTTCCACTGCAAATCTAAAAGGCCTGCTGGGATAAAACAAAAATTATATTTGAGTAGAAAGAAGACTTGGCATCATTTTGGGTTGAAGCCTAGGTTCAGCCAGTTACTAGCTCTGTGCCCTTGAGCAAGGCATAATGCTTCTCTTGCCTCAGTTTCTTCATCTGTAAAAGGAAGGGAGTAGATTAGATGATTTCTCAAATTCCTTCCAGCTCTGACACTCAATAATCCTACTTGAAGGGCCACACACATTTCTGTACTTCAAGCAAATGCACAAAGATTTTTTCATGGGTCATTACAAAGCTCTTTATTTTTGGAAGATACAACACATTAAAAACAAATGGTGCATTTTATTTATTTTTCAGTTTTCCATAAAGTGAGTTTCCTATTATCTTCTAAGCTAAATAGTGTCATGAAGAGTCAGAATGTAAGGCAAATCTTTCTTTCTTCCTTCAAATTATCCATTTTCCTTCCTTCTCTATGGGATGAGTGAAAACTTCTCAATTTGAGGTTGTTAACTTTTCCTTACCTCCCCCCCCATTGCTGCTGTCAATCACTTTTATCTTCCTTTGTCTGCTTTCCCACCTTAGTGGGTCCCTTCCCCACCTTTTCTTGTTGTCCCATTTGGGGAAGAATTTGGTGAAGTATGCCTCTCCATCAATGAGAGAGGAGACCGTTGGGAAGGGGGCTTGACTAAGTTAAGTTATAAATACTTGTCCTGTCTTTTGTAACATGCCTCTTCTCCATGATGAGTCATAGGGAAGACTGCCCTCTTCTCCCTGGGAAGAGAATAAACTCCTGTTCTTATCCTAAGAGATCTCTGTGTTTATTTTTTAACTAAATTAAGAATGAAGGGTATTTTTCATCCCAAACTCTTCCTTCCTTCATTCCTTCCTTCCTTCATTCCTTCCTTCCTTTGTTCCTTCCTTCCTTCCTTCCTTCCTTTTTCCCTTCTGTCCACATATACTTTAAGTATATACACACATGCATGCATATACATATATATGTAAATAACATCCACTTAAATAATTCATACTATGAAGGCATAATTAATATAGAAAGAAAAAGAATTAAATAGCTAGTAAATTATTCCAATTGGCTAACAGATTTACATGGATTTGTTAAATATTTCTGGATAGTTATTTAAAAGAAAATTTAATAGTGCTATTAGTTGTTGAAACATAAAAATGATGTACTTGAGAATTACTTTTACTGACATTTCCAAGGTAATATCACTAGAAAGAATGGCTCAAGGTCTCATAGCAAGTTAGTTGCAGAACTGGGAATAGAACTAGGTCTTCTGCCTCTCTCAGTTTGGTGCTATTTTCATCTGCCACACTTATAACCATTATAAATAGTATAATTTGAAAGGATAGCAAGATTTCATCTGGTTCAGCAACTTCAACCCTGTCTGTAGTTAAGTGATGTATTATTTTTTTCTATTTTTCTGATGAAGTGATCAGATTCAAGGAAATGAGAAGACTTGACTAAGGTGTAAATACTCTTTTACATGACAATTCCTTAAAGGTTTTACAAAAGCTGTTATGTCCCTTTAAGTCTTCTCTGGAGGCTAAAATTCCCACTTCATTTGACTATTTCTCCTACAGCATGAACCACAATTGTGGTTGTCTTCCATGATATACTAAACTTCCTAAAACATGGTATCTAGAAGTGAATACAAAGCTGCAGATATGGCCTGAGTAGGGCATAGATAATGATCATTTCCTTGTTTCATTTACTATGGCCCACTATTCATTGTTCCATCACCTTTTGTTTCACCAAAAATTAATTCTGTGGAGATTGTGGTGATTTGTGATCCGAAGCCATACATCATTAATGGAAGAATATTGATGTGAAAAATACAGTTATCAATTCAATTTAATTTAACAATTTTAATTTAACAATTTAACAAGGCTATGTACTGGACATTATGGTTACAAATAGACAGAACAGTCCTTGTCCTCAAGGAGTTTACTTTCTCCTGGGGAAGAAAAAAATAAGGAAGCAGGGATGGCTTTGGAGAAGACACAGAGGCAACATATGAAATGTCAGATTCAGGGTACAACTGAACCTATTTCCAGCCTTGTTGGAACATAGACTGCATGAACAAAGAATGTCATTCAGGGTTTAAAATGTCAGATGTAGGAGTTGGTCTTGTTATCTCATAGGCACAGGGAGCCACTGAAGGTTTTTGAAAAGGGGAGTGGCGTGATCAGATGTGCCTTTAAAAATTATTTTTTTATTGCCTCATGGTGGATGGATCAGAGAGAGTATAAACGGGAAGTGAGGAGATCAGTCAGGAGTCTTATAATAGAGGAGGTGAAATGTGATAGGAATCTGAATGAGGGTGGTGGTTATGAGAAGAGATAGAAGGGGATTTCATGATTGATGGTGTCAAAAGCACTAGTGAGATCAAGGAGCATAAGGACCACAAAAAGGCCATTGGATTTATTAGATAACACATAACTGGTAACTTTTGATGAGTAGGGAGTAGGTTCAGGAGATTGGTGCTCTTGGAAGCTAAATTGAAAAGGACTCAGAAATGAAGAGTGGAGGCATCAAGTGTAGATGAGTAGGAGTTTCACAGTGAATAGGATATATAGGATGCTAGCTTAAAATGATGGCAGAGTCCAGTGGAGGTTTAATAAAAGTGTGTGTGTGTGTGTGTGTGTGTGTGTGTGTGTGCGTGCGTGTGTGTGTGAGAGAGAGAGAGAAAGAGAGAGAGGGAGAGACAGAGACAGAGACACAGAGAAACAGAGAGAGCCAAAGAGACAGAGAGACAAAGAGAGAAAGAGGCACACAGAGAGACACAGGGACATACACAAAGAGACAGAGAGACAGAGAGAGAGAGATTGATAGAGATAGAGAGACAGAGATGGAGACAGAGGGAGAGAGATATCTGAGTCTGTTTATAGGAAAAAAGGGAAAAAACAGGTAGAGAGAAATTAAGATTAGTGAGGGAGAGTAACTGGTGGGACAAGTTCCTGGAGTAAATGGAAGGAGATGAACTTGAAGGAAGAATATGTGAATGAAAACATAGAAAGATTTTAAATCGTGAATTGGGGAAGATAAGAGGATTAAAATGAACAGCCTCTATTTTGTCAGTAAAGTAGGATTGAGAAAGAGTTGGTTTATGGTAGGTTTAGAGGCTTTAGAAGAGAAAGTAGATTTGGATCCAAACTACAAAGAGTAGAAAGTCAATTGGGAAAAAAAAATTGTCATTCTAGTAAAGCTGTTTCAATTAAGTGGGCCCTGTTGGTATTGGACACCCTGAATTTGCAATAAACCTATTTGGCATAACGTTGTGATTCCTCTAGAATTTGGTACTGGGAGATGAATGGTGAGTGTGACTCAGCAATGAGAATTGGTTGAGCATGAATGCAAGGAAGACAATGGGGCAAAGGTCAGAATGGATAATATGTAATTGAATTGGTTTACCATAGATTCAAGATTGTGAAGGTAGGAAAGTGGAGCCAGATTATGAACTTCTATTTGGCCTGAGAGATCAGGGAAAGATGGAGATACAGGAGCTTGTGATCAGAATGAAAAATACATTTGTATTAGTGAGAAATTTAGGATTGTTGAATGTGTTGTTTCATTTCCCAAATGCCCTACAGCTTTCCATTTTCTTCAGATCCATTTCTGAACAAAACTCATATTTCATCTGAAGTCAATTTCCAAATTATATTTGCTGATGGACAAGCTCAGTGGATTACCATCTGACTGTACTTCCCAGTCTTGATAATAGACATTTTTTCTATCAATTTGTTTCATGTAGATTGTTAAATTTATCTCATTTAGTAGCTGTGGATCTTGTTGATAAGCCTTTGGAGTGTTCTTGAGCTTGATGTGATATCACCCCCAAAATACAGAGTAGAGAGAAACTTATTACCTACAGGGAATGTTTCATTTGGGCTCCAAATAGAACACTTTCCATTACAGTAATGAGCGCTGTTGAATGATCATAATCTATTTTTTATACTTTATATCATATTGATAATCAGACAGTTATTGAAAAAATATTCTCTTTGGTTGAACCTATCAAAGAACTTTGGGTGATTTTAACGTTTGCATGGGTATACTTTGTTGGAAGAAAACCTTTATTTTTCTCTCGAATCAAATGCCCTGTTATATTAATACAAAACCAAGCAATGGAATATTGTATTCTCTACACTAGTCACTAAAATATATAATTTGAAGTAGTGGTCTGCTGTTGAAATTAATTTGTGAAAGCTCATCTATTTCATGTTCGTATTTTTCAAAGATATTCTTGATAAATATATAGATCATTCCTTACTCTTCAAAAGTTCATGATCTAATTGATGAAATATTCACTTCATCCATGCAGATGGAAAACCATCAATGCCTCCTCATTCTGTATGATTCTTGCCTTCTTCTACAGATTCTTCTACAGATCCTCAATAGAGGGTCCAACTAATTTGCTAGGGAACTTTCTCTGGGTATTTTCATATTTATGTATACCAGAACAGAACTTGATTTGCCCATGCCTTATCTAGTATGGATGTGACTACAATAAAGACAATTATGAAGGATAAGGTAAGGAGTCACTTGAATTAATGGAGTACTCATATTCTTGCTCTTTCTGCATAACTAACTTACCATATTTTCTGATTATATTTTTTCCTCAGGTGATGTCAGTTCCAATGAAAAACTTATTGTTGGAAATATACTTTAGCCTATTATACCTACATTTCACATTTCCATTGTTTATTTCTGAATCTGTGCAACTGTTTGACAAACTTAAATAAAAAGTAAAATCAACACAAATTCAAAGAAATGATAAAGATGAGAAAAAGAGATAATATTCAGTTATAACAGCTTTAACCTGGTCTATTTAAATGAACTCCTAATGTAATATAATGAGAAATGGATAAAAGGAAAAACATCAAGATGAACTATCATCATGTCTTGAAGCTTTAACTAATAAATAATTTGCCACATTGAAGAGACCAAAAGAGTTTAGAAACTGCTTCAGTCAACAAACATTTCATCTTCTTTCTAAAAAGAGAGACATGGCAACGCCAGCTTGGAATATAAGATCATTTTATAGAATCATAAATTATGATTTTTAAAAATCTATTTCATAATCATAGGACAAGGAATGACTAGGACCCATAAGCCCTCATGTGAAAAAAGACAAGGATTTTAATTGATTACAATGTCAGTATGAACTAAGAGTATGAAAAACTGTTTAAATAGCTAATTCCATAAGACCACATTAATAACAGTACAATATCCATATAAGTATGGAAGCAATAGTCCTATTGATAATTGCATTGGTCAAAGAGTATATTGACAAACTCGAATGGTTAATGAAACTCAGTGCTATGACATACGAGAAATGATTGAAGAAATGAAAATTGTTTAGCTTAGAGAAAACTTGGAGGTGGAGTCAGGATAACCATCTTCACATCCTTTAATGTCTATCATTTAGAAAAGAGATTAGATTCATTTGGTGCAGTTCCACAGGGCAGAAATAGGATCGATAAATGGAAGTTTCAGAGAGGTAGAATTTGACTCAGTGTAAGGAATAACTTTCACATAATTAGAAGATTGGAGCTTCCTGCAAATGAAACATGCAAAGTGGTAAGTTCCTCATTTCTTGACATGGTCAAACAGAGACTGAATGTTTATCTATCATGGGCACTGTAGAGAAAATTACAGAATTGGTAAGGATGTGGGACAAGATGACCTCTAACTTTGAATTCATTTCCAAGGTTTGATGTGAAGTGAATTCACTAACAGGGCACAGCAATTTCTTTGCAAGTACTTAAAAGAGTCTGATATGCCTTTATTGTAAACACTGAGGCATCTTGGCAAATAACACACTTCAATATAGCTTTGTTGAAATAACCTAGATATTCTTAGGTTGTGTATATAGAAACAGAGTGTATATAGAGAAAAGGTGGGATTTAAAAGCATTTGAGAGGAAAATTCAATAATTATAGAACATCAGTCTGCAAGTAACATAAGAGACTATTAAGGTTTATAGGTTATTCCTATATTTGATTTTGATAGCCAGCATAGGTTGTTATGACTTTGGTTAATGAGCCATTTCATTTTTCATAAGAAAGGAATTTTGAAACTTGTTTCATTTTACTTGGTTTCATTATTATAAAAGGAACATTCTTCTATTTTTAAATGTTATTTGTTAATCATGAACAGATATTCATTAAGCTAAAATTTTGTCCTTTAGGATTTTGAAATTATACTGTTGGGCCAAGGTAGAGAGAAATTTGGTGTGAGGTTGGGGTAGAGACAGGAAAGAGGAGAATGACTGAAACTATGTAATTGCTTTAATATATTCATATGCCAGCATCTTTTACAGTATGGGGGTTTAGAATTGGATGAGATTCAAATAAGTTTGTGTAATGAATAATCCCAGGTGTAGGTCAGGTCCAATGTCTTTTTAAAGATGTTGGATTCAATATCTCCAAATATGTTAAGGTTGGAAGCTGACCAAAACGACTGGCCAAGCAAGCCATTTTCACAATTTAAAAGCCCTATTCGTCAATAACAGATGAAGCACCAATTGACTGGATATTTTTGGCATCGTGTTACAAGGGTAGTGCTTTGACAATGACTTTCACATACCAGGGCTTTCTCTCAAGCAATTAGGAAGGGTATCAGTACACAAAATATAGAAGAAGACTTGCTTACCAATAGACAAAGGTGAAGTAGGCATAATTAAGAGTTTTGTGTTAAATGCACCAAAAATTTATAAGACTGAAAACAGACAAGAAATTTCATGATCAAAAACTTGCATTGTAGCTGGAAAAAATGACCATTTTTTGATGTTTAGTCACTTTCAAATCAATTGTTTAGCTTTAGCTCATCAACTTGTTGGAACAAAGGTCAAAGTCAGCATCAAATTAAAAAGAAAGATATGGATTAAAAGAATATTCTGCTGGTAAATATGGTAGCTCAAATGTGACATTTATTGAAACAAGCTAATGATGATAACAAATAGGAAATGCATAAAAGGAAAGACATTGATCCCAATAATCACCATTTCCTACAGAAATGTAACTGATGTAAATTAATAGTAGATAAAATGCTAGACTTGGTATCAGGAAAATGTGGGTTCAAATCCCATATCAGATACTAAGTTCTCACAAACATATGTAAAATGAATGGGTTGAACTTTGTTGTTGTTGAGTCATTTTTTCAGTCATGTTACTCTTTGTCACCCTATTTGGATTTTCTTAGCAAAGATAAGGGATTGCTTTGCTGTTTCCTTCTTATTCACAGATGGTAATACTGAGACAAACAGGGCTAAATGACTTGCCCAGGGTCACACTGCTCAGTGTCTGAAGCCGAATTTGAACTCAAAACCTCTTGACTCCAGGCCTAGAGCCTATCCGTTGTGTTACCTAGCTGTCCTGAAGGCGTTAGACCAAGATTAGGGAACCTGCATCCTCAAGGCCCTCTAGTCCCTCAAGTGCAGCCCTGTGACTGAATCCAAACTTGACAGAACAAATCCCCATAATAAAATGATTTATTCTGTAAAATGTGAACTCTGTCAAAAGGCCACACCCAAGGAACTAGAAAGTCACATGTGGCCTTGAGGACATAGGTAACCTAGTCACTAGATAATTTCTAAGGTTTCCTGACACTTCTAGAATAAAATCCTCTGTCACTCAAAGCCCCTTATGGCCCAGCCCACACGTCTATCTTTCCAGTCCTTTTATGCTTTGCTCTCCTTGTAAGTGCAAGCAAGGTAGAATTTTTGTTGTTTTCTTTTTGGAGTTCAGTTTTTCAGGTTCAAGTTAAATTGTGAACATTTGAAGGATTAATCTCCTTTGAACCCTGATAATTCACAGCTGTGCTGAGTCTTGTAGGTTTCGTGCCTACTGGTTCTGAGCCAATCAGGGGCCAAGTCTTTGTTATATATTCTGGGAGGTTAGTATTTTGCTTTAGGTAGGGCTTTGCACATGGGAAGGGTCTTCTGAGTTAGTATTTGAGACCACGAGTAGCCACCTCGATCCAGAGATGTATGTAAAGTGTAAAGCAACATTGCTATGTTCAGACACCTGGAGCCCTGTCTGTTGGTCTTTCTGCTGATTTCTGTGCTTGTATTTTCTCCACATTTCAGGGTGCTGACCTTTCCCCTGAACTGGTGAATGTAATTAAAGTAAGATTGTTAACCCCTTATTGATCAGTCTTTCCTTTAAAAGCAGATCAAAGAACCTGTGCTAGCAGGTCATCCTAGGTGTGTGAGTGCTTGCCATCACGCTCCTCTACTCTGGGGATTCAGTAACACTGTTTCTCCTTGCTCTTCCTCACTCTAAGTACGCCATCTCCAGACAATGGGCATTTTTCACTGACTGTTTTCCGTGTATGTAACACTACCTTCTCATCTTTTTTTCCTGGCTTCCTTCAAGTCTCAGCTACAACCCTATACTCTTTAAGAAGCCTTTCATCATCCCCCTTAATACTAGTGCCAACCCTCTATTGATCATCTTTGATTTATCCTATAGATGAATCCTGCTATTAAGATAACACATACCATTTTGCATATTGTCTCCTCTATGGTACTGTGAGCTCCTTGAGAACAAAATCTTTTTTTTTGCCTTTCTTTGTATCTCCAGTGCTTAGTACAATGACTAGAACATAGCAGGGACTCAGTAAATGCTGAATTACTTGCTAACTAACTAAAACTGCAATCCTATAATAAGCCAAAAGAGTCCAGAAATTACCTCAGCCAGAAAATACAATCTCTTTGACAAGCAGAGAGAAGTAACAGCTATGGTCAAGATCTGTTCAAGTTATAAACACAGCTTGCAAAAATATTTTTGATTATGAGTTGTATACCTGGGCTGTGTAGCCCTGGAGAAATTGCTTAATGTGTTAGCATTCTGGGCAGCCAGTTCTTTAAGAAGAGATCTCAGAAGTCACTGACAGAATAATCCCATCTATTCTATCCACAGATGGTCTTCCACTAGGTGGCACAGAGAATAGAGGGCTGGGCTTGGAGTTAGGAAGATTTGAATTCAAATCCAGCCTCAGACACTTTAACTCAGGGCAAGTCACTCAATTTCTGTTTGCCTCAATTTCTTCAACTGTAAAATGGAGGTAATAATAGCAGTTACGTCAGAGGGTTGTTGTAAGGACCGAACGAGACATTTGTAAAGTACTTAGTTAAATTCCTGGTGCATAGTAGGTGATTAATAAATGTTTATTCCTTTCCTTTTCCCTGCATCTAAACTTTATTGGAAGATCTCTAGTGATGAGAAAGTCATGACTTTGTGAGGTGGACCATTTTCCTCCTAAGTTAAGGAGATTTTCCTTCTATTAATGTTTCCTCTGAAGTGTCTATTTATTGTCCTTCATTCTGCATTCTGGGGCCAAGAGTAAGTTTAATCTTTATTATAACCCTTAAAATTTTATAAATATATATATTTCTGTCCTTCCTTGCTGTTTCTCTATCTCTTCCTTCATCTTTCTTTCTTTCTTTCTTTCTTTCTTTCTTTCTTTCTTTCTTTCTTTCTTTCTTTCTTTCTTTCTCTCTTTCTCCTTCCTTCCTTCCTTCCTTCCTTCCTTCCTTCCTTCCTTCCTTCCTTCCTTCCTTCCTTCCTTCCTTCCTTCCTCCTTCCTCCTTCCTTCCTTCCTTCCTTCCTTCCTTCCTTCCTTCCTGAATTGTTAGTGGGACGTGGCATCACACATTATCCTCAGTGTACTATACTCTTTCTTTGCTGTTAGGTATTCAGAAGCACCAGGGTATGTTTTTGCTTTGGTTTGTTTTCATCATGTGAAAAATTTAGCACACAATCTACTATTGTTGTTTATGCTGAGGAAGCCAATGAAAACTTAACAGGTTTTAAATCTTTAAAAGCCCGATTTTGACCACAGAAGCCAATCACTGCTGCTGATTAGGAGATTTAGGGGCTTTGATGATCCCAGCACTGAATTCTGTCCAGTAGTATTCTTCTAAAACCAGTTCTAATTACAACTAATTATTGGGGTAAAAAAGCCCAGTACTTGAAAGGTGAAGTCTCTTGCCAAAACAGATGAAGACCAAGTCTGACTACATCTCCAACCACCTCTACAATCTGTTTAACCATTTGGACTAAAATCATCAGGTCAGTTAAGCGGATGATAAAACTATTTAAATAAGTGGTTTGATGTATTTGGATTGAATCAATTTATCTAATTTAGTCAAAATTGTAATTATGCCAAAGAAATTAAATAGAGGACTCGGGTGAGTTAGGTACACCTGGGCAAGGGTCAGTTCTGGTCCAAAGATAAAAAAGCTTGGTAACACATGCTTAAGGGAAGCCGTATACATTGTTTTCTCATTACCTCCCAGCCATTCATGTGAAGTTTAACAATGTTCATGTGTTGTGAGGGCCATCCCCCCACATTTCTCATTGTGTGGCTCAAAGAGAGACATAATAGTCCCTTCTAGCTGCTTGGTCACCCACCCTTCTCCAAGGGAGATTTTTATTTCCTGTAGTGAGGGAAAGCAGGAAGTTGTGACCAGAAACTTGGCCACTCTGCTCTCCTCAGATGGAGGAGGCACTGGGCTAGAATTGTATTTATTTGATCCTTTAAATATTAATAGTCTGGAAAATGTGATTTTCAAGTTCAAACTAACTTCTGATTGCTGCTCAGTATTGGGGAGAACCAGGGCCCAAGATTTATATCCAAGATAATTCCCTTTCCACCAAATAGCAGTTCATAATGAACACACATAGCAATTTTTAAAAAAGCTCATTTATCCAATTCAATAGCAAAACAGAATTTAGAGAAAGCATACATTGGAGAATATATGCCAGACAATAGAGAATGAAAGTGCTCTCCCACTGGAAATGAGCTAACTCAGCTGAACCAGAAGAGTCCTAGATCTCACCCAAAGGGGTATTCCCTGAAGTCTCTAGTATAACAAGTTGGGGATAGAGACTGCCAGAATGTCTTATATCTTCCCAATCTTTTCCTTCAGCAAACTAAAACGGGCTTGGCATATTCCAACTTCTCTCTGGAAGTCAGAAGTAGTCATAGTGGGAAGAGATTCAGTGACAGGAAGACAATTCAAATAAAGCTCAAAGAAAGCTGAACAGCTCTCCTCTCTTGTCAGTTCTATCCAACTCCTCTCTCAAGCCAGGACATTTATCTCCACCAATAAGGAAAGAGCACCATACCAATAGGTTTTGGTATTGAGGTTACAGAAGTAAATATGGCAGCATTACAGAGATTCTTAACATTCCCTCTACCTGTATTTTACCTTTCCTTCTTTCCATTCTCCCAGTACTAATGTGGGAAAAGAAGAGATAAACAAGAACTGTGAGATGGTTTGTGTTTTTAATCTATTTTATGAGTTTCTATGGCCTCCAAATTTCATAGATAATGACCAACTTTCTGAAGATAAAGCTCTTTGTATTTAGGTTAGTTTTCAGGAAGCAGATATTGTGGTTGAAAGCATACATACTAGAAACCTATCCAGAATCTGCCAGATTTTGTGCTTTGTTGTATTATGTTAACCTCAAAGTTCAACTCAACGCATATGTATCTCTATTTCTCTCTCTCTCTCTCTCTCTCTCTCTCTCTCTCTCTCTCTCTCTTCCCCTCTCTCATTGCCCCTGTGGTATAGGAGGGTTCTATTGGCACAGGAGTCATGGAGAGTGGGATAGTCAGGTGGTATTGGAAAACCTGGATTGAGTGATGCCTGTTTGTATCACTAAAAGAAGTTAGAGAGGAATTATAATCTGTCTCTGCTTGGGTTTTTGCTTCTACTTGAGTTTGTCAGTGAGTTATGGTTCATGTGGAGGTACCCGACAAAGTACTGACCTCATTATCACGGTGTAGTCTTCTGACTCAGCCTTAGTGACAATGTTGACAAAAATCACATTGCTGCAGTTCATAGAAAGTGAGCAATTTCTTATGTTGAAAAGTTTTAAGATAAGTGATTTTTTCCACGTATTTCATGTTATTAATAATATGATGCCATTCGATCTTTCTTTAGTCCCTTGAAATCTGGATTCACTACCCATCATTCTGTTGAAAGTCTTTAGCCCTAACAACCATCTTTTTGTTTAAATGTAATGAATCTTGTTCAGTGTTCCTTGAATTTTCTATAGCATTTTTCATTTTTTATCATTCTATCGTTTATACTCTCATCTCCTTTGGATTCCAGAACTCTGGACTCTTTCTTGGCTTACCTACTATTTCTTTCTCTATTTCTGTCTCCTTTGCTGGCTCTTTTTTCTTGGGCCCCATTCATATGGACATCCCCCAAAGGTTCTGTTTTGGGCCCTTTTCTGTCTCTATGCTCATTCACTGGGAACCTCATCATCTACTTTTGTTGTTCTAATGACCACTTCACTGTAGCTGACTAAGTGAATTCTAGTCCTGTATCTCCAGCTGCTTGCTAGATGTCCTGCCATCGTCTCAAACTGAATTTATCTCAAAATGACTTATAATTCCTATCCCAAAGACCTGTTCTTCCTCTCAGCATTTCTGTTTTTGTTGATATCTCTGCAACTTCCCCAGCCATTGTAACAGCAAACACCCTAGCATACCCAGGATGGATGCTAGTACAGGTTCTTTGATCTGCTTTTCTAAAGGAAAGCAACTCAAAAGGGGTTAACAATCTTACTTTAATCAAACATATGTATCATTCATTTAGTTCAGGGGAAAAAGTCAGCACCCTAAACTTCAGAAAATACAAACAGAAATTATAAGCAGACAGAAAATAGAGACGGAGAAAATAATACAATTTAATAGACCAACAGTCAGGGCTTCTACTATTACATACACGCAGCGTTAGTTACCAGAGAGAGAAACACCAGCATCTGGGTTTTCAAAGCTGGGGGCTCAAGAGTGTCATCTGGACAAATCACATAGCTCTTCCCAGAAGTGAGCTCCAGATCAGGGGACATCACAAACTTCATGACCCACTGCCTAATTACAAATTAACAAAAGGTGGGTCTTCCTGAAAAGCAATCCTCCCCTAAGCAAGCGTCTCTTGTTGGGCTCCAAGTGAAGCCCATTAAGGGGCAGGGAAGATCTTCAAATTCCCTTACCATTACAGCCATGAAGATGAAAACATTTGGGGGTCATATTTGATTCTTTTCTTGCTCTCTTTTATCTCTGCCATCCTCACATTCCAACAGTTTGTTACTGATTCACCCTCAGAAAATTATGCTCTGTCCATTCCTCTTTCTATAAACACTGCTTTAGCCCCAGTTCAGATGCTTATTATCTCTCACTAGGGCTATTTTCATAGCCTCTTAACCTGTTTCTCTGTCTTATACTTTAATACTTTTTCATGTCGTTGCCAGAGTTATCTTTCTAATGCTCAGATCAGACCAGATCATTTTCTGCTTAAAACATTTATTGGTTCCCATTTGTTTATAAAATAAAATAAAACAAAACACTTTAAACTTCCAAAGTTCCTTTATAATCAAGTTCAAACCTATCCTTCCTAGAGGCAGTGAGGTGCATGGTGGACAGAGTGATGTGTCTGGAATTAGGAAGACCTGAGTTCAAATTCAATGCGACTCTTAATAGCTATGTGAGCCTGGGTGAATTACTAAACTTCTGTTTTCTTAACTGTGAAACAGGGATCATAATAGCACCTGCCTCCCATGACTGTTGTGAGAATGAAATAAGGTAACATTTATAAAATGCTTAGCACAGTGCCTGGAACATAGGTGCTCAATAAATGCTTGTGCCCTGGCTTTCTTCTTTTCTTTGCAATGTTACTACACTTTCCTATAATTAAACTATACTTCAGGCAACCTGGAATGTCCTTCAAGCTCATTCAGTTTCCTTCTATCTCTAATCCGTGCCTGGAATGATCTTCTTCAATATCTCCACTTGTTGAAATTCTTTCCCTGCTTTGTCTCTAGATTCCCCATCCCAACCCAGCCTCTAGAGCTGTCAAGAATAATGTAGAGAAACCTGCATTTAGCTGACTATTTTATTGAGTGTGCTAAGCTCTGGCTAAAGCTTTGGGAATCAGGCTTGCCCACATGCATAGATCAAGTCCAACTCTTTCCTACATCCATGCTCTCATGTCCATTAAATCACCTCCCATTCTCTTCTTATACCAGGATGTTTGCAGTCACTCCAGAAGTCTTTCAAATGTCAGCCTTCCATGTCCCACCTCAGTTGTTTACTGCAGTTTGCACAGCTTGCACATGCCCAGTCCAAGTCCAAGCTGTGTTGTCTTGGCAACCATCCTATTGCACCTGCTTGACATTGCTTCAGTTCATTCTTATTTCATCCTAGGTTCCTTTTCTCGCTCTTGTCTTGGATTCCATTGATGACACATTCTTGTCCTTACAACTATATCCCCATCAATGTCCTTGTAGGTTAAACTCCTGGGTCAGTTTCCAAGATAAAGGGCGATGTTTCATTTCTTTTTTTTTTTTCTTTTTTTGCTTTTTGGAGGGCAGTTGGGGTTAAGTGACTTGCCCAAGGTCACACGGCCAGTAGTTTTTTGTGTTAAGTGTCTGAGGCCGGATTTGAACTCAGGTACTCCTGACTCCAGGGCCGGTGCTCTATTCACTGCGCCACCTAGCCGCCCGGGCGATGTTTCATTTCTTATCCTATCTCTCCTAATATCCTTAATATGACGTGTCTAAAATTACATATTCTTAACATGAAACTCCCTAGTTTTAACACTCAATTGAAGGACCCCATTTTTTCATATCCTGATCCTGGACTATGCTTTTGCTCAGGCTTTTTCTTAACTCAATTCTTGATTAATTTTGTTCTTTATTTACCAGGACATCATGTTTCAAGATACAACTCAGGTACTATCTCCTTTATGAAGCTTTCTCTGATACTGTCCAGTAACCTCTCACTCTTAAGTCTCTCATACCCCTGTCTGAGTCTTTCCTTTGTACAGAGGTACCTTGACTTATGAGTTTAATTCATTCTGTTACTGATCTTGTAACTCAATTTGCTTGTATATCAAATGAATTTTCCCCATTGAAATGAATTGAAATGCCCTTAATCTGTTCCAGCCCCCCAAATGCCACCTCAGTATTTTTTTACGTGTTTTTAAATAAGAAAAAGTATTTATAAATAACAAATGTTGTATAAAAACATAATAAAAGAGAATGTAAAGAAATAAACTGATTTTCATAAAGGGCATATTTACATTAGATATCAGATGATTTGAGCTAACAGAAAATACTGGTGGAGGTGGAGGGTGGAGGAGATGGAGGAGGTTAGAGGAATTTTGTTTTGTGTTCTTTTAGTCACTTGTGTTCATTTACTCGCTTCACTCTTAATGCTGCACTTTATCCTTAACTTAATTGCTGCAATATCTTTTCTACTTTCGCTTAACTTAATTTTCTTCAGTCGCCAGGTAAACACGGGAACTGAAGGAGTGAGGTGTGGGATGCTGGGTGGTCATTGGGTTGTGGTGTTTGCTGCGCCAACTAGTGGTGGCTCCTACCTCAAATTTTGGCATGCAATTCAAAGCAAAAAATTGACCAAGTGATAATTCCTATCTCAGAAATCTTCTAAGTTGGTGCACTTGTACATCAAGGTACCACTGTATTAGATTATACTCATTTTATATTTACCTTATTTTTCTCAAGACATGCCAAACTTTTTGAGTACTGGAATTGTATATTCTTCCATGGAAATGTAGCATGGAAAACATTGAATTTGGAATTAGATGACCTCATTTTGAATCCTGGCCCTCCTATGCATTACTTGTGTGAAATTAGGTCACTTAACCTTTTAGGGCTTTCTAAAATGAAGTGTTAAAGGATACAGTTGGAGAAGATATAATTTAAAGTCCCTTCCAACAAGAAATCTAGTATCTCCACATCCACAGTTGAGAAGAGAAAATCGGAAGAAAGGAAAAAGCATTACTAAGCATCTGCTTTGTGCCAAGGCCTTGTGCTAATTTCTTTACAAATTTGGTATTGCAGATGTTTTGACCAAGTAGATACTTACCTATGAATTTTGCATTTGTACTGAAGCTCAAGAGATCACTAGTGTTTCCAACTGAGGTGTTTCTTCTTTTCATTCAGAGGAAGGTTAAAAGAATTATGGTAAAATCACACTGGATATATTTGAGGTCCTGAATAGCATATCTATGAAGAATTATGTCAAGTAGAGGAATTGGCATTAGAGAGAGCAAACTTAATTGTATCAAATACTGTAAGTGGTAGGAATATACTGTTCATTTCTGGGAATTTTGTCCATTTTTGAGGCCATGAATTGTATTTCACGAAAACACAGAATTTTAAAGATGAAGGTATCTCTTAGACCTTGCAGTCCAAACCACGTCTGACTGAGAAGTTCCTTACAATCATCCCCCAAAGTGATCAGCTAGTCTCTTGAAGACCTCCAGTAAAGAATGATCCATGACCTTCCAAGAAAGCCAGTTACACTTTTGGGCAGATACAATTGTTAGGAAATTTTTCTTTACATTCAGACAAATTTTGCTTCTTGCCAACTTTGACCAGTTTCTTCTATTTCTGTTTTCTGGCATCATCAGAATCTATTTAGTCATTTTTCTAATGCCCTTGTCTTGCACAGCAGTGACACAAACCCTTCTTTTGCCTTTAATTTGTTCAATTTGAGGTCTATGAAATTTTATTGTTGCTCTCCTTTTAACATTGTTGTCACTTCCCAGTGTCTCTCCTGTCCTCATCTACTAGAATTCTTCCTTACAATAAAGAATTCCAGCAAAGTGAGATGAATGAAAACCCACAGACACAGAGTTTCTGGGTAATTATAATCAATTTATTAGTTCAGCTAGTTGGCAGTCAATAAACTGATGGTCAGTGGCTTTTCTCACTAACCAAAAGTCACCTGAAATAACCTTAAATGCCTTCTGAAAGAGAACTCCCCTGACAAGTAAAAATTAATCTTGGTTGTTGGACATTTAATGAGGAAGCTAACTAAAAATCTTCAGCTCCTTCTGATGAGAATGTGCCTTGATCATGAGACTGAGCAGCCTCAAAGCATCTGGGCAAGGGGAAGCCATGTTTACCTTTCTGGCCTTCTTGGCTAGTTCTCTCCTTTATAAGTGGGGATTGCTCTAAGTTCTAAATTCATCCTCCAGGCAAAGGTTTAAGTAGACTAGGTTCTGTTTAAACTCTAAACAGAAATTAGATCTCCTAGTTGGATGGGGTCCAACCTACCTACAGTTAATGAACATGTGCCTTTGGGGGCTAGAAGCAAATCTCATCACTCATCTAAGACCTTAAGAGGCTGACTGACCTGTTCAGGAGTTAGGTTTTAACAGAAATAAAAGGAAAGGGGGGGGAATACAAATTAATAATTAGTTATTAGTATAATAGTACAATTTTAATTTTTCTCATGAGCTAGACAAATCAACACATTAGCCCTAAATCTGAATGTACAATTCACTCATTACCCTCTGTGCCAAGAGGCAGGATGTAGGCATCACCATCTGAAGTTACAGCTGGTCCATGAATTAGTCAGAGTTCTAAAGTCCCTCTGTGTTGTTTTTATTTACATGAGTATGGTCACTATAAAAAATAAGATCCTTGTTCTTAATTCACTTCGCATCAATTCATACAAGTCTTGTATAAGCTTCTTCTGACTATCATTTGTCTCTGTGAATCATCAGAAATGGATAGTAGTCATCAAGTCTGACAAGTCTTGAAAAGTTTTTTTTTATCATATCTCAGTTATATATACCATTAACAAAGAAGACCTATATTATGAATTACAAATCAATAAATTGCTGCTTTGATAACCTTCATCAAGATGCCACAAACTGTCATTTTAAAAATATCTTTCCCCCTGGTTCTTATTGGATGATCAAATCAATAAATGAATTAATCTCTCCTGAAAGCAACTGGGGATCTCCATCATTTCCTAGAGCTGAAGCAACTTCTTCCTCCCAAGAGAGTACAAATAACCTTTAAAAGGGAAAAGTATCTATTATGTAGGTCCAAGGGTTAATGGTCCTCTTCTTTTTCCTTTTTTTATCATATTATTCCATTCTCCAGGCCTCTCTCACAGGTCAGGATTCTCTTCTATCTCTTCAGACACTTTCTCTCATTTTTTGCCCTTTATCTATTAAAAAAATCCAATCCTATTTTAATTTATTTCACACACACACACAATTTCCCTCTTTTTGAACCAATGTAGATGTAAGTTATGTTAAAGCATTGCCCATTCCCCCCACCCCATCAATTTCCCCTCCAGTATAAAAGCTCTTCCTTGTGTACCTCTTGGTGTGTGAGGAATTTTTCTCCATTCTTACTCTCCCTTCCCCCTACTCCTAGGGAATCCCTTGTCCTCATCTATCCACTTTTTTTTTACATCATCACAACATAATCACCTTAATTCCACACTTTGTTTCTATGTAGAATCTTTTGAACTGCCTTAATAATTAAAAAGTCCTTAGAAAATACATGTATCATCTTCCCAGAAAAGTAAACAGTTTAACCTTATTGAATCCCTCGTGATTTCTCTTTAATGTTTACCTTTTTATGCTTTTCTTGAGTCTTGTATTTTTAAAAGTTAAATTTTCTATTCAGCTCTGGTCTTTTCATCAGGAATGCTTGAAAATCCTTTATTTTGTTAAATATCCATTTTCCCCCTTGAAGGATTTGCTGGGTAGTTTGTTGGGTAGGTGATTCTTGGTTATAATTCTAGTTTTTTTGCCTTCTGGAATATGATATTTCAACAATATACCAAGACTAGGCTCCTTTAATCTGGTAGATGCTAAATCTTGTATGATCCTGATTGGGGCTCATGGTATTTGAATGGTTTCTTTCTGGCTGCTTGAAATAATTCTGTTTGACTAGGGAGCTTTGGAATTTGGCTATAATATTCCTGGGAATTTTCATTTTAGGATATCTTTTGAGTGGTGATTGGTGGATTCTTTATTTCTTTTAAAAAACTAATTTATTTTTAACATATTTTTAAAAAAAATTTTTTGAGTTCCAAATTTTCTCCTTTTCTCTAAACCCTAAGTTTTTTTTTATCTCTTTCAGAGGTGACTGATGGATTCTTTCCATGTCTGGAAATAAGATACCAGGTCAGTTTTCCTTGATAATTTCTTGAAAGATGATATGTTGAGTTTTTTTTTATCATGGCTCTCAGATAGTCCAATAATTCTTAAATTATTTGTCTTTGTTCTATTTTTCAGGTCAGTTGTTTTTCCAGTAAGATATTTCACATTTTCTTCTATTCCCCCTCCCACTCCCACCATTCTTTTGACAATATTTTATAGTTTGTTAATGTCTCATAAAGCCATTAGCTTCCATTTACCAATTCTAATTAAAAAATTTTTTTAGTCATCTTTTATACATCTTTTTCCATTTGACCTATTCTGACTTTTTTAGAGGTGTGTGTGTGTGGGGGGGGGTAAGGCAGGACAATTGGAATTGAGTGAACTTGCCCAAAGTCACACAGCTACTAAGCATTAAGTGTCTGAGGCCATATTTGAACTCAGGTCCTCTTGACACCAGGGCCAGTGCTCTATTCGCTGGGCCACCTAGCTGCACTTCCTATTCTGATTTTTAAAGTATTATTTTCTTTAGTACTTTTTTGTACCTCTTTTACCAAGCTGTTAAATCTCTTTTCATAATTTTCTTCCATCACTTGCATTTCCTGTTCCAATTTTTTCTCTTCATGTGCTTACATGTTTCTTTAACTCTTCCAAGAATTCTTTTTGGGCTTGGGTCTAATTAATATTATTCTTTGAGGCTTCTTTTTGGAAGCTGTTATCACATTGTTGTCTTTTTCTGAATTTTTTTTCTCAGTCTTCCCTGCCACTGTAGCAACTTTTTATGGTCAAATTATTATTATTTTTTGGGTTTCTGTTGTTGGTTGCTCATTTCCCCAGTATATTTATTCACTTTGAATTTTATGTTGAAGTTGAGTTTTGTTTACTTGGGGTGAAGAGGTGTTGCCTCAAGCTTCAAGCTTTTCTTTTATGCTGCTCTTTTCAGAGCTAGTTTTGGGTGTCTGCAAGGTTTTGGCCCTTTCAAGGCAGTATAATCCTGGGAGAGGTATGATTCTCTCTTGGTCTGTGCTCTGGTTTTTACCCAAGTAAATACATCACCTGTAGCCAAAAGTACTAGCACTCTCTTTGCCTTTGAAAATACAATCAAGGGCCCTGCTCCCTTGTGACTGACCACAAGTGCTCCTCTCTACTCTGGAACTGTGAACCAGAACTTCATATGGGCAATGGATTTGCCAGTCAGTGTCAGCTGTATCCAGTACCAACAAGGTCACCTGTAAAGTAATTTCTTTCTGACCAGTTGTGTGACTCCTTTGCTATCTCTGATTGAGAACTCTTGAAGCTATTGCTGTAGCCACTGTTGCCACCACTGCTATGTGTGTAGGCTCCAGGCATGTGGTGACTCTGATGTTACAGACTACTCCTGACAACCTCAAAACTTTTCTTAAGTCAGAAAAATGTTTCACCCAACTTTTTGTTGGTTCTGTCACTTTGAAATTTGACTTGTGGCATTATTTTAGAGTTATTTGGAGGAGAATATTGGGAGAGTGCAGCTAGGTGACTGCTCTTAATCTCCTATCTAGGCTCTGACCCTTTGGTAGATTCTTTCAATTTCTATTTTACTCTCTATTTGAAGGCTGTCTAGACATTTTTCCTAGACAAGTTTAAAAAATATGATATCTAGGCTTTTTCTTTCGTTATAGTTTTCAGGTATCCAATAATTTTAAAATTATCTGTCCACAATCTCTTTTCCAGGTCAGTTGTTTTTCCTATGAGAATATTTTCTTCTTCTTTTCATTATTTTGGCTTCATTTTATTGACATGTCATGGAGTCATTAGTTTTCAGTTGCCTAATTCTAATTTGTAAGGCATGATTTTCTATAATGAGCTTTTACCCAATTTCCCCATTTGACCAATTATGCTTTTTAATAGTTATTTTCATCAGTGAATTTTATATCTCTTTTCCCATTTGACTAATCTGTCTTCAAGATATTATTTTCTCCAATATTTTTGTGCCTCTTTTTTAACAAGCTGCTAATTGTGTAACTTCCTTCCTTTGTTTTAATTTTTTTGCCTTATTTTCCCTCTATCACTCTTATTTGACTTTGAAAATAAATTTTTTAAGCTCTTTAAGAAATTCTTGTTGGACTTGGGTTCAATTTACCATTTTCTTTGAGGCTTTGTTTGTAGCTGTTTTGATTTCAGTGTCTTCTGAGTTTGTGTCTTGATCTTCCTTGTCACCATGGTAACTTTTTATTTTCAGCCTCTTTTTTGTTGTTGTTTGCTTATTTTCCCAATGTGTTTCTTGATATGGAACTTTATGTTAATGTTGGGCTTTGCTCCTAGTATGTGTGTGTAGGCTGTGCAGGGTTATTGTCTCAAGCTTCAGGCTTTTTTGCACTGCTATTTTCAGCTAGTTCTGAGAGTTTGGAAGTTTTCATTGCTTCCAAGGTAATATGATCTGGGGAGAGGTGTGGTCATTGCTCTCCTGTCCTACACAGTGATCCTTTACCAGGAAGGGCCCCAGATCCCTTGGGATTGCAATCATTACCATTCTTCAGGGCCCCTGATCTCTTGGGATCAGAAGTGATACTGCCCCTCAGGGCTTCCACTCCGTTTTAACTGAAAGTACTCCTCCTAGTCTTTGAGCTATGGCCCAGATGTGGAAATAGGTAATGGAGTTGCCAAATAGCATCTGACCCTGCATCCAGGGCTAAGACAGAGGTCCCCTATACTCTCTTTCTGACCAGATTCCTTTACCATTTCTGGTGTGGGAACTCCCAAAGATGCTGCTGCTTTAGTTGCTACAACCTAGTCCCACCACTGGTATTTCTTCCACATGGACTCAGAACCAGTCTCCACACCCATGTCACAGATTCCTCTTTCCGAACTCTTAAATTGTCTTAGGTTTGAAGAATGTTTCACTCTGACCTTTTATTGACCCTACCACTGCAGAATTCAATTTGAGGTGTTATTTTAAAGTTCTTTGGAGGGGAATGTCAGGAAGGCTCAGCTGAATGCTTGCTCTACTCTGCCATCTTGGTTCCATTCCTGGAAGCCACCTTCATCTATTTTTAAAAGAACATTTCACTCTACTTGACAATCTGGAATAGGGAGTGGTGTTTCTCAAATCCCTTTTCCTTCTCTCCCAAGAGGAAGTACAGCCTGCACTTTGAACACAGTTATTGAGCCACAACAGAAATACACATAAACTACACATTTTATAGTCAATTGTGAAATTTTTCTTGCACTCTGAACTTATGCTGGAGAATATAGGAACTGATCCTACCACCTCTTTCACATGAAAAGCTATTTTGCTTTACAATATTAACTAATTCTCCACCTACAATGTCTTAGCCTATGAAAGGCCTAAAGAATTAACAGTTTGAAAAATTAATGCTTTACTCTTTTTTCCATAAAAAATAGATAAAAGTTGTTAGCTTACAATATTTTTCAAAAATCACTTAAAATGTTTGTAGTAGTTATTGATTCTAGAAGGAGTTATTGATTCTAGAAGGATGTTCATTGAATACACACACACATATATATGTATGTATGTATACACATACATGTATATATACATAAATAATTCATGATAAAACGATGTCTCTTTTAGTCATTCAGGTAATAGTCTTTCTCAAATAACATTTCTATTTCACATCAGCCTTTGCTTTTGAGACTCTAAGATCATAGATTTACAACCGGAAGGGACCTTGAAGACCATCCAGTTGAAATCCCTCCTTTAAGAGACAAGGAAGTGAGCTCAAATTGCTTAAAGTGACTAGCCCAAATTTTGGAGACTTATAGAGACAGAAATAGATTTTTGACTTCGAATTCAGTTCTCTTTCAAAATGAGTTTAACTGTTGCCTGAGGTGGATGGAGTATTAAAAGAGGACTAGCCTCTCTGGTGTGAGGGCTTGCAGATTCATTTTCAGGGCTGTTCCTCTACTTTTTAAAAAGATTTATTCTGTACTTAAGAAATTAAAAACAACATTTCAATAACATAGTAGAATGGGAAAAAGGTGATTGCAGATGAAACAGCAAATCTATTATGTATAGCTTGTTCTTCTTTTACAAAAATATAGAATAAAGTTGCCATGTAACTTTTTATTTTCTTTTCTCCTCCTCCCCTACTCTAGAAATGGGTACTATTAGGCACAAATATGTACACACACACACTTCTTTTATGAGCTCTTTCTTTGGATAAAGATTGTGTCTTCCTTCATTTGTCCTTTGTAATTAATTTGGATATTTTTAGTAGTCAAAATGACTTATTCACTCAAATGTTGTTACTGTATACAACCTTCTCTTGGTTTTGCTCAATTCAATCTGCATTATTTTGTGTGTCTATGTTTTTCTAAGATCATCAAGTTCATAATTTCTTATAGTACAGTTGTATTCCATAACAATGATATACCACAACTTGTTCAGTTATTCTCCAATTGATGGTCATTCCCTCAATTTCCAGTTCTTTGCCACCACACAAAGAGCTGCTATAAATATTTTAGAACATATGGGTTCTTTTCCTTTTTCCTTAATCAACTTTGGAAACAGACCTAGTGACTAGTTAATTTATAATCAACTAAGAGTTGGTTTTATGGGAAAAAAAACCCCTCCAATAAAATGGATAAACCATTGATTGATTTGATTTAAAAAAGAGAAGAAAATAAAATCATTAGTATTAAAAATGAAGAGTGACTATAACACTAATGAAGATGAAATTAAAGCTATTATAAGGAGTTTTTTGCCCAATTATATACCAATAAGTTTAAAATTTAAGTGAAATGGAAGAATGTTTACAAAAATATAAATTGCCTAGATTAGCTGAAAAAAAAAGAATATCTGAATAGACCTACTTTGGAAAAAGAAATGCAAGAGACCATAAGTGAGCTTTCTAAGAAAAAAGCATCAAGACTAGGTGGATTGACAATTTTTGTCAATCATTTAAAAATGAGCTAGTTTTAATATTCAATAAATTATTTAGACTAACAGGCAAAGAAAGGATCCTATAAAACTCCTTTTATAAAACAAATATGATACTGGTACCTAAACCAGGAAGAGTAAAAACAAAGGAAAAATTATAGACCAATTTCATTAATGAATATAGATACAAAAGCCCAATTAAGTTATATCATTATATCATCACCTAAATTATAATCATTAGCTAAATGATTATAACACATTATGACCAAGTAGGATTTATACAAGGAATGCAGGGATGGTTGGACATAAGAAAAACTATTAATATAATTTATTATGTCAATAATACAAGTCCAAAAACCATATGATTATGTCAATAGATGCATAAAAAGTTTTTGATAAAGTACAACACTGATTTATATTAAAACACTTGAAAGTAAAGGTATAAATGGATATTTCCTTAAATTGAAGGATAATAGTACCTAAAACCATCAGCAAACACTATTTACAATGGGGATTATCTAGAAGCCTTCCCAGTAGCATTGGGTATGAAACAAGGAAGCTCCCTGTCACCAATATTATTCAATATTACATCAGTAATCCTAGCAATAACAATAGGAGAAGAAAAAGAAACAGAAGGAATCAGAAAAGGGAATGAAGTAATAAAACTATCTTTTTTCAGATGATATGATGATATACTTGGAAAATCCTAAAGCCTCATCCATCTTTCATGTCTATCTTTCACCTAACTCTCACCTGTGTGGCTCCAAGAAGCTGTGGTATGCACAAGAGTTTTACTCTTGTAAAACCCTTTTAGCAGAGGTTGAGGCGGGGCTCAGATTGAGAGTAACCAACAGTTTTCAAATTTGTTAGTGAATTAGGGGGATGTCTACCCCAAGCGTGCAAAGACTTCCTCCAGAAGTGGGATGATGAAAATTTGTTCAAATTGCTGTAAAGGTAGCTGAAGTGCATCAAAGATGCTAAGGTCATCCACTGCATCCTGGGTCATTGCCAACAGTCCTGACTTTTGTCTTGCCAGTGGACTTTGATTACTCTAGAAGAGAGAGTGAGGCAGATGATGTTGTGCAATTCTGTCTCATTAAAATTCAATTCATGCACAAGTCAAGACATCACCCTGTGATGTCATTGGTACCCTTCAAAAATGAAAGATGGGGGGCAGCCAGATGGCACAGTGAATAGAGCACTGGCCCCGGAGTCAGGAGGACTAACTGGCCTCAGACATTTAACACTTACTAGCCATGTGACCTTGGGCAAGTCACTTAACCCCAATTGCCCTGCTTTCCCCCCTCCAAAAAGCCAAAAAAAGGGATTTAAAAAAATGACATAATTTTTTTTAAATGACATAAAATGACTATTTTCTGTGTTCTCTCCCTTCTTCCTTCACCTTCTGTTTCTAACTGTCTTTTGAGGCCTTTTGGTAACAGTTCCGTCATTCTGACCTTCTGCCGCTTTCTTTTCCTTTCACATGCTGCCTTACCCTCTCTTATCCTCACCGCCACCGTTAAGCACAGCCTCTGCCTACTCTCCATTACTATCAGTGATTCTCATGCCTTCAGAAATTTCCTTATGTTTGCCTTATTCTCTCCCTCTTCTATTATTTTCTGAGATGAACAGCTTTCTTCACGGTGGTCCTTTCTATGTTGGAAAAACAAAACAACTCATGCATACATTGTTGTACTTATAGATAGAATGGTATTAAGTACTTAATGCAGCACTATATGACTGAACAATTCAACCATACATTTGAACCTAAAGAGCATTATAGAAAATAATCAATGCTGACCCATTATGTCATAGAATAAAGCAACTAACATGCCCACAGATCAGATAATTTGCTTTTTCACAAAACAAATACAATTTTTGCTTTCCATAAATTCACAATATGCAAAAAATTCTTAAAGTAATCCCCATTCCAAAAAACCACGTGTTAACTTTATTGTATGATATTGAGTTCTCTTTCTGCTCCTGCCTCCTGCTTAGAACTCCACCTACGTCTTCCCCCAACAAAAAAAACCAAAACAAAACCTTCAAATTAAAAGAAAAGAATTGAAGGGAGGAGAGACCACAGCTACCATTGCTGTCTGTACTGAGAGAGGAAATCTTTGTCCCTGTCAGCTCCCCACATTAACCCTCCTTTCCTGCTTTTGTCTTACCTCAAAGCTTGGTTACTATGTGTCTCTCCCTCCTCCTCATGCATCCTCTCCTGTCTGTGTCTGTAGCCAGCTTCCACTTGTCTGCTCCCTCTCCCCCTTGAACTATGTACCAGCCCCCTTCCTTCATGGTCTGCCACCTCCTTCCTTCTTTCCTCCCTCCCTCCTTCCCCACATCTCTGGAGAAATTTGCATTACATAAAATTTGTTTTAGTAGAGGTCTTCAGAATGATTCACTCATATAAAGTAAGAACTGTCTGTACCAATAAATTAGGAAGTTGTATTGACAGCAGCTCAGCTTAGTGACAAAATGCACTAAGAAGCAGAACAAAATAAACAAACATATCTATCAGTGGAAGGAGAGTGAATGTGGAAACAGAAAGACATTGGAATAAAGCTGTTTCCTGAGTGACTGGAGTGGTTTCATGTCTGCTTCTTGCAAAGCCTCCAGAGTTAGGGAATGTAGGTTTTGGTCATGATTTGAAAAGATAATACTTGTGGGCTCCATTATGACTAGAGGATTTCCATACCAGCAACAGAACAGTACCAAGAGGACCCATGCTCTTATAACAAGTTTGTATAAAAACCACCTGAGATTTAGTACAAATATACTAAGATATCATATATGATATGCAAATTACATATAATATAATATATTGACATATACTAATATAATAATATAGAAAAATAACAAGTCAGGGTTGCAAACTTAAAATGTCGTGAAAATGTTTCATCCTTGAGAGCTCAATACAAACACCACATTTAGTAAGAATTATAGTTTAGAACGACTTTTGTCTAAATATCACAGCAATCTAAATGATAATTGACTTTTAACTGGGCCATCTATAAAGAAAAAAGTATGTTTTCTGATATAAATCTTATCAGCCCTGTGGGATACTATAAGCCAAACACTAAGAAAATGACAAAGAGAAGATCTGTTTTTGAATTGCAACCAAAATAAACAGAGCAGAGAAACTGATCTTTGTGGAGGGCAGGCAAGCAGAGATAATAGAGGTAATAGATACTCTGGGTATCACTCTATTCTACATAACACATACAAAAACAGAACTGTTCTGCATTTACTTTTCAATCACCATGGAAAGATGTAGCATTTACATTTCCCTTCCTTTTACATGACCATAATCATATTTGGTGCTGCCTGGCATGGCCATTCCAAACATTTTAAGTTTTCCAAGGTTATGATCATTTTTCAGAACAGAAATAGAATGATTGCCATATGCAGTCCCACTGTGCAGGACTCATTTGTGTTATCCTGAATGGACTAGTGTGTTTAGAATGTTTCAAGTTCAATATCAACTTGATAATAAAGTATTTCCAGGAGGTTAAATATATCCAGAAATTGCTACTATTCAGAAGAAAAACAGGATCTGAGAAAACCACATTACCAGTTTTCAAAATGTACTTGTTAAAGAATATTATTTAATTTTAGATATTCACTACCATATATGAAAACCTTGGAAACTTTTCATCTACATTTTTATTTAGCACATGAGGTTCTACTTGATTTGATTCAACAAGCATTTATTTATTCATCTTTGTGCCAGATGCTATGCCAAGGACTGAAGATATAAAGACAAAACCAAAAATCCCTGCTCTCAAGGAGCTTCTACCCTACTACAGGAGACTATACACATACACACACATACATATATACACACATACACACATACGCGCACATACATATATACATATATACTGATAAGGTAACTCAAAATACATACCAACTAAATGCAAAGTAATTCCAAGATGAAGGGTAGAGAACACTAATAATAAGGATAGGTCAGAAAAGGGCATATGTATAAGAGAGCCACTGAGCTGAATTTTGGAAGAAGTTAGGAATTCCAGGCTGCAGATCTGAGAAAGGGGAATGTTTTAGTCATAAAGGGAAGGCTTATATAAAGCCTTAAAACATTGTCCTTTGCATGAATGTCTGAAAAAATATAATACAATTTCTTTATAAATACACATGTATCCCATAGTACTTCAAAGAATAAAAAGAAATGAACTAAATAAAGTGGTTTCTTCCCCTCAAAGAATTATGACCACTTAGAATTAAATTCCTTCAGATAACTGTTTGTGATACTCTATTAGGGAATTCCTCAAAACGATTTTTTATGTGAATAATTAATAAATGTCTAGAGAAGGAGATGTCATGAAATTATCAGAACCTAGATACGAAGACCCAGGATGACAACCCATAGAAATTATTTTTAAAGACTCTCTCTAAACCAATTTGAGCTTATCCAGCTGTAGCACACTCCACTATAAAAGAGAGAGGAATGATAAAAGATCAAATCCTTTCAGATTAAGTGCTATGACTTGCAATTTATAAGTAGACTTTTGAATTTTAGTTTCTCAGGCTAACATACAGCATAATTTAATCTTTGATTATTCCTTAAAGATAGCTTAAAAGGAAAAAAAATGTGATATGTGATTTTGGTTGTTACAAATGAGATTTAAGTCCTTAAACCCATTTCTAGTTTTCCTCCTACTGGCAGAAGAAATATGTATGACTTCTGTATCACTAGATCATAAAAAAAATGGTGATTATTGTAGCAAGGTATATCCCAAAACCACAAGTAGGAATTCTGGTTCCAGAGACAAATTCAAGTTGAGGGTGGAGGTTGTGTAAAGGTCCATCCACCCCAGAGGGTCTTGTCATGCTGGCAAATCTCCAGACAGATATGGGGGGAGTGGGTAATGCAGATGGAGTCACAGTAATTCTGTGGGAGCATTGTGATGTCACATGGTATGTGATACCAAAGAGGACCACAAGGCATGGGAAAGAAGCAAATTATCTCCACTAAGAAGCATATACCTCAGTTGTTGGTACCTAATAATAATAATTATATATATATATGTATACACACACACACACACACACACAAATAACTTTGAATCTACAGTACCTAATAATAAGAGTTTATCCTGGGTTTGACTCTAGTCTCTCTCCCCTAGTAGCGGGAAAGGGAGCTAACTTCCTATCCAATGTAGTTGAGTTATGCTGCAGCATTTTGCCATTCTTAATTTAGCAACACTTTTTACATAGATGTTAACATAACTTGCCACATCTACCTGGTCTGAAATTCTTAGAATCGTACCATATTTTGAGTTGGAAGAGAACTTGTGGAGGTCATCTAGTTCTCAATCATTTAAGAAAATAAGGAATTTGAGGTCCACAGAAAATTACTTAATTCTTTTCAGAAATGGATCCACCATAACAATGTCAATGGATTTGCCTTAAAAAAATGGTGGCAGGTCCAATCTTCTCGATATCAAATCCAGTGCTCTTGCCACCAAGCACATTGCTTCAAGTTAGAGCCTTTTTTAGGAAGAGGGGAGGCAAGAGACATGAACAGCAAAAGTAGAACTTAATTCTTAGCAGTTTATATGCTATGGAAAAAATGTCTTTCTCAGACATCACTGTCAGAAGAAACAGCCAGCACAGAAATAATAATTGGGAAAGAACAATTAATCCATAGTTAAGGGTTTTGCCTTTGACATTGTTATAAACATCAACATAGCAATTTATAACATTAGGAAAGGCATCATTCTGATGGTCAGAGTTATCCAGACCTTGGAAAAACTGGTCTTATTCCAATCTATGCAAAGTTATGAAACTGATTGTTACTTTTGCCTTAATAATTCCTTTCTTACAAACCCTTTGGATCCAATATGGACCTTCTTCTCTCATCAGATTAGCTTCATCTTTGTTCTACAATATGCGTTATTCCTTCCTGCCTCCTTACCTTTGTCCATGTTGTTTCTACAAACTAGTCACATTTATCTAGTCAGAACCTGCCTGACCATTGAATCCTAGTTTAGCCACTACATCTTCCAAGAAACCTCCTCTTTCAATCATTTTACCTCTTTATTTTTCCCTTTTCTGTATTCTTGTAGCATCCTACTATCTTGTGTTACTATAAGATGAATGTTTTATGGAAGAGTTATGGCAGTAAAGAAAGGAAGGGAGGGAACAAGTATTTATTAAGTACCTACTATGGGCCAAGCACTATGCTAAGTGCTTTACAAAGATCTCATTTGAATCTTACAACAACCCTGTGAAGTAGGTGCTATCATTACCCCCACTTTACAGTTAAAGAAATAGAGGCAGAGTAGAAGTGGCTTCCCCAAGGTCAGACAGATATTAGGTGTTTGGATAAATTTAAACTCAGGTTTTCCTGACTCTAGGTTCAGTGTTCTATCTACTTTATTGTCTTGCTACGTAAAAACATATAAGGATAGATATGAGAGTAGTACAAGATAAAGTATGGATGGATTGCAACATGCACCACTGGGCCATCCTGTATACATCTGTGAGATTATGGATGAATTGAAGTATTAATGTATTATTGTTTATTTCAAGTAAAGCTGTATTATTTTTCCCAATGAGATTATATGTGTCCCAAGGCAAAATAACTTTATAAGTTTTTATTCCCCTAAGAACTGGTGCATAGTTCAACAATACTTGCTAAATTAAATTTAAATTCAAGTAACAAGAAGGTCCATTCTAGGGGGTGCAGGTGTACTGGGAAAACTGTATGAGGAAGTGGAGGAAGGAGGGTGCAGATGGATTTATGGTGTGAAGGGAGGGAGGGAAAGAAAGAATGTGTACAGGCTTTTGACATCTGGAGAATAAGGATGAGTTATTTAAGAAAGAGAAGGAAATCCTGAAGATAACTTATAAGGTTTTGGATTTTTATAGAAAATTAATAATTAAATTAGTGGAGAAGAAATTTAAGAGATTTTGAAGAAAAGTTGAGGGAGCACAATTTAAGCTAAAAAGGAAAAAGACATTATTAAGGGTTGAAGAGAAAAAGAGTTGAAGAAAAAGAACCTGAAGATTTAAGCAAATGGGGGTTGGTTAGGGAAGGTAAGTAAGTAAAGGCAAATTAATGGTAAAGTAAACTGGTAAGTAAAACAAATAAGTGAGGGTGGCTAGTCAGTGCAGGGAACAGAGTGCTACACCTGAAGTCAGGAAGATTCAACTTTCTGAGTTCAAATCTGACCTCAGACACTTATTAGCTGTGTGATCCTGGGCAAGTCAATTAACCTTGTTTGCCTCAGTTCCTTATCTGTAAAATGAGCTAGAGAAGGAAATGGTAAACCATTCCAACATCTTTGCCAGGAAAATCCCTAATGGGGTCACAAAGAGTAAGAGATTAATGAAATGATTGAAAAGCACCAAAAATCAAATGAGTGAAATAAGATTAGAAGACAGAGAAGTGAAACGAAGTTTTGCATGGTTATCCAGGTATTCAGAGATGAAAAAGGGGTATAAAGGACTTAATGAAATCCTTACAAGGTTAGGTATAAACACACACAAATTATTATGAAAAAGGCTGAAGGTCTTCATTCCTATGGAAAGCAGGATGAATTTAATGTTTGTTTCTGCCACAACTACATGATTTTTATGTTCAAAGTGCAAGGCTTTCTCAGACATCCCTGGCAGAAGATGGTGAGAGGGCTTGAGAAACGCCTCTCCAAACTCTTCAGGAGTGCAGAACCTGTGGCTTTGAGGCCACGTGTGACCCTCTGGCTCCTCAAGGGCAGCTCTTTGGATTCCGTCAAAGTTATCAGGGGTGATTAATTTTACTATCAAACAAAATGAAGTAGAAGAAGGGCTTCAGTGCAGAGGAAAAAGAATAGAAAAATAGTATGTTTTAGAAACTTGGAGAATAGAAGATTATTATACAGAAGAGGACAAAAAGAAATAGCACCGTGTACTTGTAACTAAAAAATAAATTTGAAGCACTTTCTGAAGAATGAGGGAAATGGTCTAAGTAGAAAGCAGCTGCTTGTCTTCTAAGATGAAAGTAGGTTCATTGGTGTTGACAGATGATCATCCAGTAACAGAAAGAGGAAGAAGAGAGCTGCAGTACTTGTTGCTGAAGAGGGGGAACAAAGGCAGGTATTTATTGACCTGATTAATTAAAACTTTATCTAACATTTCTATAGCACTTAATATGTGCCAGGTACTATGCTCAGTGTTTCTCATCTATTTTTACATATATTTTTACATGTATATATGTATATATCTATAATCTATGTATGTATGTATGAATGTATGTATGCATGCATGCATTTACCTATCTATCTATCTATCTATCTATCTATCTATCTATCTATCTATCTATCTATCTATCTATAATTTGATTGAGTAGCTCAGAGGAGAAACTGGGACTAGATATATAGAATATGCTTTTTACAAAAGAAACTTGATAGGTAAAATAGGCAGTAGAGTTGGCTAGCATTGTATATTACAAAGGACATATGGATGTAAGGAAACTCAGGAACCATAATTGGAGATTGTAGTACAGAGTATTTGGGAGAAGTTGAGTTGAGGGAGAAATAAAAACAATTTTCTTTTTAAAAATGTATTTTATTGATAATTTTGGCTTTTATATAATAAAAATTTCTCTCAGTATCCCTTCCCTTCCCAAAGAGCCATCCCATAAAACAACTAATATTTTTTAAAAAAGAAAATTAACAGAAAAGTCAGTGAATCATGAATACATCATAAAAGTCTGAATCTTCTCACCTGTGCAAAGTAGGGGATAGAGTGTTTTCTCATATCTCTTATTTGGTACCATGCTTGCAGAAATGATTTTCTTATGAGATTATACTACAGACTACCTGGAAAGAAATGGGAAATAGATAAAGATTTGGGGAAACAAATCACACATCTGGCACAAAACATGCTATATTAATGATATTGGGTACCCCTTTCCCCACTGCAATCCCTCCACCAAAAGCAGAACAGCTACTATCTTCTTAATATGACTTTAATAATTCACAAAGCTTGAAATGACTAACAATGGGAAAGTCTATTCTGGGTCTGGTTATTCCCACCAGGGAGAAACTGTTTGCTGGGGGTAGAAATCATGAGAGCTCTGTGAGGGAGAGAGTTTGTTGCAACAAAGGAGAAAAAAGCTGGGCATACTCTAACATGAGCCCTAGATCTTGGTAAAACAGAATTCAAAGGATTTTGAAGTAGGATAAGTAGAATCCCATGGGTTAAAATTCTATATTTGCATCTTGGGGAAAAAACATTTTTATTGAAAGTTTTGAGTTCCAAATTCTATCCCTCCTTCTCTTGCTTCATCCCTCTCCTCCTACTCCCCTAACACCTTTTCTGAGATAGTAAGCAATCAGATATAGGTTATGCAGGTGCAATTGTGTAAAACATTTTTGGGAAACTCTTAACAATGAGATTTTTGGAGACAAATGAGAAATAATACTGGTAGAGAAAACGTTGCCCTTGATGAATTTAAGTCCCTTACCATATAAACTGTATAACCAGTTACTGAATGCATTTACTGAATCATATTCTGATATTTGACAGATCATGGACAATGGGAGGGAGATTTTTGGATTGCAGGAGAATGTATGGTTCCAATGTTTAAGGGAAGATAATGGAGTCTTTAACACTCTAACCAGAGAATTTGAATTAGCTTCCTCACAAAAATGGAAAATTTACTTTCTTAGTGATTCAGTAAGGAGATGACACTTATAAAGAGCCATTATTGCTTCATGAAGACCAGTCCCTTCCAAACTCATCTTACTTCCTTTTTCTCCACCCCCACCCCCTTAGGCTTCCTTTTTTTGGACAGAGCTATTAAGCTGGTGGTTCTGGGGAAGGAGGTAGATTCTAGACAGTGCCTAGATTTTAGCAAAATGTCTGAAAAAGTATTTCCTACTATCTTTATGTTAAAGATGGAGACATATGGACTGGGTAGTAAAATAATTAGATGGATTTTGAAATAATTTAATGGCTGTTCTCCAAGTAGTCATTAATGATTTGACAAGGACTTAGGAAGGCATCTCCAGTAAATTGTTTCAGCAACCTGGACTTCACACTTGCTACTTAATATTTGTTTCAAGGCTTGGATAAGGGCAAAGATGGCAGGTTTATGAAATTTTTAAGTGACACAAAGGAAGAAGTGGATTATTCAAAAAGTTTTGGATAGCTTGAACATTGGGCTAAATTTAATAAAATGAAATTTAATAAGGATAAATATAAAACTTGGGTTTAAGAATTGATTTCAAAAGTACAGTATAGATGAGGCCTGGCTAGAAGTTGTTTATTTAAAAGTTACCTATAGATTTTAGTGGGTTGCAGGCGCCACAAGAATTAATAATAATATGGCTGTCACAAAAACAAACATGATTTTGGTCTGAATTAAGAAGAGTGATACCTGA
This sequence comes from Pseudocheirus occidentalis, assembly GCA_028646575.1. Lineage (NCBI taxonomy): Eukaryota > Metazoa > Chordata > Mammalia > Diprotodontia > Pseudocheiridae > Pseudocheirus > Pseudocheirus occidentalis. The sequence goes on along the minus strand of CM053596.1, from coordinate 188,916,567 downwards.
GAGGTGGCTAGGTGGTGTAGTAAATAAAGCACTGGCCCTGGAGTTAGGAGGACCTGAGTTCAAATCTGGAGTTAGACACAACATAAAAACCACAATGTGACCTTGGGCAAGTCACTTAATCCCAATTGCCCTGCCTTCCTACTCCCTCCAAAAAAGCAAAAAAAAAAAAAAAAAAAAAGAGAAAGAGTGATAGCTGAGGGTGTATTGTCAAATGTTTAACAGTCAGTTCTTAAGAAAAAAGGATGGAATAAACAGTTTTAAGTTTAATCTGCATTATTAACATTTTCTTTACTGTCTTAAATGTAGGCAGTCAATGAAATAAAAAATCAAGTCCTGATTTGTAGCATTTGCTGATTCCTGAGGTGTAAATGCTCACACTGAAAATTTGACAGTCAACTCTTGGGAGCCAGTATGGTTGTCTCCAGGATATCCCTGGATAGCTTTCGGGAATGAGAATTTAAGAGTTTTCCTGTACTTTGTCTAAAGTATTACGCTCAGTTCTGGGTGCCACAGTTTGTAAAGGGTTTTTTTAACATCTGGAATATAACTGGAATGGCGCAAGACCTTGAGTCCAGGTCCTATGAGAATTTGTGGAAGAAACTGGGGATGTTCACCATTTTAAAAGGTTATTATGCGGCGGAGAGATGAGATTTCTTCTCTTTGGCCCTGGGGGAAGAAATAGGAGCAATGGATAGATTTAATGGTAAAGAGGTCAATTTGGGCTTGATATCAGTAGAAATATTCTTTGAGTCTGGGCCATCCTGTAACAAAATGTGCTACCCTAGGAGGTTATAGGGTCAGAGATCTAGAGCTCAAAGGAATCAAAAGCCATCTGATCTGACTGCTTCATTACAGATGAAGAATATGAGACCCAAGGATGTGAAGGCAGTTACCTGAGTTCATTCAGGTAGTACACAGAAGAGACAGGATTTGAACCCAAGTTTTCTGCCTCCAGGATTAATGCTCCTCCCACTGAACAACAGTGCCTTTCCAAGGAAAGAACTTTCCTGCATTCAAAGTCTGCAGGTAGTGAATAGATGATCACTTGTCATTACACTGTAGTAGAGAGAATACAATATTTGGGGTCATGAAGACCAGGGAAGACTGCGGTTTGACTCTTGTGTCTGTTGCAATGTTCACTGATAAGTCACTTAACTCCTCTGAGTCTCTGTTTATGCATTTTCAAAATGAGGGAGTTGGATTCTGGCCTTTAAGTTTCCTTCTAGGTAAAATCTGTTATCCTCTGGATGTAATGAGGGGCAGCTAGGTGGTGCAATAGAACAAAGGGCCTGGAGACAGGAAGACTTGAGTTCAAATATGGCTTCAGACACTTACTAGCTGTGTGAGCCTGTGAAAGTCACTTTAACCCTGTTTGCCTCAGTTTCCTCATCTGTAAAATGAACTGGAGAAGGAAATGGCAAACCCTTCCAGTATCTTTGCCAAGAAAATCCCAAATGGGGTCACAAAGAGTTGGACGTGACTGAAATGATTGAACAACATGAACCTAATGAGCTTTTTTCCAAACTGTAGAGTTCTGTGCTTTTGTGATAAGGGAAGAAGAAAAGACAGCAAAAGAAAGAACAAAAGAAAGAAATTTAATACCTTGTCTAAAGGCAGGCCCATAGTTAAATGATACTGGTTAGATAGGTATCTATCTTTATATCCTCTTCAAAGACAACCAGAGAAATAGATTCCATAATTCCTTTTAGTAACCCATTCCAGGGGGTAATAATCCTTACTGTCAGAAGTTCTTTTTAAAATAAGACCCATATCCCTTATCCTATAGTGTAAGCCATTCTTTTTGTCCTCAGGAGAGATAGGAATGGTTGCCAGCCTTTGTTAAATAACCCCTTTTGTAATTAAAGATTATAAGTATCTTTGTTTGATACTTAGAAGTATTGTCTTCTATGGGGGAAATTGTCCCAGTTCTGTTATAACTTTTCACTACAGAATTTATTTTCAGATCCTTTTACTTAATTATGAACCACAATTACTTTTTTTCTCTGTTTTATTTCTGAGTATAATTCCTTTTGTTAGGTATTTTGAGTAACATAAACAATAAAAATAAATAAAAAGTGAAAGCTGATGCATCCTGCCTTGTAGCTTTGGTTACACACAGGCTCAAATTCTTTATTGTTAACAAAGAACACTGAAAATCAGTAGTATATGATGTAGATGAGAAGCAACTGAACTGGATTTAGATTCAGGAAATGTAGATTTGGATTCAAGTCTCTGGTCTGCCACTTACTGGATTTGTGACTTTAGGCAAGTCGGCAGCAAGTCAATCAGTCCCCAAGCACTTAGTAAGTATCCCTCTCTTATGCCAGGTACTCTTCTAGGTGTTGGAAGTTGCTAGGGGGTATGGTCTAAAGAATGAAACAATACCTACTCAGAATGAACTTACATTCTCTGAAGCAGGCCCTGTGGAGTGCTTAGACAGAGGTTCTCAACCTTCCTAATGCCACGACCCTTTAATACTCATATGTGAGCGTATCTGCATGTGGGTGGACTCACCTGGAGACCGATAGAGGAGTGGTGTCTCTGTTCCTAAGACCATTTGAAATATATGTTTTCTGATGGTCTTAGGCAACCCCAGTTCCCCCTGTGAAAGAGCTGTTCGACCCCCAAAGGGGTCATGACCCACAGGTTGAGAACTGCTGGCTTAGAACTTGATCAAATATCAAAGACACTAAGGTCATTCACGGTATCCCAGTCATCTTTTCTCTTGCCACTGGACTTCAGTGACTCTGGAAAAGAAAGTGAAGCCGACAATTTTGTGCAACTCTGCCTCACTTAAATCTAATTCACTTACAAGTCAAGGTATTGCTGAGTGACATCATTGGTCCTTTTCAAAAATGAAGGATAAATAACAACATCCTAATGTGGAGACTGGTATGTATGAAATCTATATGACATAAATATAAAGTTAACAAAAACAAATGAATTCAAAGTAATTAAATATGAGGTAGTTTGAGAGGGAGGATCCTAGTGTTTGAGGGGAATGGAAAGGATTCATGCAGATAATGGTAACTGAGGTATGTCCTAAAGAAAGAGAGGAGACTGTGGGGCAGGAGGAATATGGAAATACATTCCTGACAAGAGTAAAACCACAGAGATGGGAGGTGATGTGTCACATCTAACCAACAGAGGGAAGGCCACTTTGGCCAGATCCCAAATTGTGGGATCAAGAGTAATGTCCATTGATGCTGGAAAGAGAGACTGGAGCCAGGTTATGAAGGTTTGAAAAGTTAACCAGCATAGTTTATATTTTATCTTGGAAGTGATATGAAGGTACTGGAATTGATTGAATAGGGAAGTAACATGGTCAGATATATGGTTAATAAAATTTATTTTGACAATAGTGTATAGAATTTATTGGTGGTGGTGTGAAACTTAAGCCAGGGGGATCAAGTAGGAAGCTGCTAAAATAATCTAGGTAAGAGATGATGAGGGTCTATACAAATGAGCATTTGCCAGGCTATTGTCACCCATAATTCTGTGCTGAAAGGTTTAGCCAAGAACTGGGGGTAAAATAGTCCTTGGGTATCCTTTTGCTCTCATGTGTGGCAGAATCCCTATTTAGTCAGTAGTTTATATGGGTAAAATATAGAAGTAGGAACCAGGGAATCAGAGTTCTAATATAGGCCTCACTATTTATAGCTTTACTGGGTGACATTATGCAAGTTACAATCTCTTTTATCTCTCAGTGTCCCTAGTCAAAAATGGTGTATAAAACATTTAACATTTTTTTAGACAATATATAGACCTACATTAGATAAATATGCAGGGGAAAAATACTAAACCAAATTATTTTATTTCACAAAATTAAAATTAAACACCCTTAGGTATGTGGAGGTCATACAAATCCATACCCCCAGTCCTCATCAAAATATAGTGAGGAATACTGGAGAAACATAACTGATAGAAAGAAAGAACATCCAGAATGTCTTATCAGAAAAAAAGAAAGTGTCAGAATTCCAAACTCCATATTTTGCATACCATCTACATTGAATTACAATATCCTTGTATCTACTTCTGAGAAAAGTTGGGTAGAAAAGCCCTATGAAGAGATCTCGGAACAATAAGTAATTAACACCAGACTGAATAATCAAGTCATAAGATAAGTTTTCAATAAGAAAAAGGTTAACCTCTTTCCCAAACAGACAATTCTTACTTGATCATTATGCACCTTTCTTCATAGGTTGAACTCTAGAATAGCTACCTTAGGTTTAAGACACTTGGGAGTCAGTGCCCCTTCAAAAATACAGCTTACGAACCTGTAGCAGTGTGTTTACTTTAAACTAATGAGAAAAGAAACCTATATGATTCAATGAAAAAAAAGTTTAACAAAAGCATAGTAAATTAGGTGACAAGAAAAGGTCTGACTTACCCACAGGGCTATACTGCCCCATAGTTTATCCACTACAGATGTCAGGGAATGCACACTTGCAGAGAAATTTGTGTGAAGGGACACATGTATAAAGAATGCATGTGGTGTGGACATACCTACACAGGACACCCACATAGGGATGCATGTGGTTTGGGCAAACGCTTGGCTGGAGTAATACAGCTCTGATGCTATAGAACCCCCTGTGTCCTCTGATGACATCATCTTTGTCTGGTGAAGTGTCTTCACTGTCCACTATGTGACACCATCTCTGCTGTAGTATTGGCTGAGTTGTTTTCTGTTTCAATTTGCTGATTTTTCAGCTACTCAGTCTCTTTAGGACATTTGCTACACGTTGATACTACTTCTGGAGTTTGGCTCTTGGAAAGCCTTTTGCTTAGGAAAAAAAGCTCAGTAACCTCAGAGCAGGTACTTTGACAGCTTTATCTAGCAAGGAAGCTGGAAAAAGTCAGTAGAAATCCTGACTAGGAGGGCACTTCTTTTGACCACCTCTTCTCTGGCTGTTGTTCTAAGTCCCTGGGTCCAGACAAGGAGATGACTTACAGTTAAAGGATTAATTTTACCTCCTTTCAAATTCCTGGTTATCACGTTAGATCCTTATAAGCCTTTTCATGAAATCCTCCTAATCAAACTACAATGGAGCTGTGTAGGACTAGGACTATGAGACACCTCTCTTATTTACTCCCATTCACCCCGTACTCTTTCTGGTTAGTAGGCAAATGAACTTGGGATCAAGAACAAAAGAGCTAGGGTAAGGTGGCCAAGGTGGGCAGCTAGATGATGCAGTGTATAGAGAGCTGAACCTCAAGTCAGGAAGACTCATCTTCCTCAGTTGAAATCTGGTCTCAGACACTTTCTAACTGTGTGAGCCTGGGCAAGTCACTTAAATTTGTTTGCCTCAGTTTTTTTATCTGTAAAATGAACTGGAGGAGGAAATGGCAAACAATTTCATCATCTCTGCCAAAAAAGATCCCAAGTGGAGTCACAAAGAGTTGGACATGACTGAATAAGAACAGCAACAACAAAGATGGCCCAGGCTATGTGCCCCTACTTTGTTCTAAATTTGTTTTGATTATGCACCTTTGCCAGCAACAAAATCTGTGGCCCTTCTTCAGTATTCTTGCCCAAAGGCAAACCTGGTTGGTCCTCCAACTGAGACCCCATAAGAAAATGACAATGTATGTTCTAGTGAGAAGGGGTTCACTTTTTACTTGATAATGTTTGTGGAAGTTTGGGGCTAACAATGCTATTTATAACTTTGTTCTGTGTTTTCATGGATAAATGGCTGAAGGGATTGAAGACTCAGGGTTGACCGCAAAAGTGAAATTTACTTTAATCTACAAGCTGCTGAAAGTTTCTATTAATGAAACTCTAATGATATTTTGACCTATGAGATTTTCTCATTGCTGGCTTTTATTACACAGAAGTTTTCTCTTAATAGTGGCTGAGAATTTTGTTTCTGGGTCCCCAGTGAGAAGAAGCATAATGAACTAAATTTAATATGATTTATTTTTACATGAGCCACTGAAACCACCTGGAGGATGCCAAATGTGAAGGTCTGAGACCAACTCAATCCTCCTGTAGGGCCAAATCCATCAGTCCCATTCTGGTTACAATCTGGAGCTGTTGGAAACCACCTACATTCTCCAGTTCATCAATTCAATAAGTTTTTTTAAGTCCCTACTTTGTGCTAAGTTCTGGGGAGTCAAAGACAAAAATGAAACAATCCCTCTCTTCAAGAGGTTATATTCAAGCTTACTTCATAAACTTTCTGTCTGATAACTTTCTGCAATAAATCCTCAGGATTTTGTACTTATTAAAAATAAAAATACAACAAAAACATTAAGAAGCAAACTTCAGAAGCAAAACTGGACATAGTTCAAGGCAGATTTCAAAAAAAATATCCCAATTGATACATCTATAGGTCCCTAGAGCTGAGAAATTATATTGTACCAAGGTAGAGCAGTTCCCCAGTAGTTGGGGATGAGTGGGAATAACTACTTTCTCTACTCTTCTTGTCCTATGGCTAATAGATCATAGGATCACACCCAAAACCCAAATAGATCACTGATAACCATTGATTTGGGAATGCAAATCACAACCCCTCCTCCCTACCCATTCTGTGTGACTCTCTACCTTGTCTTCTCAAACCTGTCCCACAGGAGAGCCTTCCAACATGCTGGAGACCTTCCTCTATTTCTCCTAACATCATTTGCCTGTTGCCTCTCCACTTGTGATCAAGCCTATCTTTTCTTTCTATCACATAATTTTTTGATGACATCCTTCACTTCTGTTGGCACTCTGTACTCCTACTCTCTGTCAGTTATGTGTTGCAGTATGCTCACAGTCATTAAGTGTCTATTCATTGCCTTCTGTGTGATATTTATTCTCAGTTCTTCAGAATCGGTGGTGTTCTAGATCTCATCATCATACAGCAACACTGAAAAAATGCTGTATTGAGAAAACCAGCCTTTTCTTTTATGGGGAGCTTGGCATCAGTAGAAATGTTTTCAGTTTTCTGAAAGCATTCTTGCTTGCTTTCCTCCTCCTTTTCTATTCATTGTTTATCTATACTCTTCCAAATATACATACTGTTGGATAAACTCTGTTGGGTGTCCATTCAGATTCATGCTGAAATCTATGCAATAAACATTTTCCATCCATTTGTTCTTTCCTGTGTAGATGGATCAGCTAAATTCCCTTGGGTGATTATAAATCTCTTCCAGGAGACTCTGCAATGTCTTGGAAACTGATGCATTAAATACACGTCATGTGCAAACAGAAGAGTCTGGAGAACCTTTTGTTGAGAATGCAACTCACTATTTTATATCTGACTTAATGTTTATTGTCATTAGAGGGTCACTGAACAGAGATATGTCTCTATCTATATATCTGTATCTGTATCTGTATCTATTACTATATAGGCAACTAGGTGTTACAGTGGATGAAACACTGATCCTGAAGTTAGGAAGATTTAAGTTCAAATCTTTCTTCAGATTCTTACTAGCTCTCTTACCCTAGACAAGTCACTTAACCCTGTTTGCCTCAGGTTCCTTATCTGTAAAAATAAGTTGGAGAAGAAAATGGCCAACCACTCCAGTATCTTTTCTGAGAAAACCCTACTGGGGTCACAGAGTCAGACATGGCTGAAAATGACTGAACAACAGCAGAATATATGTATGTATGTATACATATTATTCATATTTGTGTGTATATATGCATATTTGACAATGGATCACAACTTTATCATACCACAGTTGCATGAAAGATTTAGAGAACATAAAACCTCGTTGTGATTCTTGTTTGATTATGGAAAAAACATTTGACTTGGTAGAACAAAATGCCACTTTATAACATCTTCCAAAGAATTCTGAGGAGTTATATATGGATGGCAAGTACCTTGTCTCACTTTATGTGTAGATGACCCTCATAAACATTTTGTATCAATGGGAGTATAAGCATATAGACAGTAATTCCTTACATTCTCTCAGTCTCTGTCTCTGTCTCTCTGTCTGTCTCTCTCTGTCTCTATGTCTCTCTCTCTCTTTCTCTCTGTCATTGTCTCTGTGTCTCTGTCATCTCTCTCTGTCTCTGTATTAATGAGGTTAAATATTTCTTCCATGCCTTTGGTATCTTGTTGTCCAGATACTTTGTATACTTATCCCTTAATGCCATCACAATTGTGTCTCCTCCAGTGTGGACATCCTCTCTCTCTATTTCATCCAACTAGATGCTTTTTCTGTCTACATTACAGTTAAAGTCATCTTTACCTCCTCTGTGGGCACCTCAGGGAATGTTGTTAAGATACAAGTGGTGGTTCTGCTACCCTTAACAGAGATCTTGTTTTGTTGAAATGGTTTTGGTAAAGCTTTTCCATTTTTTCTTCTGGTGATGGACCCCCTTCTGTTTTCATCTTCAAATATACCTTTGTGATGGATATCTTGCCAAGTTTTCTTTAAACTGGTTTTGGCCTTCATATTGTTCTCTGTTTTAGGAGATGATATTACTTATCATTGTTCATTAACTCTCTTTGTAAAATTTCGTAGAGAACTTTATATTCTGTGCTGCCTTGGCAGCCATAACTTTTGCCATTTGACAAGAAAGTCAAATGTTTCTTGATAAGGAACTTTATGTACCATTTTGGTCTGTGTGTTGTAACAATGAACATACTTTTGTTTAACTTCTGAATGAAATTATTATAATGGATGTTGGTGGCATTCTCTCAACCATGTCCCATTTTGATTTTCAGTAGTTTATTTAAATAAGTCAGGGTTGCTCTAAAGTGCTAATAATTAGAGAAATACACATTGAAAACAACTCTTAAGTCCTACCTCACAACCTTCAGATTGGTAAAATTGACGAAAAATGACAATGAGAATGTTGGATGGGATGTATGAAAACAGATGCACTAATGTACTGTTGATAGAGCTGTAAACTGGTCAAACCATTCTGGAAAACAATTTGGAATTAGACCTATTAAGCTATTAAACAGTAAACACTCCTTGACTCCATGATACCGCTATTAGGTCTATACCCCAAAGAGACCAAAGAAAGAGGAAAAGAACAAATATGTACAAAATTAGTTATAACAACTGTTGTGCCGAAGAATTAAAAAACGAGGGGGAATTCATTAATTGAAGAATGACTGAACAAGTTATGATGTAGGAATATGATGGAATATAAGAAATAATGAAGGGGATGATTTCAGAGAAACCTGGGAAGACATATTAACTAATGCAGAGTGAACTGAGTAGAATCATTAGAATAATGTATACAACATTGTTGTAAAGACAATCAACTGAAAGATTTAGGAAATCTGATCAGCATAATTACCAAACACAATTTCAGAGGAATGAAGGAAAAAAATAAATGTTTATTAAGCGCTTACTATGTGCTAAGAACTATTCTAAGTGCTTTACAAATAGGTCCTCTAATACAACAACCCTGGGAGGTAGGTGCTATTACTATTGTACTTTTATAGATGATAAAAGTGAGACAGAGAGAAGTTAAGTGACTTGCCCAGGGTCACACAGCTAATTAAGTATCTGAGGACAGGTTTAAATTCACATCTGTTTGGTCCAGGATTCTATCCAACTACCTAATCCTGAGTAGCCTACCTACATAGCGAGAAGACTCATGATGAAATAAATTACCCAAATCCTGATAGAGTAACAATGAACTCAGAGTACAGATTGATACATATTTTTTGACGTGGTCAATATGAGAATTTATTTTCCTTGACTATACATATATGTAACTAGAGTTTTGTTTTTCTTGCTTTCTCAATTTGGAGTAGGAGGTGAGAGGGAGAGAAGATGAATCTTCATTTAAAACAGAAAGTTTAATTAAAAATAATTCAGGGTTAACTCTTCTTAATTGTATACCATATGTTTTTCTCATTACTATCTTTCATCTTGTAAATTTTGATGAGTTGGTGATTTGACTATGCACAAACATCTACTTCTAAAGTAATTTCCCCCCGGCTTTTAAAATTTAATAAGTTTAATTATTTGCAGCATTATTTGGTGTTCCTCATACTTAGCCCCCACTAGTCCTCTAAAGAAATCATTCAAGATATAGAGGCATGAAGTTTCTATAGTTCGTTGGCCTCTATCACCGATTTCTCCTAAATCATACTTTCCCATGTATTTCTCTCCCACTTTATTTTTTTCCACCCTTGTGCTGAAGTTACCAAGTATGAGTGTATTTTGATGTGATTTGCAAGATTGTAAACAAGTTCTTCATAAAATTCGGCTACAATTTTGTCCTTATCAAGTGATGTTTGTGAATAATCTATAATTATTTTTATCTTGGACTTTTTGCAGATTCTTGTCATTAGTACTACAAGACATGATAACCAAATGTCTCATGAAATTTCATTCTTGAAGTTTTTATGCATATTATCAAACCTATGCTACCAATGCTTCTGCTTTTGTTTATATCATTAATGTCAGCATTGATAATGTTCAGTTCTTCCAGCAATATATGGACTTATTGGTCACTGAAAAATTCTCATGTGTAAAGTACAAGCAGTTGAATGAAATTTTGTTTTGCCACTGTGGATCAAAATGTTCTATTTTGCTAACATTTCTGTTCTATAGGCTATAAATTCTGTTTTTGTGATTCTTATTCTTTTTTCTTGAACCATTTGAGAACCTCTTACTATGACACATGTTCTTTTGGAATCTGCAGGGTCCTCTGAATCATTAATTAATTTTACTCTGTCTTACAATATTTATTTACAGATGTTTGGATTTGTTTGGTTAATATGATGGCCACATTACCTTTTGTTATTAATGTTTTCCCAGTTTATCTGCTTGTGCTCAAGGTCTTTAAGTTTTCTTCCTCCTAAGATCTTTGACAATTTTAGTCTCCCCTTGACCCTCTTATATTATCCTATTGCTTACTCTCTGACTCCTTCCCTTGATGACAATTTCTCTTGGGGACTGGACCAAAAACTTTCTTAGCCTATTCCCACTATGGGCAATTCATTTTTTACTGACCTCAATTCTCTGTTCTAAGTGGCTTCTAAGTGAGGGAATGGAACTGATTCCATATGGGTGGCAGTCCCTATTCCTTTAGGTCTTGCTGAGTATCCCCCATCTACACATACACTAGCATGCTATTCCAGGACTCTTTATTCTTCAGTTTTCTTCTTGAGTGTGGGAAGTTGAGCTTCTACTTTCCTATTGCTGCTTTTCTGAGGTACAGGGTATGTAGGGAGGTGGCAGAGTTGAGTTCTGTTGCAAGCCCATGGGTTGGTTTTTGCCATTCTGTCAGACTGTAAGGATTGGTGGGGTGGAGATATTGAGTGAGGACATTATTGATTAGGAATCAGTCCTTTCTTTTTTTTTTAATTTTAATTTATTTTCTTGGTTACATCATTCATTTCCACAAGGTTTTTTTTCACAAGGTTTTGAGTTACAAATTTTTTCCCCTTTTTGCTCCTACCCCCCAGCCCAGAACATTGATCCCCCTGTAAGACCCCTTCCACAATCTGTTCCCTTTTATGCCCTCCTCCAACACCCCTCTAGCTTTCTAGCAGGGCAGGTAGGAGCTCCCTGCCTCCGTCCCTGTATGTATTATTTCCCAGTTGCATTTGATTGTATAACTTTAAATACTAGATTCTTGCAATTCCTCCCCTGTCCCCCACCCCTACTGGGAAGAGCAGCAATTCAATACAGGCTGTACCTGGAGAATTACACAGGACATCTCCATGGTGGGCAAATTGTGAGAGGCTAATTGTATGTCCCTTCTTCCTACCCTGCACCCC
>CM053596.1:188874249-188904386 GCA_028646575.1 Pseudocheirus occidentalis | reverse complement strand
TCTTCTCCTCCCCAGTTAGTAAAATCCACTGACCTTTCTCTTAGCCTTTTTGTCTTCTGGCCTGATAAATGTGGTAACTGTGCCTCCAGTGCAGCCAATCTGCTCTCCTATAGACGTGGCTCCCCGCCCGATGCCCCAGGGCCTGACCCAGCCGAGGTTTTGGCCTCTGGTCCCAGACTGCTGGGAAGAGCCCCTCCTGCTGCGCTACCTGTAACAACAGATGTGCTTTCTGTCTTTTGGAGAGTTTTGGAGCTTGAAAATCTTTTAGAGTCCCATTTTATGAGTTTTTTAGTGTGTTTGTGTGGGAGCTGTGGCACTTTGCTGCTTCTATGCCGCCATCTTGGCTCCGCCCCCGAATCAATCCTTTCTGATTTTAGTTCATTGGAGCATTACCTTATTAGGGTTCTTTATGTCTTAGACTGTGAAGAGAACTGAAATTGCTTAATCTCTTGCATATTCTTCTTATTTTGAAGAGATTGAAAGGTCATGAAAATAAGAGAAAATATCTAGTCTTCCATCTTGTTCACCATGTGATCCATGAGTCTAAATTAAAGTCTGTTGATAGTTTGAAATAATGGTTTTGAATAGGTAATTTTGGGAAGTCTTTGCCCTATTTCTCTGCCACTGTCACTGAAAAATCAGAAGGGTTCCTCATAGTACTGAGGGTCATTTTTGTTTTTTGCTTTGTTTCATTGGTTGTCATGGCCAGAAAAATCTTCACCTGGTAACCAGCTAGAGTCACAGAATTAGAGCTGGAATAGGCCATAGGCATTATCAGGTCTGACCTGATTTTACATATGAAAAAATGGAGGTTTATGAAGTGACTTGTCCAGGTTCACAGAGCTTGTAAATATCTCAAGTGGGATTTGGACCTATGTCTTTCTCATAACTCCAATACTCTATTTATTTTGCTACATTACCTGCCAGTTATACCTCACATCTGTCACTCCTCACATCTCCCATAAAAACCACCACTGTTGTTTTTGGCAAAAATCCTCTCAATTACTACTCTATTATCCCATCATATCTCACCTACACCTTGATGCAGTCTCTACCTCTATCTGCCTATGCCTTCTATGGCCGTTTGGAAACACTCTTTAAAGTCAATAAATTTACTTTTATCTTAAATCTTTTCTTCTTCCTCTTTTCGTATTTTTGTATTAACTGAAACCTATATTTTCTTTAAAGACAGAATGTCCTTGTTACTTTCTATAATATGAACTCCTCTTCTCATGAGCAAAATTCAAAGGACCAAAGGAAGATACAAAGTTAGAAATCGTGAACCCAGGGGCTCTACACATATTAGCCAGCTTATCCTTTTTCAGACTCGGAGATCTGACCAAAGACTTGATCCAGGTGTGGGATATCTTTCGGCTTTGCCTTACTAAATAGAATCTAAACAATCTTTAAGTTTTCTGCTACTAACATCCTTTTTAACTAGGTATGATAAATTATTGATGCCCCCAAGCCCCGGTAAAAATAAAACAAGAACATTGGGAGGCAAACTCTAAACCTAAGCAAAGAATAAATTTTGAGTGGGACAGACAGATTTCAGGAAAGATTTTCAAAATAATTATCCTCATTAGATTTACCAGGTTTCCAGAACTGTGCCAAGAGTGGAGATACCCTGACCATTTTGTGAGGAGGAGGCTATGGAAGTGACACCAGGAATGAATTTAATCTATCCTAGGGGACTTGATTTAGAATTTTGCTGTTGGTAGACTGGAGAATGAGGATCAGTGCTCTTCTTAGGAGATGACTTCGGAGTTCTTGCCCCTCAAGTTATTGATCCAGGACCTCCTCTGAACTCACTCTGTTTTGTGTTTCTACAACAGCGTAATAGACATCTGTTAGCACTGAGTGCTCCCACAGGCAGAGACCATTGCTGATGCTAAGGCTTCTCTGCTCCATAATTTATTCCTCCCTAGATCCTCTAACACTAGATCACTAGACCTGGGAAGATGAGGCTCATTCCATCATCCAGACCTCCTTATTCTGAAGCCTACCCTTGTCACTTGTTAATACAAGAGCATGAACATCTTCCCTCTGTGTACCTGTCCTTGAGATTACATCATTTCCAGGCTCTTAGATAGAACCAGTCTATTATCCATAATTTTCATTATAGGCCAACTTCTATTTCCTATTCCTTCTCTTTAGACTTTTTATAGATGGGAGAAGGCTATTACCACTGACAATTATTGAAGAAATTTGGTGCTATAAGTAGACTTCAAGTGAGATGTAGAACAATGGGCAATATTTTCAGGATCTGGATAAATCTATTTGATATGTTACTATATTTATATATTAGATGACAGTAAAGAACTCTGAGCAACTCCCTGGAGGGCTTTAAAATTTGTAAGTGCATAGTAAGACAGATTTTTTTTCTCCTGGCAGCAGTAATCTTGGTTGTTCTGTTTTATAGTCTAATTCTGTTATTGTGCCAGGGTTTGCTATGTTACCTGAAGTCTTTCCCCCCTTTCCAGGACATCTGAAATACCCATGAAATATCAGGCATAAACATTACGTGACCCCATATATGGGGACCTAGAATAGGGATTGACCAAGCCAAAAGCATGTTTACATTGTGGCAGGAAAATTCAAACCTGGGAAAGAAATATAAATAATAATGGTTGTCATTTCCACAGCAGTCTAAGGTCTGCAATGTATTTTATAGATATTTTTCTCATTTAATTCTTGCAATAACCTAATGAAGTAGACTATTATCCCATTGAAGACATTGAGTCTTAAAGGGGTAAGTGACTTTCCTAAAGTCATATAACTAGTGTGAGGTGGGATTCCCCTTCTCCTATTGACTCTAGTACCTCACCTAATTATGCCACAGATGTGAAATGCAGTCACACAGAAAATGTTTTAAATTGGGCAGGTCTTTACACTTGACCATGAGCCTGAAGGTGGATTGCTGTTGTAGGAAGCAACCAAGCAACTAGTCTCTCTATTAGCCCTTCCACTAATTTTTCGCTCATAAATCATAATCTCATTTTTGGGATGGATATAGTGGGAAATTTCATATGCAGGAGACGATGGTGTATTTATGAAAACTCAGCTGGTAGTGGAAGAAGCTGGGTGACCCAAGAGTGGCATCAGAGTCATTGTGAAATCTATCAGCAATTGGTCTTTGAGCATTGCGAAAGTTCACATGACTTTCACCAGCTCACCAATAAGAAACTTTACACATGCTAAATCTCTCATTGTTTTATTATCATTCCATTTTAATAGTACTTTAATGTTTGCAAAGCACATTTTCAATAACATTCTTGTACAATTACAGGGAGTTTGAAGGGTATGTCATGTAAACATTCAGAAAAATAGTTTTCTCTATTTGTCAAATAGGGTTCAGGAAACTTGGAATATCTATCATCATAAGAATGTTGATGACTGGCACATAGTTGAAACCTAATAAATGCTTGTTCTCTTTCCCCTTCTTTCTATCCTCTGAGATTTCAACTTGTTTCTTTTGGTGTGGATGAATTCAATCTTTCGCTGATATTGCTGCTGGCCTTCAGGTTAGCAGAGCTTTTAGGATTATAAGATTAGTTAATTAGAACTAGAGGGAACTCAGATGGCATGTGGTCCAATCTTTTTCTTTTTTTTATATATGTTTCATTTATCTATTTGTTTGTTTGTTTATTATAAACTTTACAAATACCAAAGCCAGCATTTTCATATACAAAAAAGAGCAGGAAAAGAGGATTGGACGCAAAACTCTGAACCCCTATGTACAGTTTGTTTTTCCTTTTAAGTATAAAAGAAATTCAACATGTCACTTTCAAAGCTGACCTGTTTATCTGTGTTTCTTTTTATTCTCTTCCTGAGCATTTTCTTATAAAAGGCTTCAATGACCCTCCTTTCTTTTCATTTTCTTCCTTTTTTTTGTTTATTTTTAGTTTTCCACAAGATTTTGAGTTACACATTTTCTCCCCATCTTTCCCCTACTCCCACCCCAAAATAGCGAGCCTACTGAATACCCCTTTCCTCAATCTGCTCTCTCTTTTATCCTCCCCATTCCCCCTCTAACTTTCTAGTAGGGCAAGATGGATTTCTATAGCCCAGTGACTGTATATCTTATTTCCTATTTGCATGTAAAAACAATTTTTTAAATATTTCTTTTTAAAACTTTGATTTGCAGAATTTTTCCCTTCTTCCCTCCTCTTCTACTCCTACTGGGAAGATAAGTAATTTAACATAGGTTGTACATGCATAGTTATGCAAATGTTTCCATAATTGTTATATTGTGAAAGACTGTATTTCCCTCCATCCTGTCCCACCCCCTACTTATTCTGTTTTGTACTTTGACCCTGTCCCTTTTCAAAAGTGTGTGCTTCTAACTACTCTCTCCCCCAATCAGCCCTCCTTTTCTTCATCCCCTACTCTTGTTCCTTTCCCCCCTATTTTCCTGTAGGGCAAGATACCCAATTGAGTGAGTGCGTGTGTTGTTCTCTCCTTAAGCCAAATTCAATAAGAGTAAGGTTGACTCATTCCCTTTTGCCTTCCTGTTCTTCCCCTCCATTCTAAATTTTCTCTTGTCTCTTTTATATGAGATAATTTACCCTATTCTATCTCTCCCCTTTTCCTTCTCTCATTATATTCCTCTCTCACCTCTTAAGTTTATTTTTTAGGTATCATCCCTTCCTATTCAACTGATTCTGTGCCCTCTGTCTATGTATACATGTACATACATATACACACTCACATGTATTTATACACACATGTACCCTCCTGTACATACATATCTATATAAGTATATATATATATATATATGTGTGTGTGTGTGTGTGTGTGTGTGTGTGTGTATATATATTCCCTTCAACTATCCTCATACTGAGAAATGTCTCATGAGTTACAATTATCATTTTTCCATGTAGGAATGTAAAAAATTCAACTTTAATAAGCTCCTTATGATTTCTTTTTCCTGTTTACCTTCTCATGCTTCTTGTATTTGAAAGTCAAATTTTCTGTTCAGCTCTGGTTTTTTCATCAAGAATACTTGAAAGTCCTCTATTTCATTGAATGATCATATTTTCCCCTGAAGCATTATACTCAGTTTTGCTGTGTAGGTGAGTCTTGGTTTTAATCCTACTTCCTTTGACCTCTGGAATATCATGTTACAAGCCCTTAATGTAGAAGGTGCTAGATCTTGTGTTATCCTGATTGTGTTTCCACAATATTCAAATTGTTTCAACCTGAGAGCTTGTAATATTTTCTCCTTGAAATCTGGCTATGATATACCTAGAAGTTTTCTTTTTAGGATCTTTTTAAAGAGGTGATCAGTGAATTCATTCAATTTCTATTTTGCCCTCTGGTTCTAGAATATCAGGGCAATTTTCCTTGAGAATTTCTTGAAGAATGATTTCTAGGCTCTTTTTTTGATCATGGCTTTTAGGTAGTCCTACACACACACACACACACACACACACACACACACACACTTGTTTTTTTTTACTGTTGAACTGATTTTATGTATGAAAGAGAAAATGTAGCAACAATGACTCACAAGTTGAGTCACAGAGGAACTTGAAATTTTTCTTTTAACTCAGTGTCTATGTGACTCTTATCTCAAAGATGGCTGAAGCAACCTAAATTTCAAAAGATTCAGGTTAAAATCTAAGAAGGTGTAAGTGTTGTAATTATCATGCTGAAGGTTCTTGTAGGTAGAATCATTAAATACCTCATCATTTTCAGTCTTTTTTTGTGACTGTTGCGTTTTAGAGTTCTTTTGTTTTTTTTCTTTTTTACTGCCTCCTAATTTTGTAGAGAGAAAAGCTGTTGAAGCAAATTTTCAAAGCCCCCATGGTTTTAGCTGTGTGGTCTTCAATACTGTCCCTTGACCCAGTCCTAGGACAGAGGAAAAGGCCATTGCAGTAGAGTCGGGGGGACTCTAGATGAGGTCAACCCATCCAGAGGACATAAGTTAGCTGGCTCCAGAGCTGTCAGTTCAATAATTTTAAAATGATCTTTCCTGGATCTATTTTCCAAGTCAGTGGTTTTTCCAAGGAGATATTTCACATTGCCTTCTATTTTTTCATTTGTTTGGGTCTGTTTTATAGTGTCTTGTTTTCTCATAAAATTATTAGCTTCCATTTGCCCCAACCCAATTTTGAAGGAATTATTCTCTTCAGTGAGTTTTTGAAATTCCTTTTCCATCTGGACAATTCAGCTTTTTAAGGTATTCTTCTCATTGGCTTTTTGGGCCTCTTTTGCCATTTGAGTTAGTCTATTTTTTAAGGTGTTATTTTCTTCAGTATTTTTTTTGGTCCCCTTTAGCAGGCTGTTGGCTTGCTTTTCATGATTTTCTTGCATCATTCTCATTTCTTTTCCCTATTTTTCCTCGACTTCACTTACTTGATTTTCAAAAGTCCTCTTGAGCTCCTCCATGGTCTGTAACCAATTCATATTTTTCTTGGAAGCTTTTGGTGCAGGATTTTTGACTTTGTTGACTTCTTCTGGTTCCATGTTTTTGATACTTTTTGTTCCAGAAAAGGATTCTATGATCTGATTGTGCTGCCTCTGCTCTTTCATCTTGCCAGCCAATTACTTGATTTTTGAGCTCTTTGCCATGGTAGAACTCTGCTTCCAGAGTGGACAGAACTGTGTACCAAATTGCTGCTGTTTTTGCAAATGTTGTCAGGGGTCTGAGGAGGGTGCCCTTTCTATAGCCACCACAAGCTCTGGCACACTGGCATTTTTCTCACCCCAGGACCACTGCCCAAACCAGAGATTCAGATCCAAGTAGGTCAAAGCAAGAACGATTACCCTCTGAATGGTTGCTTGGTCTCCCTATGATCTGCAGGTCAGGAGCTCCAGAGGCAGCCACATGGCAGCACCTCTCACCCTGGGAGCAGGGGCTGGACTGTGCTCTTTCATCACCCAGTTCCAACAGAGTTCCCCACTGACCTTTTACTTTCTCTTTGGTATTTATGGGTTGAGAAGGCTGGAAACCACCACAGCTGCCGGTGATTTACTCTCCTGAAGTCTGCTCTGGCTGGTCTGGGTAGCTGGTCAGGGCTGCCCTAGTTCCAGGAAGCACAGTTCACACAGGACTGTGCTTGGCTTCCAGCCTGGTCTGACAGACCCTTCCTACTGGCCCGCTGGGCTGCTTTCAGCAGGAGATTTGTTTCTGGCGTTTTGTGTGTTGCACAGCTCTAACATTTGCTTAGAGTCATGCTTTACAGGTATTAGATGTGGGTGGTGTGGGAACTCATGCAATTTCCTGCTTCTTCTCTGCCATCTTGGTTCCACTCCTCCCCCCAGTCTTCCTATTTTTCAAGTAAGGAAACTGAGTCTTAATTAAATGATGTGTTCAACATCACATAGGTCATAAGTAACAGGGTTAGAATCTGAACCCAAGTAGTCTGACTTGAATTCCAGTGCTTTTTAACCCCGATTATACCATGATACCTCTCAGGATGTGCCCATAAGACCCCTTCCAAGCATTAGGGTGATACACATAAAATATTACAACCCACGTTTGTCCCAACTTTACATCATTGCTACACAAACTTAGAGAGTAAAAATTGTTTCTGTTTTTCTCCCTTCCATAGGTTCCTCTAAGTCTATGCTTAGAGACAAGGCCATCCATTCCTTTAAATTCAATGCATGAAATATGTATAAAGCATGCAAGACTCTGTTTTAAGTTCCCAGAATAAAGATTTTTTTTAAATGGCTAGAATTTATATAGTCCTTTAAGTTTTGAAAAATGCTTTGCAAGTATTATTTTATCCTCACAATAACTCCATGAGGTTGTGAGGATATAATTATTTTACAAATGAGGAAGATGAGGCAGACAAATGTTAAATGGCTTATTTAGGGTCACAGAGCCTGTAAATATCTGAGGTGGGATATCAGTTCAAGTCTTCCTAATTTCATTTCTTTGTTCCTGCCCTCAAGGAATTTATATTTTACTCTGGGATTTTTTTATTCCTCATTACTGAATTTTTAAAAATCCCTAGATTCAAGAAATCAGAAACACTAATCTTTTAATAACTAAATTTTTGTTATAATCAAATTTCATGGCCCTGCCAGATAATTTTGCCAAATCTCTGGAGATGCTTTGATTGCTATAAACTCTTCATCCTATACTCCATAGTCTTCCTTTAGGTTACAGAGTCCAGTAACTTAATAGGTGAGACAGTCATAGGCATTCCAGATTTAGACTTTCCTCTTACTCTATGATTGTTTGCGTGAACAATGTTCTAGTGACTATTCCCATCATGTTTACAGGATAGTGATCATAAATATGTGAGGGCCCTTCTTGCTCTTGTCCCTGTACATACCTGGCTCCTTTGCATCTTTTGAATGATTGGCTAGGTGTTACTTCAATTATCAGTACTTTGGGATAAACTACTGAATGGAATCACACAGTTTTAAGATAATGCTGCAAAGCTTTCATTCTGGAAGATGCCACTGAGTCCCATATGGTCTGAATATAATCTGGATTCATTTGTAGTTTGTTGAATCCTAAAATAAATCCCAAGCATGTTACCTGGAGCTGACAAAGAATGTGTTTCTACAACTTAAAATGCAAGCTATTGCATTACAACTGAGTTAATGCCTTCATTATGTGGGCAACATATTCTTGTTCATGGAATGAAAATATGAAAATGTCATCAAGGTAAGTAGAGATAAATTGATACAGAAGGTTAAGGAGAATATCACTGAGTAAAGCAGAAATATGACTGAGGCTACTGTAGACAAACCCCAAAACCCTGATCTGATATTCACTGAGTTCCTATCTAGGAAGGAGGCTTTTTCTACTCCTCTTCCTCCTCCTCCTCCTCCTCCTCCTCCATCATAAGTTCATTTTTGTATAAATGCAGGTTCCCTATACTCTTCCTAGCATTTCTTAAATAAGAGGTAGAAGAAAATGGTTATTTACTGTTATTACATTGAGCCTTTAATCAATACAGAGAAAATGACTTTCTCAGGCACATGAGGTAGAGGTATTCCAGCTGGCAATCAGTATGATTAGATAAAGAAAGGTCTTCATTTTTTCTTGGCTGTGTGTCTACAAGATATCACTCTCTTTCTCATTTGGTACGTCATTGATCTATGTGATGCAGAATGAAGTGAGCAGAGCCAGAGAAACCCTATATACAATAACTACATTAATGTAAATGAAAAGACCATTGAAAGAAAGATGAACTCTAAGTAATTATAGTGATCAATTTTGGACCTGGAAGACAGATAATGAAACATATATTCCTCCTTTTGACACAGAAGTAAGTTTATCAGGGAAGAATGTCGCCTATATTGTCAAGTGTCATTATTGTATCGGTTATTTTTGCTTAACTTTTTCATTGTTTAAAGGGAGGGTTCAACCAGAGGGTCAGGAGAATATTTGGATATGGCTTTGAAATAAACAGAAAAGGCACAGACAAAATTTATTTTAAAAATAATAATGAATCTGCTCATAGAAGGTGTCCCAGGGAAGAGATTGATTGGACAATAATGATCCTAATGAGGAAATAACTTGCCTTGCTGAATATAACTTGCAAATTAAGGAACTTCAGAAATATCTCTGTCTTCTGCCTTATTATTATTATTATTATTATTATTATTTTTAACCAGCTTCTGAGGAGGTCCTTGAGCTACTTCTGAGTCCAACAGAAATAGCTCTTACTTAAGTATAGGAAAGATTGAAAAAGCATATTAAACCAACCTATACCTCATTCAGTAGGCGAAAGTTATTGTAAATATTTCAACCTAAATACCACTATGAAACTGTAACACTTATCTGCAGGCAAAAGACAATAGGATAAAAGTTGTCCCAGCCACCTTTTCATTGATTACACTCAGGACACCTTTTCTCTACTGTCTTATGTTTTAAATTATATTTATTCTTAACATTCTTTTTTTTTAAATTGAGTTTGAAATTTGCTCCCTCCTCTCTGCTTGCCTGCCTGTACCCTCACTGAGAAAGCAAGCAATATATCTACTATACATGTGGAATCATGCAAAGTATATTTCCATATTAGCCATGTAATAAAAAACCACAAGAAAAATAAAAGCAAGAAAGTTATATTTTAATCTGCACTGAGTTCATTTCTGTCACTGAACGTGAATAGAATTTTTCATCATGAATCCTTTGGAATTGTCTTGGATTAGTGCCTTAATCAGAGTAGCTAAGTAGTATGTGAGATGGTGTCTCAGAGTTGTTTTAATGAGCATTTCTCTAATCAATAGTGATTTTAGAGTATTTTTATATGCTTATAGATAAATTTGATTTCTTTTCTCTGAATACTGTACATATCTAACCACTTACCTATTGGGGAAGGGATCTTATTTTTATAAACGACTCAATTCTCTATATATTTGGGAAATGAAAACTTATCAGATGGGGCGGCTAGGTGGTGCAGTGAATAGAGCACCGGCCCTGGAGTCAGGAGTACCTGAGTTCAAATTCGGCCTCAGACACTTAACATGAAAAACTAGCTGTGTGACCTTGGGCAAGTCACTTAACCCTAACCTGCCCTCCAAAAAAGCAAAAAAAAAACAAAAAAACTTATCAGAGAAACTTGCTGTAAATTATTTTTATATTTTAGTAAAATGTAATTTCCCTGATTATCCTTTTTAACCAGGTCTATTTTTGCTTTTGCTTTATCTGAAACCATGATTACTAGCCCTGACATTTTTACTTCAGCTGAAGCATAATAGATTCTGCTCCAGCCCTTTATTTTATCTCTGTGTGTATGTCTTTCTGATTCAAGTGTCTCTTATAAACAACATATTTTTGGATTCTAGTTTCTAATTCATGTTGTTGTCTGCTTCTGTTTTATGGGTGAGCTCATCCCATTCATATTCAGTTATTAATAACTGTGTATTTCTCTCTGTCCCCTTTTATTTTGTTTATCATTCTCTCTTCCTCTTTTTTTATCCTGTCACTCCTCTGACCATCGCCTCTTTTTATCCCTCTATCCTTTCTCTTATCTTCTTCTCTTTTTACTTCCCCTGTTAGGTGAGATAGATATCTCTGACCGATTGTGTGTGTGTGTGTGTGTGTGTGTGTGTGTGTATTCTTCCCTTTTTGAGACAGTTCTGAAGAGAGTGAGCTTCAAGCATTGCCTGCCACTCCCTCCATTTTCTCCACTGAAAAATCTCTTCCTTGCATTCCTCTTTTATGTGAGATAATTTCTCCCCTTCTTCCTCTCCCTTCCTTGTTTTCCCAGTGCATCTTTCTTTTTCATCCCTTCATTTTTTGACATTATGCCAACATTATTCATAGCCATGCTCTCTGTTTTGTTACCGTGACCAGGGTTCCTGCTCCCTTCTGACCAAGCACCTTCACTCCTCCCCACCCTGCAACTGTGATATGGAACTATGTATGGGCAACAGAGCTGTCAATCACTTCCAGATGCACCCAGTGCCAGTAAAGGATCCCTTCTAATCAACCTTCCATCAAAACCATGTATCTTATCTTTCCCAGACTTGTTCTCTTAGTAATATAATTCTCTGCTGCTCTAGAGCTGGAATTTTTAATTTTTTGTGTATTATATACCCCTTTCATCATCTATTGAAGCCTATGGGCCCTTTCTCAGAATAATATTTTTAATGTATTAAAATATACAGGATTACAAGAGAAAAGAATATACTGAAATATTGTCATTAGAATATTTTTTAAAAATAAGTTTGCTGTCCCCACGTTAAGAACCTTCTATTGTTCATAGGCTATCAGCAGCTGACTTTGTTTGTCCTGCCCAAGGACCCAAAAGCATCCCTACTGAGACTGCAAGCATGATAAGAAATGCCTTTGTTCCCAAACTTTATTTTTAAACTTCTGTTTGTTTTTCATTTCTCAATGAAAATTCTTGCTTAATTTCTGGCTAGGTTATTTTCCTTGCCTTAGTACTAGTTCTTCTGTCCTGTGCTTTGCCTTCAGTGCCAAACAGTTTGCCACATAAACCATCTGTCCTGGGTTCTATTAATTCCTCAGTCATGATAACTTGACTGTCTGGTCAGGTCTCAATTGCCTCAGCTCTTTGTTCATTCCCCTGATTGTCATTTTGGGGCTCTGGTTTTTCCTCCAGCCTATAACCAAGTTAGATACTGTATGTCTATTAATTTTCTGAGACCTCTACATGTCCCATTCAACCATACCTTTAAATCACTATTTCTATCCTTCCTGAAAAATCCTAATCAGAGCAAACCCTCCCAAGCCAAGAGCTATTTAACAGTGCAAAAACCTCTTCCCAGCGCTAAAGCGTCAGTGTGACTCTCTCCGTTTCTCTGTCTCTGTCTGTCTCTCTTTGTCTCTCTGTCTCTCTTGCAGGTACTCCTAAGTGATAAAATAATACCAATACCAATAATAATATACCTATATATATATATATATATATATATATGTACTACTAAGGGTTATCTTTCTCACCCAGCCCCCCCTCTCCATTTTTCCAATGCTAAATATCATTTAATTTAATTAGTTGGTCAAAACAAACCATTTTCCCCCCTCAAATGAATGAGAAACTATCATAAGCTCTTGTGGAGGCAGGAGTCACTGTTGCACGTAGGAAGAACAAGACTCTATCACAGTCACTTGTATGGAATGTTCTTGCTGAGACACTAGGAGATAGCTATCTGCTACATCTATGATTGCTCTCCAAGCCTAGTTATCACCCACATTATCCTTTCTAAGCTTAAGGGGTATGTGTGTGTGTGTGTGTGTGTGTGTTGTCTTGGTGACTTTCTAAGTCTCACATGTGAAATCATGCAAAGTATATTTCCATATTAGCCATGTAATAAAAAAAACCACAAGAAAAATAAAAGCAAGAAATTTTTATTACATGGCTAATACGGAAACATACTTTGCATGATTTCACATGTATAGTAGAGATATTTCTTGCTTTCTCAGTCAGGGTACAGGCAGGCAAGCAGAGAGGAGGGAGCAAGTCAGGGAGCTGTCAGGGAGGGAAGAATACTTATCTCTGGAATCTTGCCCACTTTTCTAAAAGAGAGTTTGATTCTTGCCTAGAGGGGAGCAGGAGATCCGGGCCATGAGAGAGGCCTCCTCTGCTTTCTTCAGAAAGGGTGTTCTTAGCTAGAATTATATTTGTTTGTCCTGATTAATATTTCTAACCTAGGGACCATGATTTTTTAGATTCAAGCAAGTCTTTTGATTGCCATCCCTCAATGGGGGATGCAATCTCCTAAGATATATTCAAGGTTTGACCTCCCTCCCAATTAAAGGTACTCACACAAAGACCATCACAAATATTGAATTGTGAATAAACCCATTTATCTGAGCCAAAAGCAAACAGAAATCAAAGAATTTATACAGATAACAATATACCTGAAAAATATCCAAGAGTAGATAAGCTTTTCCATTGTGTGCAAGATAAAGTAACTCATGAATTTTCTCACTAGAGATTCCCCATCTCACTCGGGGGAAATTCCCCAAAGTCTATAGTGTGACAGATTAGGAATGGGGACAAGTTCAATGTACCAGCTTTTCTACATTTTGAGTTTTCTCAAAGTCCCTCCAGGACCTTCTTCCCAAAGACACCCTGGAATCACATGTCTCCTTTCCCCAAACTCTTAACAACACTGCTGTCACTCATATTCAGATCATCAAATAATTCTCAATGAAGAGAGTTTAATATAAATATGTAGACTTTTTTCTGGGCTTACAATAAGTACTTAGGTGAAGGGGAGGCTGTTAGTAGTTAGGTTCATGATAAAGCCAAGTATGTTCTCTGTGGATAATGAAATTAGAAAAAGAAATTGCTGGGGAGTGGCAGAAGAGAGGTGCATCCACTTAGGAGATGCCATCAACAGAGGCACTTCTACTATAGCATTTGAATTAGAACCCTGGGCTCAATTTAATCTATAAGTTTCTTGATTATTGATACTGAAAATTTCTGCCACTTGATCCCCTAATATGTGATAGTCACCACCTTTCACAATGAAAATTCTTTACCATTGTTAATTTTTTGCCACTCTCATTCCTGTGGAGTTCATCCCAGTCTTACCCCAATCCTTATCTTTTTCTATAGTCTTCTTCCCCTTCACTACTCAGAAATGTAAACTTTATTGCTAATAAAGTCCCTTTTATCCTATCAGGGATAGGGAACTTGTGACCTTGAGGCTACATGTGGTCTTCTAGGTCCTGAAGTATGGCCTTTTGACAGAGGCCAAGTTTTACAGAACAAATTCTTTTATTAAGGGGATTTGTTCTGTGGAGTTTGGATTTAGTCAAAGGGCCATCCTTGAGGGCCTAGAGGGCCATGTGTGGCCTCAAGGCTGCAGGTTTCTCAATCCTGTCCTCCATCCTTTCTCTCAGTCTTTTCCCATGTTCTGGCACCCTCTATTTTACTGAGAAAATTGAGGCTGTCACAAACTCTCTCATCTCTTCTACTCTGCACCTCAAAATTATTCTTCACCTTCATCAGTCCCCACATCCTTTGCCTGAGTCTCAGAGGATGAAGTGTGTCTTCTTTCTAAGTCTATTATATATATTTTACTTGTAGATCTATCCATCCATCCATCCACCTATCTATCTATCTATCTATCTATCTGTCTGTCTGTCTGTCTGTCTGTCTGTCTATCTATCTATCTATCTATCTATCTATCTATCTATCTATCTATTCTAATGTTAATGGAATCTGAAGATCTTCCATGCCCCTTTGTATTGGCAAGTAAGTAGGTACTTAGCACCTTGTTTCAAGTTAACACCTTGTTTAAGCTATTAGTTAACACAGAAGTAGTTAACACCTGGGAAGAAATTGCTGATATAACAGGAAAAAATAGAACAGGGAAGAGCTAAAGTGCATATGAGGAAGAGCCCCAGCTGGGAATGGCAGATCTTCTTGGAGTAAGCTTCTGGAGGCTGGGCTGCTACAGCTGACTGGACTGAAGACTGAACTGAGAATTGAGAATCAGAAAACTTGGACTGATAGTAGTAGAACTTTTGCTGAGATCTTTCCCCTGGGAACTTCTGCTAAAGAGCTTCTGAGAACTAACCGAAACTTGTGCTAAGGAGCTACTGTGAGTGAGAGAGGAGGATCTCTGTTTGAGGGAGCCTGTTCTGTTGTGAAAACTTGGGAATGTGGGTGTTCACTACATTAAATATGTGTATGAACTTTGTGGCTACTGTAACGACTTTGGGTTTCTGGTTTTGGGACTCAGTTTTCTGGTATTTGAATAAAGGCTTTGGTTCTATTCTCCACGTGGAGAGCCTATTACATTTTGTGATTCACAACTATACCAGCATATTCATAACCACCATGGGTATTGTGAATATTGCATTGTTATTACATCTATCTATCTATCTATCTATCTATCTATCTATCTATCTATCTATCTGTCTGTCTGTCTGTCTGTCTGTCTGTCTGCCTGCCTATCTATTTCTATATCTTCTTGGTTCCACACTCTCATATCCATAGTCAATTTGTTTCATTAGCTTCCTTCTTTTCTTTTCCTTTCCCATGTCCTTTAGTTTTTGGTATCAACTGCTGCTTAGTGTTATATACAAACATGTTCTAATTCCTTACAACCAACTACAACATCCATGTCCTTCCTTGATCATGCTGGCTTCTGCCTCTCAAGGTATCATCCTATTTGTCTCTTTCTTTCTAGTGCTAATTTTCTAAAAAGAGTAGTCTGCACTGCTAACTTCTATTTCTTATCAGCTGCTCAGTCCTGCGCCTTTTACAGACTTTCAACCCTTTGCTCTGCTAAAAACGTTCTTCAAAAATTTCTTAATTGATACATTAGTTGACCTTTGCTCAGTCCTTAATCCTTCTGAAGCTGCTATCATTCTTGAATACCTCCTGTACTGGATACTTTATTTTCCGTTAATTTACAAGGCATTCCTTTCTCCCGATTCTCTTCCATGCTGTCTGACCACTCTACAGTATCTGTTACCAGATCATTAGCCATCTCAGGACTTTAAACATAGTTGCCCCATGGTTCTTCTGGGCCCTCTTCTCTCTCTTCACTTCCTTGGTTAGCTCATTCTTTCCCACAGGTTCAAATAGCACCTCTGAATTTAGTGGGGGTGGGTGGTGGGGGAGGGCACTAACAGGGTAAAGGAACTCTTCTAAGGAAAAAATTGGTATAATCCAAAGTTCTGATTGGATAGAGTAAACAGGAATTATTCCAAGTTAAAAGTTCATCAAGTAATTTCATGCCAGGGGCAAGACAGGAGGCAAGAAAAGGATTTGCCAGCAGGTGGCTAAGACTGGAAGAGCCAAAAAGAGTCAGGGCAAAAAAAAAACCATGCTAGTCCCAGACAATGTCCCCTAGGTCAGAGTGTTTTACTTAGTTGTGATGATTGTCTCTAAGTTGTCTCAAAATTATGTGACTCTAAACAGGGCAGTTTTAGCAAATGTTCTATACACGTGGCACTTGTACATTTTCCATGAATTGTTTCCTTGAGGTTCAGTGTTTTTCCACTCGTAGATAAATAGTGTGGGGAGATGTTGAATGCACTCTGAACCACACATATTTTCTCAGGTTTCTGGTTTCATTCAATGATTGCTGCAATTAGGTAAGATTATGAGGCTTTCTCTGTTATATCAGTGATTTGAATATAAAGTTGTTTTAATTTAAATAAAGATAACTTGCCTAAAAGCATGTTTTAACTCTTTAGTTTGTTTTTCTTCTGTTACCACTTATTTTCAAATTACTTAATTATCCCTTTTTAAAAAAGTGGAACTAAGTTAAAGTATTTAAATATAAAGCCATTTTGCTATGTATTTTGGCTTCTAAAATAACATTTAATCAACATCTCTATGTCAACAGGCAAATTAACCTTTTCCCTGAATAGTCTGCTAAAAAAACTAGTTTGCTGTGGGAGTAGGGGTACATTGCTATATAATTTCTTGAGTCAAAATATTTCTTGTTTATAGAAATGGTACCCAAACTTCATCTCGACAACATCAAACGTTTTTAAAACTAAAAAAAAATTCAGTTAGCCCTTTATATGGTTGCTCTATGCCATCTAAACCAACAAGATCTTTGGAAAACTCTTGAAAATTAAAATTTTCAGTTTTAATCCTATTTATTTCCATGTGTTGTTCATTTGTGTCCGACTCTTCATGACCCTGTAGAACACAGCACGCCAATGGTATCCATGGGTTTTTCTCGGCAAAGATACTGGACTGGTTTGCCATTTCCTTTGTCAATGTATTAAGACAAGCAGAGTTTAAATGAAATGCCCAAGGTAATACATCTCTTGGCTTGAACTCAGGTCTTCCTGAATCCAGGTCCAGTGTTCTAGCCACTGAGCCACCTAGCTGCTTCCATATAGACACAGACAATTTTTTTTCTTTTTGGAGGGGTAAAGTTAGGGCATTTAGAGTTAAGTGACTTGCCCAAGGTCACATGGCTTTTTTTTTGTGCATTAAATGTCTGGGTCGGATTTGAACTCAGGTCTTCCTGACTCCATGTCTGGTGCTCCATTCCCTGTGTCACATAGCCACAGCCAGTTTTTCAAAAGATCTCTGTGAAATTTTACTAAAAGTTCAAAAGTGTATAACTGTGCATGGTTGCAAATGAAGGATTTTTTTAGGAAACTGTCAGAGAATTCAAATGGCTATTTCCAATTCTTACATGAAGAAGAAGACTCAAAACAGAGCTCTGTCTCCCTCATAATGAAGATTCTAATTGCATCAGATTTTGAGAGTTATGGATTTCATGAAATATATCCTCGGGTTGAAAAAATTTAGATAAGATCCCATATCATGTCATTATATCATAAATCATTAAGAGATTTTTTGAAGGTGTTTATTATTCTAGCTAAAGGAACCACACACTCTATGCTTGACTAGAAAAAGATGGATAGAAGTATCACTGGCTGAGTGTCATGATGGGTTAAATCATGACATGTATAAAGGACTCCAAATCTGGCAGAAGTTGAAGGCATATTAAAAGAAATGGATAAATATTTGCAGTCTGGAAACTAAAGCATAATCACACATCTCTTGTGTATCCTTATTTCATTTATTTATTTATTTATTCATTCATTTATTTTTATCAAGCTTTAGTTCTAAGGAGAGTGAATTCAAAATGGAGAGTTAACATTGACTTTATAATGACTTGTGTTTTCTCTGGTGTTTTGATATTAGGTACTAATCCAATTCCAGTCAATTCCCCTGTTCAGTCCACCAAATCACAACTTGTAAGACATATTCTTTACATGGTGAACAAAATAATACATGGAGAATGAAATGTGCACTTAGAAAGGATAGGTAAGTGGGAAGAGAGATAAATTCCCTGCTCAATAAATCACAGGCTTTTGGGTTGCTTTCTTTTATAATGTCAGTGTCCAATCTCATACTGCTCCAGATGAGATCTAATTTATGTTCACTACTTTTATGGAAAGATACATGATCGAGAGGGCAGGAGAATGAAGCTCAGAATCTTCATTCTTCCTGACTCTTCTAAAATCTGCCCTCTGACATTAGACTTTTAACTCAACTCAGGCTCATACAAAATGGGAATTAAGCTTGAAAGACTTATGTTTTTTTAAGGACTAATAATTATTCAGGTAAGTATATCTTACAGAGAGATTAGTTTAACCTTATAAATTACTGCTTATTTCAATCCAGAACTATTTTATGCAGTGTGAATAATGGAGAATGCTACTTTCTGTGATTTTACTGTTGGGCTATATATCTCTGGGGTGGAGGGAAGAAGGAGGGCAGAAAAAATTTATGTATCTGGCTCATACATACTGAAACTAGCTTGCAAGGCTAGGTTAATTATTTGGACTACAGGAGATATTTGAAAGATGACTAATTATAGTGTAATATATTTTATACCTATAAGGTAACATTCAAAAATATCATTATATTCTAGTTGTAAAGGGAATGTAATAGCAAGTAGGTCTGTCTTTAAAAAAAAATATTTTTGTTAGCCAGGGGGCTGGACTTGTGATTTCATGTCATCTCTAACTTAGTCTCTTCTGGTCTTGGAGGGGTTCCTTGTGCTCTTAGAGTTTAAATGATTTTTTCATGGCTATGCAGCCAGTATTTATTGAAAGCAGGTCTTCCTGACTATAAAGCCAGCCCTTTACATTATACAATATTGCCTCTCATTTACTCTAAATAAAATTCTTTTTAAGCCTAATTAGCAAAGAACTCAAATGATTAGAAAGATGGCAATATTTGCATCATATTAATTTCATGCAAATTTGGAGTCTTAACCAATGTCTGCACATTCAAGGGAAATTAAATTGTCCAGTGAAATTCTCTACCTATGTATTATGTTAAACATTTTAATAGTGAGAAAATAGTAATAGAAGAATGCTTTATAAGAAAAGTGATTTGTCTAATAGAAAATTCCTTATACAGATATTTTTATAGCTATAATACTAACTTTGAATTTAAATTATGAAATAAAAGCAAATGATAAATTGTTGTATTAATTATTATTTGTGGCATAGGGATATGGAGGAAACAAGAAACAGTCTCTTTAGTCATTCCCATTCTACATTTTAGGTTTTCTAGATTAGATGATTATAATTTGGTTTCTCCTAGAACTTCCAACAAATATGAAATCTATCAAAATTGCTCTACTTTTACCCAAAACAAGCACTAACGTATGCCTAGTCCCTGTCTCTCTTGTGAATCCTCAATCACCAACTCTTTGCTGGACCTTTACGACCAGATTGCCTATCAACCCTTTAACCTCAACCTATCCCAAACAGAACTTGTTATCTTCCTGTCCAAAGCTGTCTCTCTCTGTTTTTAGAGGGGGGAAGGCAGGGCGATTAGAGTTTAGTGATTTGCCCAAGGTCACATGGCTACTAAATATTAAGTGTTTGAGGCTGGATTTGAACTCAGGTCCTCCTGACTCCAGGCCTGGCGGAATAGAATAGAATATATGTAGAACCTTTATCAGATTGAATGCCATCTTGGGGCAGGGGAGAAAATGTAAAATTCAAAAGTTCATGGAACTGAATGTTGAAAACTAAAAGTTAACTAATTAAAAAAACCCAAACTTTTCTAATATAGCCCCAGAATATATTTTAGGCTCATTGTGCCACCTACCCACCCCAGCCTTCTCTCTTGATAACATCTTTAGTGCTATTGAGGATACCACTATCCCATACCTCAGATTCTCAAGCTTGGAATAATCTTCAGGTCTTCTCTCCTCTGTACCACTCACATTTCATCAGTGTCCTATCCTATATTGATCCTCTTTCTGCAAGATCTTTCTTCTTGGTTCTATTCCTTCCAGTCACAGAGCCGTCACCCTAGTTCATTGCCTCTTGCCTGAGCTATTGCAACAGCCTCCTAATTGGTTTCCATGCCTCAGAGTCTCTCCTTTCTCTATTGCATCATCTATACAGCTGCCAAAATTATCTTCTGAAAGCACAGCTTTGACTTTTTTACTCCGCTCCTCAAGACGCCCGGGTGGCTCACTTTTGCCCCTAGGATTAAATCTAAACTCTTTTGTTTGAGTTTTAAAATCTTTTGTACCTAGAAAGACTTATATGAACTGATGCTGAGTGAAGTGAGCAGGACCAAAAGAACATTGTACACAGTTATAGCCTCATTCATGGTGTGACGACTAACTTTGATAGACTTAGCTCTTGGAGGTGATGCAAGGATCTGAGACAACTCCAAAAGACTCATGATGGAAAATGCTACTCACATCCCCGAGATAGAACTATGGAGTCTGAATGCAGATTGAAACATACTATTTGCTTTCTCTTTCTGCTTTATTTTGTTTTGTTTCTTCTTTCTCATGGTTCATCCCATTGTTTCTAATTCTTCTTTACAACATGACTAATGTGAAAATATGTTTAATATAAAGGAATATGTAGAACCTATATCAGATTGAATGCCATCTTGGGGCGGGGGAGAAAATGTAAAATTCAAAAGTTCATGGAACTGAATGTTGAAAACTAAAAGTTAATTAATTTAAAAACCCTAAAATTTTCTAATGTAGCCCCAGAATATATTTTAGGCTTATTGCACATTAGACTCCTTCATATATTCTGCATTCTAGCTGAACTGAACAGCTTGCCACTTGCTTTACCTGGCCTTCTCCTTTCTATATGCTTACTTGTGTCTAGTTTGTGCTCCATACCTAGAATGTACTCCTTTATATCTACCTCAATTAGTCATTTGCTTCTTTCAGAGCCTAGTTCATGTGCCATTCTCTAGAACAATAGCTTGATCCTTTGTTCCTCCTCCTCCCACCCCATCCCCAGTTGCTATTGCCCTCCTCTTGGAAATTATTTTTTATGCACTTATATTTCATCTTCCATATTTCCCACAATCCTTATCCCACTCTTCAAAGAATGTAAGTTCCTTAATTGACCAATTCATTTTTATTTTTGTATCCCTAGTGCCTAGACCACTGTCTGGCAGGTAGTAGGCAGCTAATAAATGCTTATTCAATTGAATTGAACTAGATAGAATAGATCTGCACCAATATTTAAATCATTGATCTGGTTTTCTCTAGTACATCTTAAAGTCTTCATTAGACTTTATTTTCTGAATATAGTTAGTAAGAAATTTGCCCTTCCAAATACTTCAATAACACTATTAGCCACTATACTTACTTGCATAATTTGAGGACTAGCCATTTCATCATTGTGGTGATTTTTTAAATTTTATTTTACTGGTCTTTGAACACTGGCATACAGTCTGCTTCTGATCCTGTGCTCAAAACCTGTGTAATTTGATACTTGCACTCCAAAGGAATAATTTTTAAGAATAAAGGTATGCTGTCAGGGCATGATAGGGATTTTGGAATATGACACAAGTAGTAAATCTATTTTACTGAATTCCAACCATTTCACTTATATTTCTTTTGTTATGATAATGAATTAATGATCTTGTTGATATGGGTTCTCTTATGTGTGTGGATTCCAACTTCTTTGTACTTGAACTTATGTGGTTCTTATATTCTTTCATCAATCCTCATAAACCATCTATCCAATTCATTTTGAACACTGGGTGGGTGCCAGTGAAGCACCTTGGCTTCCCATTTGTTATTTTTCAATCTTATTACATTGCAGGTCTGCCTTCTTTTCTGACCACACATTTTTCAGATGATTCACATTATGCCACTTCTTGCATATAAGTCATTGTTGGCAATATGGTATGGCCTACTTCTGCCCTGTATAATACCTCTATTGCTCTGAAGGTCATCTGCAATTTTCAGAGCTTTTGGGGAAATTGTGGCATTTCAAGATTCACAGTGATATAGCATAGACAAAAATCTAGTGTTAAAAAAAGATTATCTCATGAAGCAATTTGGGGTCATTGAAAACACTATTTAATTTCCCCAATGCAATCTGGACCGTTCTCTCTTTCCTATTCAATTTTGAACCTCCATTGTCCATTTGCAATGCCTTTCCCAGATACTTTATTATAGACTCACTCATATTTGTTCTCTGTTTCTCTGGATCTATTTATGGTCCTCTGCTTATTCCCTTTTTGCATGAAGAAACTACTGGGGGCTCAGGATAGTTCTATCTGTCAGGACTCTTTCAAAATTATTCTTAGATATGGAATTGCTTTGTTAGGACAGAAGTAGGATCCAGAACATATGTAATATTTCTAGATGGACATATAAGTTTGAAATGCTTGCCTCTACACAACAGCATTGCATTCACTCTAGGGCTCGACAGTCCCTTAATGATTGCATGTGGAATGCATGAACTTGCCTCGGATCTATGCCACTTACAATATGCTACAGTCTTCCTCACCTTCTGACTAACATCACTATTGTCCTCAGCAAATCCATCACTCCAACCATAACTTTAACTCTCCATCCGTGCTCCATTCAAAAATCTGCTCTCAATGTTATTGGCTACCCCCTATTTTGCTAATGATGAACATCTGGATAATATCCCGATGCCTCATTTACAGCCCAGAAAGTGATCAATAATTAAGCTCAGTTATAAGTCTTCTTATAGATGCACAGTGATTATCTTCTACAGAGTCTATCATATATTTGCTGATAGATTGACTGAATGGTCTGCTCACAAAGATCCATGTCACAGTTTAGATACGTGATATTTTCATCTATTTCTTTTACCTGCATTGTTAAAATAATTTTGTGAGTGCTCATAGATCTTATTGAGGAGGTCCTTTTATTAATAAATAAATTAACCAATCAATCAATGAGTGTTTAAGATTCTTCA
This sequence comes from Pseudocheirus occidentalis, assembly GCA_028646575.1. Classification (NCBI taxonomy): domain Eukaryota; kingdom Metazoa; phylum Chordata; class Mammalia; order Diprotodontia; family Pseudocheiridae; genus Pseudocheirus; species Pseudocheirus occidentalis. The sequence goes on along the minus strand of CM053596.1, from coordinate 188,881,270 downwards.
GTGTGTCAGTCACTTTGCTAGGTACTAGGGATACAAAAAAAATGAAATAATCCTTGCTTTTAAAGAATCTATTTTCTATCATGGTAGCTTAGTGTTCAAAAAGGTTTGAAAGACATAGTTTTTGAGTAATTTAATCATTTTTATTAATGATGCCAGAATTGTCAATAAAAGGATGTTCATTTGGCTATCTGTCTTAGGCCAAAGACCCCTCATAGCAGTGGGTTCACAGTTTATATGCCCTTCAAAGAGTAGTTATTTCCAAGGGGGGGTAATCAACTCTGATTGGTTAACAGAGTTAATTAATGAGAAAAATGAATATTACCATCAGAGGGCAGACTATATTACAATAAAGTCTCAGGGTGCATGACTTGGGTCACCAAAATATTGGTCAAAGAGATATCAATTTCCATATCATTGTCTAACAAAATGGAAAATCAACACTTCCCCAGACTTGTCTGAGCAAACACAGTAAGCAGGAATGCACACATTAACCAGAACTTAGATTTCTTTTTTACTGTCTGATTAAATCTTGGCCTGGGGGAAATCTGAGATTTCCCACACTTGTTGGTTTTGAGATGAGGAAGTAGAAAAGACAAAAACCTGGGTCTTAATATGACAATATCTACACATATAAGAATTCATAGAATACACATGTACAGAATGCATATAAAATAAATATTAGGTAGCTAAGTAGAAGATAAAGAATGGAGACATTAGCAATTGGGTGATGGGGAGGAGGATCAGAAAAGGCACCATGTAGAAGGTGGTGTTTGATGTGCTTTTTGTAGAGAACGAGGACTTTACAAGTTTGAGGGGAGGAGGCAGGGTACTGCAGCATGAAGAATGGCTAGGAAAGGCACATAGATGTGAGGTGGAGTGTCCTCTGTGGGGACCAGAGAAGTCAGTTTGTTGGAACAACCTATTAAGGAAAGGGGAGTATTTTGGGTATTTCAACACTATCATTTACCAAAAACAGCATTTGGAACACATTACCATCTATGTAAAATCCCTCTTCCATTTGGGTTATGTGGAGAACACTCTGTATTACAGTGATCAATTTTTTTTGGCAACGTCTTTATGCTTTATGCTTCTCTTGATATGCATGGAGGGTCATTGAACAGAATAATCCCTTTGGTTGCATGTATCAAGGAATATTGTGAAATTTTAATATATGCCTGAAAAGTTTGTTGTTGGGGGAGAATCTTTTGGGCTGTGTTTTGTTCTATGAAGCCAAACGATTTTTTTCTGGTAAACAAACAATAAATATAATAGAAGCTTGTATTCTCTTCTTCCAGTCAATCATGTAACAATAAAGCTGTAGTCTGTTATAGAAAATCATTTAGGAAAATGTAACCTTTCCCTTCCTGTGTTTGCCTCAAGGACAGATTTGAAGTATGTGGAGATCATTCCCAGAAATATTTTTTATGGAGGTGAGACAGAAAATATATTGTCAGTTACCAGTGTCTTCTTGATTGCTTCCTTCATTTCTCTTTACCATCCTTTATTTTTTTCAAATCATTTGATATGTTCTCTTTGATCCATGCATTGATGTCTTCTATTTATATTCGGTCCAGACAAACGGCTCTTCTCAACTTCTTATTAAGAACGATTAACACAAGTGGAACAACGAGGGACCAAGGTATCAGAATCCAGCTGTGATCTTTCTACTATCTCATCAATGGTGAAAATTTTGAGTATGCAATTTTGAGTGCACAAGGAGAACATTTGAGTTATATTTCCATTTAGCCCCAACTTCCTTATATCTTCTGGTTTCACATTTAAGTGAAAATGTCAAAATAGATATGGTTCATTTCCTCACATAATATGTCTATTGCTTGGTCATTGGAGAAAGATTTCACATGTAGAATACCAGCAGTTAAACTAATGTTTTGTAGGTGACCTAAGAACTATGTGATCCTTGGCAGCCTCTGTTCTTTTTCATCATTGTGCTATGACTGTTGAAGAATGGAAGTGGGCTGCACAAAATTGAGAGGCTTTTTACATTTTTCTTATTTGCAAGGGTAGCTGTGGCCAAATAATCCTAATAGTTAGCGCACTCATAATAGGCTGTTCTAGGACTCGTTAGGTTAGTTCTAGAACCCACAGTCTATCATTGTGATGTTCCCTGAAGCTTCTTCAGCTCTATAGACCTATTATTGTTGGCACTAGAATTCAGGGTCACCTTATGAAGAATTTTATAGTAGGGCTACAATAAAACCATTTCAGTGGAAACATTAAATGATATAGATTAAAAAATATTTTGGTTGAAATTGTGTGTGTGTTTGTGTGTGTGTTCAGGCACATGTGTGTGCCTGATTTTTTTTCTTTTTTCTTCCAAATTAGTGTTTTCTATCAGAACACTGAAATACAAGGGAAAGTTTTAGATCATAATTTTCATTGATATTTTGGGAGATGGCTACTTTATTTTATAGTTAATCCCCTAAGTTATCCCAGTTGTAAATTTGGTACTTATGAAAATAGCTTTCAGGCTGTTTCTAAACATATGGCAGAGTGTTGCCAAGAATAATTCCAACCATTTGATTTTGATCAAACTGAACAGTGTGATATGTGTACACAGTGGTGTGACAAGAGTAGGATATTTCCTGGTATGTGTTAATTGTGTTCCTGTGCATCTTGAGAGCTGGTCAGTTTCAGTTAAAAAAAATCCAATTGGAAAAGTTCTTGCATCCAGGCTGTTGCTATTCATCAGACAAAGTCTCTCTGACAACTAAGATCTAACTTAGTCAATTACTGTTTCCTGAGGTGCCTAATTTAAAGCCAGGAAATAACTAAGGCACCAAGAGAATCCTTCTCATCGATTACTATTCTTCTGTTTTAGAAAGTACATTGTAATTCCCTGCATTTGGCTTGCCATGGCATTTAAAAAACAAACAAACAAAACAAGTTTCCCAACTGCTTGCAGGAATTTAAAAAGGGTTGACTTAGATCTTGTTATTCTAAATTAAAGAATAATAAGGGAAAAGTTATCATAAAAGGAGGCAAGTAAACAGGTCTTCTTTGGGCAAGGAGGATGGATTGGAGAAAGATTACCTTATCATGTACAGCTACTTTACATCTTTTTCTGTTTTTCATCAAGACAGATCTGTCAGAGAAACACATATTTTCAGTTCTGCTCTGGAAGCCATAGTCTTTGCTTTAGTATTCATTATGCACAATGTATACAAAATGTAATGAGCCAACTGACTCACACTTTAGTGTCATGCAAATAAAACTTAAACACAAGATAGTCTAACATCTAGAAAAATGTGCAGAAAACCACAAAGGCTAAGCATGAGAAAATGGGATATCTAAGAAATACAATTAACACATGCACTGAGGGCAAGCCAGAGGATTTGGAGATGAGCCATATACAGTATGAATGCTACATTTATTGGCAAAAAATAAGTTAGTTTTAGATTCAGGGAGTGTTCTATGGGGCATCAGTAAAATTCAGAAAAGAAGGAGCAGGACTTTAACTTTATTACTGTAAAATCTCTTTACGCACACTCTATGATAAAATCACTGGTGCAGGCCAGCCATAGGAGCTTCAAAAGAATAAAAGCATTAACACCGAACACTAACACTTCTTCTTGATTTGGAAACATGTGTTCCATGTACACAGGAAAGAATGGATAAGTGCCAAAGGACCTTCCTTCTGCAAAATAAGACAAGATGATCTCTGAGGATCCTTGAAGCTATAGCCTCTAACTCTATGTGCAACCCACCTCTGGGCACACTCATCCATTTCACATTGTACTTGAAGCTAAGATTTCCATAGGGGAGAATACAGCTTCTCTTTTCCCAGGTTTCTAGAGTTAATCCTGAGGGGATGCAGTTTCTAGTCCTGTTACTCAGAAGCCGTCTATCCAGGGTGCTTCCCAGTATTTTTCAACCAATCAATATCAATTAGTCTTTATGAAGGGGATACTTAGTGGGGAGACTTGATAAGAATGTATGTCACAAAACATACCACAGACTGTGTGTATACTCTTCCCTCCACACGCATGTACACAAACATAAGCACACACCCACACAGACAAGGCCTCTGGGAAAACCAGTGTCCTCTCTCCTAGTAAAATACAAAAATAGTGAATACATGTAAAGGAAATATGTGGGACTAGAGGTAACTCTAAGATCCTGACCTTGAGGATGCTTTTCTCTTTTCACAGAGTCCTAGCCAGGCTAAGTTTGTGATGAGTCACTTTGTTATGTAGTACTTTTCTGGGATGATGATGGTTGTGCCCTTGGCTGGTGGTCATTCCATTGTTGGGTTATGTAAAGCAGGTTGCTTTGCTGCTATTCTCTCTTATCAAAGGACTTTGATGCTGCTGCTGGGATCTTCACTGTCTTTGTTGGATCTTTTGGTCTTGTTGCTAGCCTGGTCACTCCTCCCTTGGAATATTCATTCACCTAGGATCAGGAAAAAATCATAGAAACAGAGGCTGGGTTAACTCTCTGATGAGGTGTCTTTAATTTCAATATCCCATGATTCTGTGGCTCATCTCCTTTGTTTGAAGTGGCATGAAAATCCCATAGATTTTTCAGAGATAGAGGTATTTATGCTTGTGTAAACTATGAATGAAATTACATTGGTAACAATAATTGAATAATAACAATCACGTTGCTAATAATTATATAGCACTTTAGGGTTTACAAAATGTCTTAGATATATGATCTCAGTTGAGATTCCTAACAGCCTTTTGAGGTAGATGCTATAATTTTACTAAATTAATAGATAAGAAAACTGAAGCTAAGAAGATATTAAAATGATTTAACTTTAGTAAATGATACTTCTTGACATCATCTTAGCAACAGAGAATTTTCTTAGTTTTTGCCCACATTTAACTAGAAGCAGCAGTATATTATAGTGGATAGGGATACTAGGCTTGGACGCAGGAAGATATGGTTGAAATTCTGCTTCAGGTATTAGTTAGTTGTGTGACCTTAGGTAAGTCATTTAATTTTTCTCATCCTCAGTTTCCTTGTATAATAAATGAAGGGTCTGGGCCCCAATGGCCTCAAAGACCTTTTTCAGTTCTAAATCTATGAATCTATGATCCTGTATGAAGATTGTCTTTTGCATACTAAGTCACGTGTGTGGTAAGATTTGATAGCATGTGGGAAGTCCTGTACCCCACAATTTCCATGCTATGGAGCTTGCTACCATACTTGAATTTCCCACATTTACTCACTCAGAATTGCATAATTCAGATGCCAAGAGGATCTAGTACAAATCTAGTCCATCTGTTGTCTGAACAGGAATCCCTTCTACATTTGATGAGTGGATCTTGCCTTTGCCTGAAGCTTCTTAGTAATGGGGAGCCCATGTTCAGATAACTCTAATGTAGGGATTCTTTGTGTGTGTGTGTGTGTGTGTGTGTGTGTGTGTGTGTGTGTGTATGTGTGATAGACCCCTTTGGTAGTCTGCTGAAGCCTATGGACCCCTTCTCAGATTAAGGTTTCTAAATGCATAAAATGCGAAGAATCACAAAGGAGATCAATTATACTGAAATTGGGATTTCATGTTCTCTCCCATCTAAGTTCACAGACTCCCTGAAACTATCCCCCTAAACCCTGGGGGTCAAGAACTCCTGCAATGATTTGTAAGTTTTTTTTCCTTTTAAGAAGCCTACATTTGTCTCTTATTTCACCCATTGCTTCTGGCTTTGCCCTGTGGGGACAAACAGAACAGGTATGGTGCTGAGATGAGGGAAATGCAAAGCCCATTCTTCTAAGCAACTCTCTTTCATTTTAATAATGAGAGTACTGTAGAAAGAAATTAACTTAATTAATTTTTAATTAAAAAATTACAGTGGTATCTTTAACAGGTGGCTTTGAATTAAAGTATGACATGTCAAGATGTTACCAGTCATTAATGCTTCAGGTTAAATGATTTTCTCAGGCTAGTCCTTCCTTGGTAAAAGAGACAGGATGCTGATACACAGGTGAGGAGGGTAAGGGTAAGTTTATTTAGGGTGTTGAACTCAGGTTAGAAACCATATTGGGAGACCTTGGACATCTATGGAGCAACATGAGGCCACCAAAGAGAAGGGAGGTCATACACATAGAGAGGTGGAGGATTACAGACATGACTAGTTCTGTTTTATAGAAAACTGAAATATTTGCTATTCACTCAATTCAATCAAACACCTCATAAATTCAGTGGGAACAAAACATGATTTTTTTTTTTTACTAAATTGGCCAACCAATGAAGTAGTAACTCTTTCTGGACATGTCCAGCAAACTGCTTTTGTGAAATAAAGATGTAAAGAAATATGGCTTCAGATGAAAATATTCATTTAGAGTTCTCCTACTCTTACTGCACTTTCTCCAGAATGATATCGCAGCATGTTTATAGGCATGAACGATGCATCCCATGAAGCACAAGAGAAATCGTCTGTGAGAGCCAAGAGTAAAATGTGCTTTTGCCAATACCGGGCATGTATTTCTGGTTTCCTGAGCATATCTTTGAAGTTATTGGTCTATGACAAATGAGATGCTGGATATAATTTTTTGGAATCTAGGTTGTTGGCTCTACCATGATATCAAAGCACTAGAGTCACTGCATTTTGACAAATTCAATTCAAGAAATATTTATTGATCACCTACTATGTGCAAGGCACTGAAAGATGAAGGAGATTATGAAACCATATATATTATGAATTGATTGAATGATTAAGTTAATGGTTGAATGATTAAGTTAACGTAACAGAAATCAGTTTAGCAGATACCTAACACTTATTAACTTAGGGCTAAGTACGGAAGGTATGAGTCCTGTCCACTCTTGAGAAGGAGTGAACTCCCCTGTTGATGTGGAAGAAGGGAATTGGCTGAGATAGGAGGCCAGTATGTGTATATAAAGAAGAATTCCAGAGACAGAGAGACAGAATTGGAATTTTCCTGTTGGAGGAAGCAGGATTGTCTTAGCATCTGGGAGCTGGGTTGCTAGACTGAAGAAGTGAGTTGGAGTTTGAGGGAGAGAGAGAGAGAGAGAGAAAGAGAGAGAGAGAGAGACAGAGAG
>CM053596.1:188846926-188873749 GCA_028646575.1 Pseudocheirus occidentalis | reverse complement strand
CAGAGACAGAGAGACAGAATTGGAATTTTCCTGTTGGAGGAAGCAGGATTGTCTTAGCATCTGGGAGCTGGGTTGCTAGACTGAAGAAGTGAGTTGGAGTTTGAGGGAGAGAGAGAGAGAGAGAGAAAGAGAGAGAGAGAGAGACAGAGAGAGAGAGAGAGAGAGAGACAGAGAGAGACAGAGAGAGAGAGAGAGAGAGAGAGAGAGAAAGTTTCTCTCTCAATATCTGGAAGCTGACTGAGAGACTGAGAACTGAGATGGAGTTTTCCTGAGACCAGAATCTGATGAAGGCCACCCAGAAAGCCAATATTCCTTCTGGGTCCTAGGGCCAGCTGAGATGCTGGAGGACTGAAGAAGCATGACCAAGATAGGACTTTGTTCATGGCCTGGCTGATCTTTGAGTTCCAGGCAAGAGAAGTGGTGAAGGGCTTGAGATGTGCTGGACCCTGTGAACTTCAATGTGTGCCAGGGACTTTCCTGAGAACTAGACAAGGACCTGGGAGCTATCTACCTCTGAGGACTGGATAAAGACTTGGGAGCTGAATCCAGGTGACTGTTTTGTGGATTCAGGAGGGAGCTGGGACCACGGAAGGGGATCAAGGGAATCAGACAGATCACCCAGAGTTATGATGAAGAAAAGGCCTCCCCTTGAATGAAATTGAGGTTTGCTGGACACTAAGGGGTGGAGGGTTTGTGTGGTTTTCTAAAGATTGTATTTAGTGACTAAATGAGTTGATGTATGGTTGCCCCATGAATGGAAGTTTGATTATTGTATTGTGACTGATTAAGTTAATGATTGCTCATGAGTGGAAGTTTGATTATTGTATTGTGAATTGATTGAATGATTGACTATTGATGACTGTATTATGAATTGATTGAATGCTTTGTTCTAAATATGGTGGTCACTGTAGTGAAACCTGTGTGGCCATTCTAACGTTAAGCTATTATAAACAAGATACTGTGATTTTCTGTGATAAGATGTAATGTTGTGAATATTATATTATGATATATTGTGTGAATTTGTAATGGAATAAACAGAGTGTTCACCATACCGTGTAATCCAAACCTTAAAGTAGTTCACAGTAGCATTCTTTTGGGAATCTTCTGGTGCATGGCATTATACCATAGTGATATCATTTAAAATGTCATGTGATAAGATTATATTAACAAGATTATAATGAGCAAAGGGGAGGAAATGATCTGACAAAGTGGACAAAACAAGCAAAAACAACTTTATGAAAAAGATGTCTATCATTTAATCTAGGACTGATGGGAACCCAGACAAATAAAACTGATTCAGCTGTTATTCTTTGCAATGTTTCCATAAATTTTTAGCATTTGGAGTAGACATAAGAAGACGGGAGCCTTGTGATTATGTGAAATGAAATGATGTCAGTTGAAACGGTCACTCTTTTTCATTATTTCAAATGTTTTTGGAATCTATCTGCCATGCATCTAGTACATAACTAAGAGTGCCCTGGGAATAGCCCAATAAATCTCCTGTCCTATAAGAGGAAGTCTGAAGGACATAAGAGGTTTCTCACAAAGAAAGACTAGGTCCTTTTATGCCCAGGAGGCTTATAAATACAGTCAGGTGTTTGAGATACTAGAGAGGAAATGAGGGATTGTGAACAAGTTGGCCAATGTTGACGGTACGTACTAGAACCCAGCAAGTCACCATGAAAAGAGTTTAGTGTAAATACTTTTTGGAGTTAATTTGATTAAAATAAGGAGTGGTGATGCTGGGGACGTCTGGAGAACATGCGGTTCGTTCTTCTCTTTGGATCATGCTAGAAATAGCCCTCAGAATTCAGGAGTTTCCTACTTTGCTATTATTGGTGATTGTGCTGTCATAGCAGAACCAAATCTTATTTCTCAGGCCACTGAAATACTATCTTGGATTCATATTTTTTACTCAGACACTCTGAGAGTCTCTCAACTTCAAAGTTTTTCCCTCTTTCATTTTTCTGGGAAAAGATTGAAGCTTACAAAATAAAATGAACTCTACCCTCCTCAGATCTGTGACAGCACCTTTCAAAGAGGGAATACTGGGGAGGATGGTGCCCCTCCTGCTGTGTTTGCAGCTTCTTAAACATCTTGAATTTTTTTTCTTCAAATATGCTGAGGTCAGAGAAATAGAAAGCACTGTCTGCCAAATAGTTCTCCTCCATTTTAAAAATGAAAGTGTATTTTAGGGAAAATTGAACCCATATGTCTCTGACTCATTTAAATAAAACTATGTAGAATGTTGCTTGGTCAAATTATTTGATGTTCAAAACTTTCTTGGGCCTTTTAGTAATTTTAGTAACTTTTTTCTTTTTATAGTCCCTTTCTTTCTAGAAATTAATCCAACCTGTGCTATGCTAACATCCCAGGGAGAGCCAAAACCTATTTATCCTCAACCAGCAAACAGCAACTACAGGGTTTTGAGTATCTCTCTTTCTCCCATGGTAGTTTGCATCTATGGAGAGGAAATATCTTCTGGGAGCATCTTTTAAAGACTTATAGCTTTTTGGACACAATAACAAACTACTTGTCTGATCAAATGGAATTGGGGATTGGATAATGGAAGAATAAAATGAAAATCTGTTATCTTATATTGGTTTAAACTGAAACAATGGTTTTAAAAGTTGTCTAAAATTAATTATCACAAAATTACAAATTTTGCATATTCTAGGACAGTGATTCTCAAAGTTGGGTCCATGGAAGGTGTCTGTGAACTTGAATGAGAAAAAAGTGGTCTGTGACAAGTGAGATGCTGGATATAATTTTTAATCATATAATTATAATTCACATTTCAATATATTTGATTTCCTTTGTAATTATATACATTGAAAAACATTTTTCTTAGAATAAATCCATAAAAGTTGAGCAAACTGCTAAAGGGGTCCTTAATGCACAAAAACTTAAGGACTCCTTTTCTAGAGGCATGTTATATCCATTGAATTTTGTTAATAATAAATGTTGATCATGAATGTTTAGAACCATAGTATCAAGGTAAGGGATAGGGGGTTTAGAAAAGTGCATATGCTATCAGATCCAATTGATGTTTTATTTTGTTTTGATGAATTAACTCTCTTAAAAATCTTTTTAGTTATAAGAAATGATATATTGGTTAGGGGGAAGGGGCATATCTGGAAATGAATGTGATATAGCAACAAAAAGCATTTATAATTTTTTTAAATGAAGAAAAAAGGAAATGTGGAAAAAAGAATTTTAGATCATAGAATTTTAGAGGTGGCAAGGTCCCAAGAGAATATCTAGTCCTGTCCCTTTATTTTACAACTAAGGAATGGTGAGGCCCTGAGAGTTGGGCCTGGCATAGTTATTTAATGGCAGAATTATTATGCCTCCTAGTTATCTATCTAATGCTCTTCCCAACTACCCCTATCCTGCTATTGCTTATTTAGCTTACAAAATTTTTACAAGCACCACTAATATTTCTCAGTAATCAGAAACTAGATCTGTTGAAATGTAGATGGTCCACTTACGAAGGAATTAGAACTTCAAAGGAACATTTCATCTAAGGTATGAGATAGGGACAGGAAAAGAAAAAAGGCAGGTTTCAGATGATTCTGCTGGCAAATAATTCATTCCTCTTTTTACACTTGGCTATGTGAACTTATCACTGCTTTGATGACACTTGTTGAGAGCAGAATATGCTGTGTTGCCATATTGTCAGTGGTACTGGTAAATAACTTGTTTGATTTTTTCCCTTTTGGTTATACCAGGACCAGTTTCAGCAACATATATATCTCAACATAGAGCTGGATGGCTCTCAGTTGCTCATGTGAAAAAGAAAAATATCAAAGAATTGCAGAGTAGTCTATAGTACCGTGTGCTGTCAAAGCCTTAGTTATGCAACCATGTAAAAGAAGAGTCACATTCTATATAGATACCCAAGATTAGGCAGTTGCAATTTGGGTGTTGGAGGTGGGGAGGATAGTAACAGTGGATCTATGATTAAATGGTGTGGGAAACTCCCAGTGAGGCAACTCTTTCCATCAGTTCATATTGGCACCTCATCTATACAGTATCATAAAATTTACCAGGTTGAAAGGTTGATGAGTTTGCTTGTTCACATAACTAGTACATGTCAGAAGGAGGACCTTAACTCAGGTTGTCCTGCCTCCAGGGTTGGTCCTTTGCCCACTTGACAAATCTGCCTCTTGATCTAGGTTATAATAAATTGAGGTGTATTGAAATCTGGAAATGTGTGGATATTCACAATGGAGAATCAATTCTAAAAATTCTTCTAGTGACTTTCAGTCTATCTGATCATGCCCTTCTCCCTGGTGGTTTAATGGGAAGACCTCTGCAAACACTGTTCTGTAGATACAATATGTTAGTTGATTGACTCAGAGTTAAGAACTGAACCCCTTTTGAGCCTATCCTTTCCTCATCTGGAGAGGCAAAGGGGAACAATGTCACAGTTCAATTTTTGCAATTACTTTCTTATACCACCCTATCCTTTAAAAGACATTTAACATTGCTGAGGTGTTTAATTGGGAAAATTAATCTGTTCTTGCACATTTAAAAAAGGTTGAATGCATCATGGCTGCTCACTTTGCCCTGGAATAATATTCAAATCAATTTCTGCTTATCTCCCTTCTACATGAGGCCTGTCCTCCTAATAATATTCAGTTTACCAAATATGGCAAGAATGCAGTCTCATCTCGTACATAGCTAGAAAAATCTCTGCAGTACCTGGGCAAATAATTCTTCCCCGTCTTCTCCAAGTGTACTCCTATTTGCAGTGCTCTGTCAATATGCCTGAGTTGTATATGTAAACATTCAAATGATCTGAAATCCCTCTGACACAGGGGTTCTGCTGGTTGATAATTCATTTCTCATTGTATACTTTGCTATGTGAACTCATCTCTGCTTTGTCGGTCTATTAAGGCTTTGCCAAGGCAGCCATTTAAGGCATTAATATACAGAATGTTTTGTGTATCTCTTTCATTATCTGTAAGGAATGCAGATAAAAAGCAGCCAGAACTCAAAAGACATAAGCAAATACAAAAGATTTCAAAGATGGACTGCCAGTAGAGGCTTCCCTGAAGTTCATTCTCCAGCCCTCCTCCCCACCCCCACCCATTTCCTAGTACACAGAGAGGTAGAAACACTGAGCATTTTATTTTGTGATCTATTTAAAAGTCTAGCTCCTGAGGCTAGTCTGAAAGGAGACACCTTTTCTCTTTGTGAGAAGCCCAGAAAAAAACAATGTCAGAGTGTGTTTAGTCATACACAGCACACCTCTTCGAATGGAAATGCTCTGAGAAATCCCAGGGAGTTCAACATTAGAGACAAGATAGTTTAAACTAAGAAGATAGTACATGCACACACACACACGCACACACACACACACACACACACACACACACACACACTGTTAGAGAATGTGTGCCTTTAGCTGCTTGCAAACATCCTTGTTTTCCTGTTATTTCTGTGAAATGGCTAAATGAAGGCTGAGATGATCCTTTGTGGGGGCAGGGAAGAAAAAAGGTACAACTCTCATTAGAGTCTCCCAGAGGTTATATGATGGAGTGGATCAGGCACTCTCACTAATGAGACACAGGCTTAATCCAAGTCTTAAAAGGGATTTTTGAAATTTGTAATAACTCTCCCTGATGTCCGCAACACTATCTTTTCTCATTTAGCTCTCTTTTCATTAAGCATGTCTATGATGAACACTAATATGTATCACCTAATTTTTATTTAGTTCTATCTCCGAGGAGCTCAGAACTCTGAATGGCTGTTTTTCACCCCTCTCTATCTTATTAACCACATTTATCATTCTGAGGTAGGGAATAGCCAGGTAATATCATTCCCATTTTATAGACAAGAACATAGATACTGAGAAGTTAAATAAGTGCCTGAGGGTCACACAGGGAATCTGGGGTGAAGGCCAACATACAAACTAAATCCTTTGGTACATAATTCCCATTGGATGGAGGTGAAGGGAATAGAAAAGGGAAGGAAACATGAGTAAGGTGTCCTTTTTATCCCAGAAGACTTTGGATGTGGCAGAAAAAAAAAGCTATCCTCTTAACATTTTCCTTGCCACTACCCCCATCCCAAATATTATTGCCATGGTACAAGGTAGTTAGATGGTCCAATGCATGGAGTGTTGGACCTGGTGTTAGAGAGATCTGAGTTCAAATTTGACCTCAGACACCTACTGGTTGGGTGACCCTGGGCAAGCATTTGACCACTACTTTCCTCATCTGTAAAATGGATAAAATAATAACCCCTACCTCCCAGGATTGTTGTATGTGGAGAATGAGAAATTTGTAAAATGCGTTGCAGATCATGAAGCCTTATGTAAATGTTACTGTTATTTTTAAAATTTATCATTATTACTTCATCTAGGGACCTTGGATTGTGTATTTCCTTGGAGCGGGTTTCCATATCCTGGTTGCTCTTCCACCTGCTTCAGGGCAGAGAGAACACATGAGTAGCTAGAATACATTTCTTCCTTCTGCGCTCAGGGAAGGCATGAAATTGGAAAGTGAGAGCTACAGGGTGGCAAGGGAAAACCCCAAACCATATTTTGTAGTTTGGAAAGAGCTGTAGTTGTGGGTTTGTCCATGGAGACAAGTTCTATTTCCTCCTCCTTCCCACCCACTGCTTCAACATTACTCAAGACTGAATCTGGGCCTCAATGTCCAGTCACTTTTGGCATTATAAGAGGTTGCTAGAGAAATACAAACTTTTTTCACATTTCTGCCTGAGTGAATGCATTGCCATGTTTCTGACATCTGGCTTCCTCTTTATCTCCTCGTGGCAGTAAAAAAGTCCTTATGAAGGAATAGTCATTATCACAGAGAAGTCTATCACTCAATCAGTAGACAGAAAAAAAGTCTCGCTCATTTCAGCTCTTTGCCCATCAAGGCTTGTCTCCTCAAGTTTCCCTATCCTTAAATATGCTTGTGACCTCTTTGGCATATTGCATAGGAATGGAGAGGAAAAATGCATAACCTTTCACCCTGACACTGGGTTTTCTATATTCATCCATTACTACCACCCTATACTCCCAACCACAAAATACACGGTGTCCTTATTTCCACACATTTCAACTTGTTCCTCAATTTTTATACTATTTCTATATATCACATTAAAATCTTATGAAGTAAAGTAAATATATTTACTCATGTTTTACAGATGTATATTTCTAGATAGTAAACTAGGTGGGGACAGGGACAATGTCAAAATTGTCTTTGAATCTTCCTCAGAATCCTATACAGTAGTTTATTTGTGGGTAACAGGGACAGAGGGAGGAGGGTTGGTCTGGACTTGTGATCTCAACAACATGAATCACTCTTAATATGGAACTCTGTCCACTGGGAAGGATTATCCACTCATTTATAATGTATTAGGGGAATGGGGAGCTGAGAGATTAAGTGATTTGTCCATGGTCACACAATTAGGATTTCAGAATCAGGACTTGAACCCAGATCTCCCTGATTCGAAGGTCAGCTTTCTATCTATTATGCCATGCGGCTTCTTAGCTTATTAAAAGGGGGACTTAATAAAATGTTATTGGGTGAAGAGTTTCCCTAAGGTCACGCAATGAATTTTAGTGGCAGAACTAAGATTATAGCATATTTCTAAAAACAACTACTCTGGCATTCTTTTCATTACATTAGACACACACAGATAGATTATATATGTGCATGTATGTACTTATGCATGTGTGTATGTATTAATGAATATGCATAATAACCATCTTCCTTTCCTACTTTACCATGGTTACTACTACTCTCTAGGCAAAACCTAGCATAGAGAGTGAAAAATCCAGAGTATTTTCAGGTTAAATGAGGCATTCTGGTACCTTGCCAGTACTTTGATGCTCAAATATAGCTTAATTTGTCTTCCCTTCCTGGGCTGATACTGCCCAGGGGATGAGGACTCTGAAAGGATATGCACATGCAGTAGATTTCTTCTTCTTCTCCTTTTTTTAAAGGAACATTGGGAAGAAGAAAAAGTGGGATGCAGGAACTAATCTGGCTGAGAGCATGTGTACTCAAGTAGTTTTCTCATCCATGGAGTTTGAGAGAGGAAGAATAGTCATCTTTCTGATACTAGTGAGGAGCTTGAATAGCCAGGGCTGCCAAGCAAGAAGAGCTTTGTTCCCAACCTGATGAGCCAGAGCAATCAGTGCAGGACAAGGAGCTAAAGGGCAGGGCAGCCAAAGGTCTCACAATCGTTTGAGGCATGCAGAGTGATCAGCATACTCCCAGAAGGGTTGCTGGCTACCCAAGTCACTCCCATGAGTGAATGACTTGTTTCTTCTTGCATAGCAGGAAAGCTGCTTGGGGGATGGGGCAAGGTTTGATTCCAATGTGAGGGGGAAGGAGGAGAGTGGGGAAGGATACCATATAGCAGATTGAGAGGGGATTGTGTTGGCTGGAGTTCATGTTACCTGTATTTGCCTGTGGCTTGATATTACCTCAATTTCCCCAATTAACTTTTTTTGCTTTACCCTAATAAGAAGTCTAAGTGATTTGTTAAAAAACAACTAGATTTAAAATCAAATGAGATAACATAGGTGGAACTCTTTGCAAATCTTAAAGTACTATATGAACTATATATAGTTTCTCCTCCTCCTCCTCCCCCCCTCCTCTCTGTCCTCCTCCTTGTCCTCCTCCTTGTCCTCATCCTCGTCCTCATCCTCCTCATCCTCCTGCTCCTTCTCCTTTCTCTTCTCCTTCTCCTCTTCTTCCACAGTGGGATTTGCTAGTATATACAACACAGCTAGGTACTGATCTATGAGAATAAAGAATACCCTGAAGTGGTCTCCTTATTTGAATTCACACTTCATGTTTCCATTTGGTTTGAACCAATACTTATATTTTACATAATTGTAACATCAAATATTACAAATTTGAATGTACACAGCCACTTCATGGATTTCATTATTTACACTAATCAGACCTAGTTGTACAAAAAAAGCCAATGAAGAATATCTTGATTCTAGGACCCAAATTGAGTTCCAAGAAGTCACAAAAAAGTATCCTCCAACCTAAGAATGTATTACATTACTATAGCAAGGCTCTCTTACTGTACCAATATATTAGCTCACAGTGGAACATCTCACTAGACTGTACTGTCTTTCTCTAACCAAAGCCAGGAACCAAAAGGTACCCCCATAAAGAAGATGCTGAAGCTTCTTACAGGACCTAAATTAATACTTCTGCTCACAGTCTAAAAACGTTATATGCTCTTCCACTGTGAGGAGGCAAGCTCAGTGAGTTAGTTGTCTTAGGCACCATTTTGATCATGACTGCTCTTGTGTTAACTTGATTTTGAAGAATACTCCAGTTTTCTAGTATTAACTACAAGGACCAGAGGCCCAGATTTCCTTTGGATAAAATACCTCCTCACCTCATCACCAGAAAGTACTTCTTTTGCTCTGAAAAAGAGCAAATTAATGATTTCTTCATGTATATTTTTTGTTTTACGGCTTAAGTGACACAAGAGCTTCAGGATAAATGTGTCGTATCAACTGAATACGCATATAATTACATAGAAAAGACTGTATGCAAATCTTTTGTCACTTAAATTGGTTACTTCTACTTGGTGGCTATTAACTCAAGGAACAGGTTGCCAAAGGCAGGTGCAAAGAACTTGGGGTTAGAACCTATGTATAAAAAGGGGATTTTAATTAATGTAAGTGAATGAGAAATATAACCATGTGGTTCCTGGCTCTTTAATGGTATTAGCAAGAACTCCAGGTCAAAGTGGAAAATGAGTTCTCCTTGGAACTGACTTCTTTTGTTGAAAGTTGACAACTTTAAGTCCTGTGTTCATATTGGTTTGGTGTGTCCATTTCCATATGTTAACAAAAATTCCCGAAGTATTTGCTCAGAACCAATATGAAAGTAAATGCAGGGTGGAGTTATTTATTTGTGGGGACTCTCAATAAACAATATCATACTTCACCAGGGAAAACAACTCTGATCCTTACTTCACCTCATTCCTCTTTAGATGAACCCCAATGGAAGATTTGTCTGAGAAAGCAGTAGAAGTAGCTAACGTCACTTATTGTTATGGATCTGTTACTGCAAAAAAAGCCCCACTTGATTGACATATACACATATACACTGAGACATATATACACACAAACATACATGCCACATATATGTATGCATGCATATATGTGTATATGTGTTTATACACACATGCATGGTACTATTGTTTACCAGAAGGGATTTTTTATATCTTCTATTTCTTTACAAAGTATGCCACTTAATGATACAAACCATTCCACAATTTCTGGAAACATTACAGGGTTCTTGCAGACTATTTCCCTTTAATTGATGGTTTCTCTGTAAGCCAGAGGACAATGGGCGAGACATTATGCCATTACAGTTTAAACAATTGACCACCAAACTACACTGAAACAGATTGTAAAATGGATTGGGGTTGACATATTGAAAAGAATGATACAATTTTGCAAAAGCCAACTATTGCGGTTATGTCAAGAAGAACTGTCCATTTAAGTGATACCTTTAAAACAGCAAATTTCCATTACCATAACTTTGTTGCTATACATCGGTGTAGGATCATGAAAATACAAATGAGTGTACTTGGTGGCTATGTTTACATTGAGAGCCTTATTCCTGGACTGGTCAGTCATAGAATTTAGCTCTAGTGAGAAAACCCACTGAGACAAGTCTTAAAATCTGCAAAATACTTTTTAAAAAATTTTATTTATTTACTTTTAGTTTATAGCATTTAGTTCTATAATCTCTTGAGTTTCAGATTTTCTCCCCCACCCTCATGGCTACATGCAATCCAATATAGGTTTTTCAAATACCTTCACATTAAACATTAGTTGGGTTGTAAAGAAGAATTATAACCAATGGAATGAATGAGAAAGAATGAACAAAACAAAACAAAAAAAAAGAGAGAAAGTAGTTTGCTTCAGTCTGCAATCAGACACTATAGTTGTTTCTTTGGATGTGGATAACCCTTTCTATCATGAGTCTTTTGGAGTTGTCTTATAGTGTTGCATTGCTGAGAGGAGCCCAGTCTGTCAAAGTCATCACAGATACGATATGTCTGTAATTGTGTACAAAGTTCTCCTGGTTGTCCTCTACTCACTCAGCATCAGTTTATACAAGTCTCTCCAGGTTATTATGAAATCCTCCTAATTTCTTATAGCACAATAGTATTCCATTACATTCATACACCACAATTTGTTCAGCCATTCCTCAACTGATGGGCATCCCCTTGATTTATAATTCTTTGCTACCACAAAAAGAGCTGCTATAAATATTTTTGTACATACAGGTCCTTTTACCACTTGTATGATCTCTTTGGGATACAGCCATGAAAGTGGTATTTCTGGGCCAAAGGGTATGCACATTTTTATAACCCTTTGGGCATAGTTCCAAATTATTCTCCAGAATCGTTGGATCAGTTCACAACTCCACCAACAATGCATTAGTGTATGATGTGGTACCTTAGAGTTGTTTTGATTTGCATTTCTCTAAGCAAAAGTAAGTTAGAGTATTTTTTCATATGCTTATAGATATTTTTAATTTCTTTCTCTGAAAACTTCCTGTTCATGTCATTTGACCATTTATTAATTGGAGAATGACTTGTATCATACTTTTGACTCAATTCTCTCTATATTTTAGAAATGAGGCCTTTATCAGGGACACTGGTTGTAAAAACTCTTTTCCAGTTTTCTACTTCTCTCCTAATCTTGGTTACATTGGCTTTGTTTGTACAAAAAAAAGTTTTTCTTAAAAAATGAAATTATGATCACAGCATCTGCATCTGGGAGGGCCCTTAGAGATTAACTTGGCCTCTCTCCCCACATTTTACAAATAAACTGAGGCCTACGTGAATTGAGGGACTTTACTAAGTTTACGCAGACAGTGAACAGTAGAAATGGGTTTAAAAAAAGGTCCTCTGGTGCTAAATCTAGTATCCTTTCCACTGTGTCTCTCCACAAAGTAACTACAGAGTTTGGAGTGAGAAAATAAGTTTTTATTGGTTGAGTAAAATCAACCTTACATGTATTTACTCAGCTCTTATTATGTATGTATATTTTAAATTAAAATGAGCAATAATAGATAACTAAACACTCAGGGTTAAGAAACAAGATCTGTGTCTACTGCCTCCTTGTCAAATGTGTTACTGGCCATAAGACAACTCAAAGACCCCAGTTTATTCATGCTGTCAAGGAGTTGTGTTCTTTTTCAGAAAATAAAATAATTAATTAGCATGTGCTGATGGGCACTAGCAGGGTGGCTAGCAATTCCTGAAGTTGTATTTTCTAATAAAGTAATAGACTAAGGGCTGTGGTTAGGTAGTATAGTGGACAAAGCACTGTCCCTGGAGTCAGGATGATATGATTCCAAATCCAGCCTCAGACACTGACTGACTGTCCTGGGCAAGTCACTTACCCTTGATTGTCTGAAAAGCAAACAAACAAAAATAGATCAATAAATTATAGCCACTTTGTCTATATAGGAAGCCCTTGCATTTACAGAGATCAGGGTTCATATCCATTTGTGAGTTTCCATAATAAAGATATAGAATGAAAAAGGTGAGAGGTAGCTATTCACATGGAAGAATTTTTTCCTTCTTCCTCTTTCCTTTTTTCTATTGAAGACCTTACCTTTAATCAAAACTCCTTTCCACTGCCTCAGCTAGATACTGATCTGGCCATTGTGAATGGCTCTTAAGTATAACAATAGAGCTTTAACTAGGGTGAGACAACAGGGACTTTGTCCCTGAAAGATAGATTTTAAAAGTGCTGACAATATTTGTAGTTCTTCAGCATCTTAGAAAGAACTCAGCACCTAATTAGCAAGTATGGTTAGCTAAAATCAGAATTTATCAGATAGTAAGTGCTTCTTCTCCACTTCTGGCCTATAAACCAAGTAAGCTCTTTTCTGGTCCATTCTTTCCCCTCAACCCTATCTCATGGCATCCAAACATATTTCCTGATGCTTGTTCCAGCTGTATTTTTATTTTTTGTACTTCCTCTGGGAACAAAAATTGCTCCTACCAATTCTGGGGGATAACAAAATAGGCTTCAGTCTCTCAGTGGGGTAGTCACATCCATTAAGAGGAATTTCAGGCCAGCAATCATAGTTTTGAAGAGGGCACCTAATGATGCTTCTTACCTACATTAGGCAGCTGCTCCTTACCTCCAATCTATCTTGTCAAGGGATCAAATAAGCAGAAACAAAAATTTTTAGTAGAAGGTAATTAGTCATTTCCCATCGTGCTTCCCCACCTCCCCCTGTTATTATTAAAAGCAGCTGGTGGCACAGTGAATAGAATGCTGGGTCTGAAGGTAGGAACACCTGTGATCAAATCTGGCCTCAGACACTTATTAACTGTGTAACCCTGAGAAAGTCACTTAACCTCTTTTCCCCTTAGTTTCAACTATAAAATGGGGGTTATAATAGAAATCTTTCTTCCAGTGTTGTTGTGAGGATCAAGACAATATTTGTAAAAGTACTTAGCAGAGTGCCTGCTACACAGTAAACATTATATAAATGCATATTTCTTTTCGCCTTCCCTATTGCCATCATTCTTCAAACCAGAATATTCTGTTATCTTGCATAGGTTAGTGTAGTGAATATTTAAAATAGAGAATCAGAAAGTGCAAAATTCTTGTGTGTTTCAATATTGGAGTCTACAATTATGTGTAATAAAAATGTAATATCTATCATTTCCCCAGAAAATATAATAAAATATCAATGAAAATAGAAATGCAAAGGTTTTACTGGCAAAAGTACTGAATGTAGAAAAATATTAGTTTTATTTCCTATTGTTATTACTATTTATAGTTCAAGAATTTATTATTTCATTGGTGTGAGCACTCCTTCCACTGATAAAATCCTAACCCTTTCATACATTGGCAGGTGGTATCTTTGAGTTGCTATGTTTGGAAAAAAATTGTTTTAGCCCTTGGTGGCCAAACTTTGACTGATCAACCTCTGTGAATTTAGCTAGGCTGGTCCTTGGATAATGCACAGTTGGTCACTGGGTCCATTCTTGAAGGCTTCCTCCCTCGGTAGACCAAGTTTGTACAGTTTGCATCCAATTGGCATCACTTTTAAGAAACCAAGGCAACAGAGAAGAACTTTAGTGTACGACTTATTGCTGATGATGTTAGCAAACTATTAGAATGTCAGAGTTTCAAGGAACTTTAGGGATTATCCACTCCAATCCTCACCTCAACAGGAAGCTCCTCTACAAAATCCCAGCCTAGTAGTCATCTGGCCTTAGTTTAAAGACCTGTAGTAGGGTTATTCAAAAGCCACATAAGTCTCCTAGGCCATTGCCAATATTCTTGACTTTTGTGTGCCACTGGACTTTGATGACTCTGGAAGAGAGAGTGAGACTTTGTGCAACTCTGTCTCATTTAAATCCAATTCACTGGCAAATCAAGATATCACCCCATGATATCATTGGTTCTCTTTGAGGAGGAAGGACAAAAAACAATACTCCCCCAGGCAGTTCATTCTAGTTGGAGATAACTAATTTTGGGGAAGTTTTTTTTTAAATTCCATTAAGTCTAAATCTTCTCTTAAAAAAAAACAAAACCAAAAGATTCTACTTAGTCTCCCTCAGAATAAAATCCCATGTAGAAAGTCACGTGGTGCTTTAAGGTTTGCAAAGACTTTACAAATATTATCTCATTTGATTCTCAAAGCAGCCCTCATTTTGTGTACAGCCATTGAAAGAATTTGCTTTTCTTGACTGTACATATTTGTTACAAGAAATTTGCTCTTTTCTAGTCTTCTCTTCTCTTGCTTTTCCTTTCTTCCCATTCTCTATCCATTTCCCTTCCCCTTCCTTGGGGTAGGGGTAGAGAAAGAGAGACAATAGATTTTTTTTTTTAAAGGCAAGATGGGTAAAGTGCTACAGATATGAACTATTAAATTGACTTCTAGGTGAGGTCATTGTATTGTTAATTTTACTTAGCTGCTTTGCTTTGTTAAAGCAGCCCTCTGCAAAGTCAGAATCCCCCTCTAAATGTTTTTAATGTAAAAACAAAATACACTACAATACTTACAAAAAAGTGTTTAAAGTCATATTTGAACTCAGTTCTTCATGTTTCCAAGTCCATCACTTGATTCCAATTGAAACATAATTGACTCTACCTGTTAATCCTCTTGGAAAACTTAGAGAATACTATATTAATACCATGTGCCCCCTTAGACTTCTTATCTGCAGGATAAACAATCCTAGTTTCTTTGGTTGATTATATAGCATGATATCAAAACCCTCCCTCTAGATGAGAGATTCTTGACCCAACATCCATGAATTTAAAAAATTGATAACCATTTCAATATAATTGTTTTCTTTTGTAATCCTATGTATCTTATTTTATGCATAAAATAACATTATTCTGAGAAGAGTCCTTCCCTGGGTTTCATCAGACTGCCAAAAGGGTCCATAACACAAGAACAGTTAAGAACTACCAGAGATAACTTTCTAGTCTGTCACTCCCCTGTGTAAAATGTCGTACCAAGAATTATCAGTCAGTGAACAAATATTTATCAAACACTTTGTGCCAGGAACTGTGTCCACAGCACCTTCGCACATTCGAACAGCAAAGGGAGGAATGAGCATTTTATAAAGTACTTACTATATAAGAGGTTTTTTTTTTTATTCTGACTCTACCAAAAGTATCAAGTATGAGCTTGCATACAGCCTACAACACCTCCTAGTATAGCTGGAACCAGAATAAAATGTAATAGGGGAATCTTTAGCAAAATAAATAAAAATGCAGTAGAATATAGATAATATCAATTTGTGGTTTTCTAAGTCATTATGTGGCCTGCAGGGATCCTTATGCACAGTTTAGTGGCTCCTGATTCTATTTGAGTTTGACATCACTGCCGTAATCAATGAACTTTGTCCATCTGGGAATTTAACAACCATGCTATCTGTGCTATTATCAGAGTCATTGATTAAACATGTTAAGCAATATAGTGTTAAGGACAGATTCTTGCAGTGCTTCACTGGGGACCTCCTGCCAGCTGGCTATGAATGATTATTGGTACTCTTTGGGTCCAGTCATTCAAATAATTCTAAATACATAAGGTTTAGTACACATCTCTACCTCTTGTCACTGGAATAACATGTGAGAGTTTGTGAAATATTTTGCTGGTATTTAACTAAATTATGTTTTTGGCATAGACTTGGATTCTTGTTCTGACTCTCCTTTATGAGGTGTCCTAACTGAAGCATTCTGTTCCACTAGACTCCCTTTCAGGATGTATATAGTATAGTGGATAGGGCATTGGATTTCGAGTCAGAAAAACCTGTGTTCAAATCCTTCCTTAGACACATTAACGCCGAAGTGTGCCCCTGGGCAAATCACTTAAGTATTCTGTGCCTCAGACCTCATCTGTAAAATGAAGTGTAGGATTCAGACATTTCTAATCTATGATCCTAAGTCACCCCAGAATAGTCCTGCCAAGATGTTTCTTTGTAATACCAAGTCTCTAAAGAGCAAAAACTGTATTTCATTCTTATACCATCCATAGTGCCTCATATAAAGTAGCCACTCAATAATATTTGTTAAACGGATGAAAAAGTGGGTCATAGACTCATCCTCAGGGCATGAGAGCTATCTTTCTCTGTCCTGCCAAATTCTTTTATTCAATGAATGTGTCATCACTTCTGATCAAATCTCAAGAGGATACTCATTAAAGATGTCCATAAATCATCAAGTACTCAGTGAACAGGGTGAAGAATATTATGCAAAATATATAGGCAGGGGCAAACTTCAGGGAAAATCATGAAATAGGTCATTTGTCTCCAGTAGTTGTCCCAAAAGCCTAACCAAGCCTTCTACTCTCTTTTGGCCTCTTTTGGTACAGTGTCTTCATAATGGACCCTGTCACATCCTTTGAAACTTACCAGTCTTATATCATCTTTAAAGAGAACAAGGAAAGAAGGTGGACACAAGGTGATAAATGTGCATTTTAATAGTAATTTTCTGGATATAATTCCCTGCTTGTTATCTAAACCATTAGAAACTCTAATGGTAGGAACTTTTGACCTAATAGGAAAGGAGGAAAGAACCATGGTAGGACAATAGGAGAGACATTATGGGACAGGTGGGATGTTTGGATCCCCTCAAATTGCACCAGATTGGAAGCTATCTACATTAATGACAATTCCATTAACCAACATAAACAGCAAATACATACACATATACATATGTAGTGTATGTTTGTATGTATGCACAAATGTAGGTATATGTACCCAAATATATGTACAGAGAGGGAGAGAGAGAGAGAGAGAGAGAGAGAGAGAGAGAGAGAGAGAGAGAGAGAGAGAGAGAGAGAGGAGGGCGAGAGAGAGAACCTGGTGTAGTGAATGTATGACCCTGAGAAAGTGATTTAACCACTTATGGCTCTACATAATTCTCTAAGTCAAGACTTTAAGTTACAGAGAAGGTACTTACCTACATCAGTATAGGAAATTCCTCACTGGCAGCTCCCTACACCAATGAAATGACAAGTCTATTTACTATCCCTGTTTTGTAGCACTGGACGGTGTGTGTGTGTGTGTGTGTGTGTGTGTGTGTGTGTATGTGTGTGTGTGTGTGTGTGTGTGTGTGTGGTTAGAGAGTGGTATTACTGTAAGACATAATCTCTTTTCCTCAAGGAGTTTGTAATCTATTTGGTATTATAAGAGAAACATACAAAAAATAATTAAAGAGTAGTGAAAGTTTATAATCACGTAACAAAATGCTGTGTCAGAGGTACTAAGTATTTAGCTTTTATGTCTAGGTGCCAGGGGCACAAAAAGCTCAAGTTACTGTTAGTGTGTTTTCTAAAAAAAATTCTCCTTTATGATATTCAACCAGGACATGCAAAAATCAGAGGAAATTCTCTAAACCAAGGATTCTTAACTTTTTTTTGTTCCATAGACCTCTTTGGAAGTCTGGTGAAGTCTCTAGATGCCTTTTAAGAACAATGCTTTTAAATGTTTAAAATAAAATACATATCATTGCAAAGGAAACCAATTATTGTGAAATATAGTTATCAAAATAGTTTTCTAACAAAGAAATCAGTTCATGAATCCTAGGTTAAGTACTCCCACATTGTAGAGTGCATGTCTTAATGAATTGACACCAATTCTCTACAAGAATCCTAACAGATTTAGCTAGGTACTCTTACAGAAGCTGAGGGCTACACTTAGAAAACACCCCCAGATCTGAACACAAGTATCTCCCAGAATTACATTGCTAGTCTTAGTCCAACAGATATGCTCTGGCTTCACATTTTCTGACTGCTTGATTCACAGAGATTTGGTTGAGAAGTTAAACATACTTTTTCCTTCAACTGACATGCAGATGTGTGACAGATTGCTAACAGGTGATAAAAGCCACACCTATCCCAGAAATACAAACAGTACAGGTGGTTGCCAAGGCAGCAAAAACCCCAACAGAATTTCATAAGTGAGTAGGATCTACTCCCACCCTTCAAGGACGAATACAAAGACAGTTGTTAAATAGTAGAGACATCAAGAACATGCACAAAAGAAGGAAGAACTGAAATTCATAGATGGGGCCAGCCCTCTCCTAAAAGATTCCTCTCTTCTGTGTGTGGGAAAATAAACTCTTTCAAGCTAGTGATGCCAATGTTGTAGCAATGCCAATGTTAGTGATTTGATCTGGATGTCAGACTAAAATCATGTATTAGTATTATTCCTAGGGCAAGTCATTGTAGTAGGGAATTTGAGATAACATTTTAATGGATAAAAGTGATGGCAATTTCCTCTTGTAGTTTCCTGTAGTTAAAATAGCATTTAATAGATATAAAGGTAAAGTGTGATACTTGAGTCCAAAAGGTCAACTTCAGAAGTACAATATGAGGGAGGGTTCCTAGTAAGGCATTCACCTTAAAAATATCTCGGACTTACTTGAAACCAAAACTACTACAAAAAGATAAGCAAAGTCAAGAGTTATTTAAAAATAATAAGCAAACAATAATTCATTTGTTAAATTGATTAAAAGAAGAAAACAATCAAATAACTAAAATAAAAAAAATAAAAAGAGGAAATAACCACAGAGAGAAAATAAAAAATTAACTAGAAACTACTATACACAAGTATATGTTAGCAAAACTAAGATTTTAAAGGAAATAGCTGATTATCTAGTAATATGAAAAACAATTAAAAATACAGATATTAAAATTTCAATACAGAATGAATTATGACCTATCAAAGGAAAAAAAAACATCAGGTTCAGATGGATCTATAAATGAATTATATCAAATTTTCAAATATATAAAATTATTGAATAATTGAGAAAAAGGTATTTCTTTATAGGTGGCCTTCATAAGACAATTTTGTCCCTGATACCCAAACCAGGGAGAGATAAGTAACAGAAGGATGACATTATGCCAGTCTCATTAATGAATATTGATATAAACTTTAAAAAAATCTTAGCAAAGAGACTACATATATGTGCACTATGACTAAGTTGATTATTTACCCTGGGTATGTGAAGATAGCATAGTACTCAGAAATGAGAAAGCTAAACACACAAAGAAGGAAAACATGTTGATATTAATACCTCCCCCCGCCAACCTCCAAACAAAACAAAACAAAAACAAATTCCTTGACAAAAAATAGTACTTACAATTTCTGGTTAGGATGGCAACATGAAAAAAAATAGAAAAACTGACACCTAACATATAAAACCCAGAAAATATCTGAAAATGACCTCAGAAACATCAGTGATTTTTTTCTTTATGTGTTTACAATTTATTGATTGCAAAAGAATATTTGAACAAAATACAACTTTTAAGGTATTTTTCAACAAGAGATCTCCCATGTATACAGTAGAAGTTCAGCCAAAGGTGCACATTTTCCATTGACAACTGTGCATATCATTGTGAGGTATCTATTTTCATCTATGATAATAATTAAAACTAAGTATTAAAACAAAATGAACTTAAAATGAGTTGTTCAAATCTCTGTATCACTAAACCTTGAACCAAGGTTAAAGAAATAATGAAGCATACTCAATCGTACTGCTCTCACTAAAAATATTACTGATATTTTTGGTGAGAGAAAGAAAATAAATTAAAAAAATTTTTTGTCTTACTCTTTTAAAACCATTATTTTGTGTATGTTTTATAAAGTACCTAATACATTACTATGGTAGCACATATATTTAACTTATAAATGAGTAAATATATACTATTGATATCTGATGAAACTTTTTTTTCCTTGAGGGGGTAAAAATGTAGGCTGCTTTATTAAAGTATAGCCAGCAGTTGAAACTATAGTTTATTACCTGATGATAGTCAACTGATTGAGCAAAGCTCCTTAGATCCAATATATTTTGTAGAAAACAGCATGATGTAGTGGTTTTCAAGTCAGAGGACCTATCTAGACTCAAATTCCAGTTCTATTAGTAAGCATAGCATCACTAAATAATTCTATTCATTATAATTCCCATTATATATATGTATATATGTATGTATATTGTTGTTGTTGTTGTAACTCAGTTAGTAAATTTTCATTTTCCTCTTACGTCAATTGACTGTTCTTTCAACCTAATTAGAAGGTGCTGCATTTTTATATTTTTAACACTTGTGCTCAAATCCCCCTGAAACTCTTCCTGTGAAAGATTTTAAAACAGATTAGAGAATTCCATTGACAACCATTTTAGATGTAAAGATATGAGAGTTTTTATAGGAGATACATTGATTTTTTGGCAACAGAAGGTTAGCTTTTAAATGTCTCCTTAATCATGATGCTTCATACTATTTAACAAGGCACAATTGACACTTAGCTAAGGTTCATCTTTAAAGACAGTGGACAGAAACCCATAGTTCAAATTATCTTGATTATTTCAAGATATTTTGGATGACTTTTTGTTATCATTATTTTTCCTCATAATATGGTGGATGAGGAGCTTGTGCAAAGTGTGGGAGAAGCGTTCCCTCTGTCATTTTCCTCATTTGTTTGTGCTGACATTGTCAGTACTGTCTTTTGTCTGTAGGTTTTTGCAATAACATTTTCAGATCATTTGTATGTTTTACACTGTTTGGTCTACTTAACATAGACAATATAATTTATAAAGCCACTTAATCAGGCATGTAAAATTGTAATATGTCACTATTCATATTAAAGTGAATTAAAAAATGAAGCTTCTCTGTCAACTCTCCCTCTTCTTTCAGAATATGTGACATGTAACCATCTGACATACCAATAAAGTGAGAGTAACAATTTCAACCTGTATATTACATATTAGTAAAATTTAATTTTTAACAAGATAAATATGAATAAAAATTCTAGTAGTCCCTTCAGATGCCTCATCATATAATTTTGTTCATGCCCTGGGGTACATATACCACACTTTAGAGTCTGGTGGATTTTAGGGATTTGTACCAGATATACATATGGGCTATACTTACTATTTTGATTCTTTATACACGGGTGTTAGTACATGTACTTTGTTAAAGTACATCTTTGGATGCATGATCATCTATAGCCAGCCATGCATAATCTATGGTTATTTCTTCTGTAACCTAGAAAATAAGTTCTCCTCTGGTATATTGATATGAGTATATGAGTTTGTGTGCAATTACATTCTTTTATTTTTTTCTCCTGAATTTCTAATTCAAAAGATCTCTGGATGTTTCATCGGGAATTGTTAGTTTGTTTCATCAATGATCTGCTTCTCCCCTTGTAGGGTTATATTCAATTTTGTATAGGTTATTTTGGTTGTGAACTTCTATATTTTGCCTTTTGAAAGATCGAAAGCCACATTTTCCTTTCTTTTGTTGTGGCAGCTGCTAAATCTCATGGGTTCCTGATTGTGACTCCTTGGCATTTGAGAAATTTCTTTGTGGTTGCTTGTAGTATTTTTTCTTTGACTTGAAAGTTCTGGATTCTGGTTACGATATTACTGAGAATTTTCATTTAGGGTTTCGTTTAGGAGATTACTGGTGTATTCTTTCGGTTTTCACTTTGTCATCTCATTCTCAGAGATTTGTGAAATTGTCATTTAAGATTTCTTGAAGTAGTATATCTAAGTTTTTTTTTGGCAGGGATTTATATTTTTCAGGTAATCTAATTTTTATTAGATTATTCCTTTTTGAGCTAATGTCCAAGTGAGTTGTTTTTGATAGAATATGGCTCTTATTTTGTCCTGTTTATTTAATCTTTTGATTTTGTTTTAACTTTTTGTCTCATGAAATAGTTGTTTTCTGTTTGTCTCATTTTAATTTTGGAGGAGTTCAATTCTTGAGTAAAGCTTATGTATATATAACATATGCCGTATGTTCTAAGGTATTCTTTTTTTCTTGCCATATTTTCCTTCCTAGATATTCCATTAGATCTCATGTTTCATTTCCTTCAGGTATTCTTATAGTCTTTGTGACAAGGACATTTTTTTTCTGAGGTTGCATTTGGACTTAGTATGGAGTTATTTTATTTTTCTGGGTTTACCCCTTGGTTTTCTTTTAGGCATTTCTTCTTTGTGTTTGTTGTTTTTTTTTATTGATTCACATCTCCAACCTCTGTTTCTGAATTGGGGGCTTTTGTTTGGGTCAGATTCCATTCCTATACTCCCTCATGATGTGGATAGGCCTTGCTTGATCCTAAGTTTTGTGGCTCATAATAGCTACAACTTCTGTAGGAATTGTCTGGCCTATTCTTGTGTTGTTGTTTGGGTCCAGATTGCCTAAATGCTAAATATGACACAGGGTTCCTTGATGGTGGTCTGGCTTTGTCTCATGCTGTGTATGGGACCCCTGTGTCAAATAGATTTAGCTGCTTCTTCTGAAAAGGGTTAGGTTACTGGATTATCCTACAGTGGCCATTATTGTGTTGCTGTCTCCTACCCAGTATGGGGCTTTTGGGTCAATACATATTGGTTCTAGGCACTGGTTTGGCCTTGTTTCCTGCTATGGATGGGGTGCGTAGGTCATTCTGCACTAGGCTTGGTGTGGCCTTGTCCTGTGTTCTGCATTAGATGGTTTTTTCACCA
Organism: Pseudocheirus occidentalis; assembly: GCA_028646575.1. Taxonomy (NCBI): domain Eukaryota; kingdom Metazoa; phylum Chordata; class Mammalia; order Diprotodontia; family Pseudocheiridae; genus Pseudocheirus; species Pseudocheirus occidentalis. Next base: position 188,850,744 of record CM053596.1, on the reverse strand, counting down.
TATTCTGGGCGTCGGTCTGACTTTGTCTCCTCTAGAAAGATCAATGATAAGGAAAATAGGAAAGAAACAGAAACTTCTCTATTTTATATAGTTCTACACAAACAGGTGGTCAGAATTTGGTTGGGGCAGATAGGAAAGTTTCACCTTGAAAGTCAACGCAAGCAGAGGTAAATGTGGAAGCTGTTGAAGACAGGAAGAGGGTTCAAGCCTGGGAAGGCAGTGAACTCAGATTAAGGATCTGCAAGCCAGGAAGGAAGGCATATGAGGGAAGCCATCTCTAGCAGATCAGCAATCTGGAAGCAGGGAATTGTGGGTGGGGTGGGAAAGGATCTTCACCAGGAGTATCTTCATCATGAGCCCCTACAAATAAAGCTGCAGCCAGGTCTTCATCAGTAAGAAAAGAAGTAGGGACATAACCAGTGCCCACAAATCACTTCCCAGGAAGACCAAGCCTGACTGTGCACTCCCCAGAGCAGTAGGAAGCATAACAAAATACAGGGCCAGCTCAGCCCGTTGACATCACATTCAATGGGTCTGTTCTGGGTGCCTGAGACCAACATGATCTCCAGCTGCTCACTAGAGCCTGTCAGAGTCACAGCAAGAGAAGGAACCAGATCTCAACTGGGGATGATGCAAGAAGATGGAGGCTGTCTAAGGCCAGAATCCATAATAGACCACTAGGAGATTGAGACAAAATTCAGAGACTGGGGCAGAATTTGAGCCCTAATGCTAGCCATCTCATCTGAATCGACAGTAGCACCTGCAGTTGCATTCTAACTACAGAGCAGACAGACCCAAATAAGACCTACTCAGTTCATTCGAGAAAGCCGGAAGGGACCATGTCTGAAACCAAGAACTGAAACTGAAAATATCAGGCAGGAAATACTGACCATGATGAAGAAATGTTATGTGCTAAGAGAAGCCCAAGAGGTGAAACTCAGAAGAAGAGAGTGACCCCTCAGGTAGAGCCCATGAGGGAAAACAAGGCTTGGCCAAAAGGACTACAAGAGAGGTCAGAAGTAATGAAGGAAGATTTAAAAAAAAGATAGCTTTTATTTATTAGCATTTCTATTTTAATTCATGCTAGAAGTACTAAGGAATTGGGCTCATTCTGCCATCTGATTGGAACTCTCTAGAAAAGGAGTCACAGTTAAGGGGCAAACAGCCTTACCTATGTAGTAGTGGAGAGGTTGCAGGTCCCAGATCTCAGGTCTCAGATTCCAGTGACAATCACCATAGTGTGAAAACAGCTTTTTAGAAGCCGTGATGATCAAAGCCTGGCAGACATGAATACTTTATTGGTTCTATTCTGAACCTGAGCTGTTCATATAAGAAAATAAAAATACTTGAGGAGACCAATGTCAACATCTTGATGTCATTAGTGACAATTGGACAATGTTTGTATATTTCTTCTTGGATCCCTGTCAATTAGAAAAGTGTGAAAGTGTTATATGAGGTCTGAGGGGAAAGAACATTAGTGACAGGGAAGTGTACATTAAGCAAGTAAAAACTAAGTTGTAATTGAAAGAAAATTTCATCTTATAAAATTTCATAGTTCTGATACAGTTCTATGCCTATGGGAAAAGAGAAACTCTCAGAGAAGCCAATGAGCCCAGGATCTGGACATGAATGTAATTAGTAGAAAGTGGAAAGTACTTGGAGTACATAGATCAGGTTCTGAGGAGGTAAATAGTGAATCTTCTGCTCCTATTATTACTTCTGGTCAGCATATATTTTAGCAGAGATTTTTCTTCTTGCATCTATTTATTGACCTCCTATTTTCATCTACCAATGATATGGTTTTAGTTGGGTTTTATATGAGTCTCTCCTTGGACTTATTTCTCTGAAGTTTCTTTTTTTCTTTCTGCAATTTTCCAAGGCAATTTTTGTTGGACATTTCCCATAATTTTGTTGTTGTTGTTGTTTTTGCAAATAAGTTGTATTCAAAACTAGTGTCACCCTGCTATGTCATTTTTCCTCATTTGGCAAGAAGATCTAGTTCTTGATGGTTGAAATGGCAACTAGGATTTTTTCAGATTCATTATTATGACTAGTTTGCCCTGATTGAACTTAATTTAACACAAGAAATTGTGATAATCAATGCTTCATGTCCTATTTTAGGGGAGTTTATAGCTTATTTAAACATGTTAAGAATTGCTGTAATCTAAAAAGGACCTTATATTAATCTTTAAAGTTTTTTGGGGGAGGCAATTGGAGTTAAGTGACTTGCCCAGTGTCACACAAGTAAGTAAATGTCAAGTATTTGAAGTAGGATTTGAACTCAGGTCCTTCTGACTTCAGAGTCAGAGCACTATCCACTCCACCACCTAGCTAACCCTGACATTGATTTTGATGTATTAATGATCTTACTACACACAGAAATCCTATTCTGAAACAACTGCAATGTGAGTAATCTGTAATTTTTTCAAGTGTTAAGATATAGCCAACTTCATTTTTTTTATTATGTTGTTCAGTGCTCAATACATTCAGTGTCTTCAAGAGCTCTTTTCTCAAGGAAAGCATTCATGATATGCCAGCATAACACATTCAAGTAAGCTATAAGCATTTGGTCTATTTCAATTTTTGACCTGTAATCACATCTTTCAATATAGCTCTCACTTTTCTCCCTTTGCACTGAAGTAATAGAAAATCAAGTTGTAAGTTGATTTACTTTGGAATTTTTAAAGTGTTTTTTTTAAATGAACAGAAATTTATTTTCTCTCCCTACCCCTCTTCTATACCCTTGGAAATAAAATGAAAGAAAACAAATTCCTTTTTAACAAATATGCATAGTCAAGTAAAACAAATATCTTAATCAATTACATGTGAAAAATATATGTCTCCTGCATAATAAATCCATCATCTCTCTATCAGGAGGTAGATGGCATATTTCATTGCTGGTCCTCTGGAATAATAGAGTTTCTTTAATTTTTTTTAACCTTCTGAACCTATTGACTGCTCTTCCCCCAACCAGAGGCTTTCTGTAGTTTATATCATATATTGAATGAAATATGTTTTTCTTCTTTGTTTTTCTAATGTGAATGATTAGACCAATCTCTTTTGCATTGTTGTGAATTTCACTGAGGAGGCTTTGTAATCTTTATAATCATAATCATAGCATCAGAGCTGTAGAAGACCATTGAGAGAATGTAGTCAAAAGTCTTCATTTTACAGATAATAAAACCAAAGCCTGGAGAAACTAAGTCGCCTCTCCAAGGTGACAAAAGTAAAAAATGGCAAAGCCAGGATTTGAACCCAGGTCATTTGACTCCAAAGTCACTGCTTTTTTTCCATTACAACACATTGTCTTTTCCATTCTGGTGCTCCATGCAATTAGTGCAATATCATCTATAAATTGGTATATATGGGAACCACATCATCAATAGAGAATGCATCTGGAATCAAGACGGTGGGGTAAAAAGTAAGTCTCTCTCACCCTTACTTATTGATTTCTGAAGGGTCAGAAAATATCACCCCAGAAAAAAACCCTGGAATAGCTGAGCCAGCAGAAAGACATGATGTAACAGTCTTGTAGGCAAGAAAGCTTGGGGAATTAATAGGAAAAGCCCCTCTCACTTTTGGGGAGGGGGGCAGTATAGGACGGGAGATGTCCCAGGAAGCCTACTAGCTATAGATCAACTGAAAAAGGACTTTGAAAAACAAATAAGAGAAGTGAGGGAAAAATTGGGAAGAGAAATGAGAATGATGCGAGAAAATCATGAAAAGACAGTCAACAACCTGACTGAAGAAAACAACACTTTAAAGAATAGATTAACTCAAATGGCAAAAGAGGCCCAGAAAGCCAATGAGGAGAAGAA
>CM053596.1:188819806-188846426 GCA_028646575.1 Pseudocheirus occidentalis | reverse complement strand
CGAGAAAATCATGAAAAGACAGTCAACAACCTGACTGAAGAAAACAACACTTTAAAGAATAGATTAACTCAAATGGCAAAAGAGGCCCAGAAAGCCAATGAGGAGAAGAATGCCTTAAAAAGTTGAATTTGCCAGATGGAAAAAGAATCTCAAAAGCATTCGGAAGAGAATAATTCCTTCAGAATTAGAGTGGAGCAAGTAGAAGCTAATGACTTTATGAGAAACCAAGATACTATTAAACAATTACAAAGAAATGAAAAAAATACAAAGCAATGTGAAATATCACCTTGAAAAACCCACCAACCTGGAAAATAGATCCAGGAGAGATAATTTGAAAATTACTGGTTTACCTGAAACCCATGACCAAAAAAAGAACTTGGAAAACATCCTTCAAGAAATCCTCAAAGAAAATTGCCCCGATGTTTTAGAATCAGTGGGCAAAATAGAAGTTGAAAGAATTCACCTATCACCTCTTCGAAACGCAATGTGGGGATGAGAGGGGGGATGACAGAGGGGAGGGCAGGGTTTGGGGGAGGATGCTGGTAGCACACACTTCAGTAAAGGGATGGGGATAGGGTGGAGAACGGAGCAGGGGAGGAATAGGAGGGAGGGACATATTATCACTGTCACAATATGTCCACTATGAAGATGGCTTGTATAATTACACATCTACAGCCTGTATTGAGTTGATTGTCCTTCCAGTGGGAGTGCGTGATGGGGGAGGAACCAAAAGAATCTAGAATTTAAAGTTCTGCAATACCTGCAATTGGGAATTAGCATATACAGTGGCTGGGGTAGGGATACCCTCCCTGCCCTACCAGAAAGTAAGAGAACAGGGTAGGGGAGGGGCTCTACAGAAGGATTGCTGTTTTAGGGTTGGGGCAGGGGAAAGAAGGGGAGAAAATTTGTAATTCAAAAATGTCATGAAAATGAATGATATAAACAAGAAAACAAATTAAATAAAAACCAAAACTTCCCTGAGGTTCTAGAACCAGAAGATCACATAGTCAATGAAGGTATCTACTGATCTCCTCCTGAAAAAGATCCCAAATTGCAAATACCAAGGAATATTGTAGCCAAATTCCAAAGCTATAAGGTTAAATAGAAAATACCACAAGCAGCCAGAAAAAAAACCAATTTAAATATCATGGAACCGATCAGGACAGGACCTCGCAACTTCTACATTAAGAGATTGGAGGGTGTCAAATAAGATATGGTGTAAGACAAAGGAGCTTGTATTTCAACCAAGCATCAACTACCCAGTGAAACTGAGCATAGTCTTTCAGAGGAGGAAATGGATATTCAGTGAAATAGAGGACTTCCAAACCTACATGATGAAAAGAACAGAGCTCAACGGAAAATTTGATCTTCAAATACAAGACTCAAGAGAGGCATAAAAAGGTAAACAGGAAAGAAAAAGACAACACATTATTAATAAGGTCAAACTGTTTACATCCCTAGAAGGGAAGATGACACTTGCAACTCTTATGAACTATATTTTATTATTATTATTATGCCATTTTAAAAGGATATATATTGACCGAGGGCATGGGTATAAGTTGACTTTGATGTGATGACAAAAAAACATAATTACCTGGCGAAAAGGGATTGTACTGGGAGAAGAGGAAAGGAGGAGGCAGACAAGGGTAAATTATATCATATGAAAAGTCAAAACCAAAAAAGAACCAAACAAAACCTATTACAATAGTGGGAAAGAAGGAAGGGAGAACATTGCTCTAATCAGATTTGACTCAAATAGGGAATAACATAATCAGTTAGGTATAGAAATCTAACTTACCTTATATGAAGTAGAAAGAGAAAAGAGAAAGAAAAGGGAAGGGTTGGATAGAAGAGAGAGCAGCCTGATGGAGGTGGTGGTGGAAAGTAAAACTCAAATGGGAGGGAAAGGGAGAGAGGAGAGAGAAAAGCATAAACGGGAGGGGAAATAGGATGGAAAGAAAGACAAAGATAGTAATCATAACTGTGAACACCAGTGGGATGAACTCTCCCATAAAATGGAAGCAGATAACAGAGTGGATTTAAAAACCATAATCCTACTACATGTTTTTTTTTTTAACAAGAAACACATTTGAAGCAGAGGGACACACAAAGAGTAAAGGAAAAAGGCTGGAGCAGAATATATTATGCTTCAGCTGAAGTAAACAACAACAACAACAACAACAACAACAACAAAAACAGGGGTAGCAATCATGACATTAAACTGAACAGTTTTTTACACAAAGTCAATGCAACCAAGATTAGAAGGGAAGCAAAAAGCTTGGAAACAATTCTTTCAACAAGTGTCTTAAGACCTCTTTTCTAAAATACATAGGAAACAGCATTGAATTTATAAGAATTCAAGTTGTTCTGCAATTGATAAATGATAAAAGGAGATGAACAGGCAGTTTTCAGAGGAATAAATCAAAGCTGTCAATAGTCATATGAAAAAATGCTCTAAATCACTACTGATTAGAGAAATGCAAATCAAAATGACTTAGAGGTAGCATATAACACCTGTCAGATTGGTTAACATGACAAAACAGGATAATGTTAAATGTTGGAAAAGATGTGGGAAAATTGGAGCACTAATACATGGGTGGTAGAGTTGTGAACTGATCCAACCATTCTGGAGAAGAATTTGGAACTATGCCTAAAGAGCTATAAAATCGTGTGTACACTTTGACCTAGCAATACTACGTCTAAGTCTGTATCCCAAAGAGATCATAAAAACAGGAAAAAAAAACCCCACATGCACAAAAATATTTATAGCAGCTCTTTTTGTGGCAGCAAAGAACTAGAAATTGAAGGAATGTTCATCAATTGAGGAACAGCTGAAGAAGTTGTGGTATATGAATGCAGTGGAATACTATTGTGCTATAAGAAATGAAGAGCAGGTTGACTTCAGAAAAACCTGTAAACACTTATATGAACTAATGCTGAGTGAAATGAGCAGAAGCAGGAGAATATTATGCGCAGTAACAGCCACATTGTATGATGATTTATCTTGATAGATTATCTCATCTCAGCAATGCAATGATCTCAGATATCTTCAAAAGACCCACGATAGAAAATGCTATTCATATCCAGAGAAAGAACTGGGGAGTCTGAATGCACACAGAGGCATGCTATTACTTCTCCTCTTTCTTTCATTGTTTTGATCCTTCTTTCTCATGGTTTCTCCCATTAGTCCTAATCCTTCTTTAAATGGTGACTAATGTGAAAATATGTTTAATATGAATGTATAAGTAGAGCCTATATCAGGTTGCATGCTATCTTGGGTAAGGGGGAGAAGAGAGTTGGAGAGAAAATTCAAAACCCAAAATCTAATGGAAGTGAAACGTTGAAAACTAAATATAAGTAAACTAACTATCTATTTAAAAACAGAATATATCTTTTGTTTGGATTTTAATGCTAGTATTTTTTTGTTTAAATTTTATCCATCATTATCGGGAAGTTATTTTTCTTCATCCCACCTCTTTCTTCTCCATTGAAAAGACAAAAACCTAGCAAAATCCTTATAACAAACAATCATAGTCAGGCAAAAACAAATTTCCATATTGATCATGTTAAAAAATATATTTCATTCTTCATATTTACTCCATCCTTTGTTTGTCAGGAGGTGTAGAATTTTCTTCATCATTTTTCCTTTGCTATTAAGATTTAAACATAATATCTTAAATGAACTGATGAATATTATGTACCAGGATAGACTAATCTTCAAGGACAAGTTCAAAGGGGGAATGTTACTAGTTGTCTGAAGTGCTTGAAGGCCAAAATCAGAAATTTTGGATCTGATTAATAACATAGATTCACTGGAAACTTATGTTGTATGATTTATTTTCTTTCATCTGTGCCAATTAATATATATGTTTATATTTATGTTTTTGAAAGGCTACAAAATAGATTCCATTGGAAAAGTAGCATTTTCTTTAAGGAAAGATATAGAGTTATTTCACATGTCATACTTCAATTTTCTTCACTCACTGTTTCTTTTACATTAATGGACACAGCATGGTAAACTATGACACATTATCTTTCAAGATTTTATTCAATAAATTTCTTTTTGTGTGCATTCAATTGCTTTTTTCCATTAAAAATAACAAATTGAATTAGATTGCATGTAACTACCATATAGTTAAGCATTCCATGGAGCATATATTGTCTAAATATAGAAAGAAAAAAACACTTCAAGATTATTCTGGGGAGGTCTGTGATTATAAGTTGTGCTAATGAAACATCACTTAGATGAGACACCAGGGCCATGAGGAAATAGAGTAGCAGACCAATAAAAATCTTCACTTAAAGAACAAGAGAAGTGATGCCTTAAAAATGAACTAGTAATGATTAGCTAATAAAAATGAAAAAAATATTACCAAAATGGTTTATAACAAATTAAGAATATATGAATTAAAGTAAAAATTCATTCTGATCCAGACAGACTGAAGCACTTTATCTGAGATGACTCATACCTGTTTCCAAATAAGAAATATAAATAAATAGCTCTCTAAGAAGGCACTATCTGACAATGGAATGTAGATTTCTGGACCAGAGTGTAAGATGCAGAAATGATGGACTCTTGACCAGGAATGGAGTATATCTAAGTAGGACTAAGTAAGACTATTTTAGGTCAAAGACTTATGGATCTAGTCAGGTATGCTTCAAACTGAAAATGTAGAGGGAGGGAGAAAAGTGTTCAGGTACAACTGCTAAGTGAGACACCAAAGCAAGTAGCAGGTATAACATAGCAGAGTGAACAGCATTGGAACTGTGGTTCATCGGACACAGTATCTGTGATGTGGCTTCAGATGTCTATTAAAAATGCATAAGGAGAGAGTGGGGTGGTGGTGGTGGGTGGCAAAGCCAAGATGGCAGGGAGAAAGCAGGGACTTTCTTGAGTTTTCCTCTAAACCCATCCAAATACTTGTAAAAATGACTCTAAATAAATTCTAGAGCAGCAGAACTCATAAAATGACAGAATGGAACAGATTTCTAGCCTAAGACCATCTGATAGGTTGACAGGAAATGTCTGTTGCGCCAGTCTGAGAGAGGAGCTCAGTGGGCCATGCTGGCATAGACTGGGTCCCAGCAAACATGCTGTAGGCCTCAGAGGACTGAATCACTGACAAGTATGGCAGTTTCCAGACTTCTTAACCCACAAATGCCAAAGACAACTTAGGAGGTCAGTAGGAAAAGTCTGTTGGACCTAGATGAGAAAGGAGCTTGGTCCAGTCCTATCCCCAGCCTTAGAGCAGTGGTGACAGTGACAGCAGCCACTTCTGGAGCTCTTGGCCCACAGATGGTGGGGAGATTGAGTTACTGATCAGGGAGCAATAGCAAGGATCTCTTTGCTGGTGGTGAGGCAGGATTCTCTTGCTTTGGCCTTGCTTGGATCTCGGTCCCAGTCCTGAATGGTGGCCCTGGGGTGAAGAGGAGCACTGGCATGACAGAGGTTGTGGAAGCGGTGAAGTAGAAATCCTCCTCACAATTCCAAGGCAGACAAGAGTGCTTGTGGTCACTTGAAGACCAGAGAACAGCTCAGGAGAGGAGTAAACAACCTTGGAAGAACTAAAAATTTACAGGTGCCTAGAAATATCTCTTAAAATAGCTGCACAAAACCCCATGAAGCTTGGGACAGCGCATTGTCCACTCATGAAGCAGAGTTCTACCTTGACAAAAAGCTAAAAAGTCAAGTAATTGACAGCAGTAAAAGAATCAAACTATAGAATCTTACTTTAGTGACAAGGAAGATCAAAACATACAACCAGAAGAAGACAATAAAGTCAAAGCTCCCATATCCAAAGTCTCCAAAAAATATGAATTGGTCTCAGGTCATGGAAAGGCTCAAAAAAGATTTTGAAATTCAAGTAAGAGAAGTAGAGGAAAAATTGGGTAGAGAAAGAAGAGTGATACAAGAAAATAATGAAAAATAAGTTAACAGTTTACTAAAGGAGACCCAAAAATGCTGAAGAAAATAACACCTTAACAAAATAGACTAACCTAATTGGCAAAAGAGGTCCAAAAAGTCAGTGAGGAGAAGAATGCCTTAAAAAGCAAAATTGACCAAATGGAAAAGGAGGTCCAAAAAGCTCACTGATGAAAATAATTCCTTAAAATTAGAATGGAGCAAATGGAAGCTAATGAATGTATGAGAAATCAACACATTATAAAACAAAATGAAAGGAATAAAAAAAATAGGAAACAATGTGAAATACCTCATTGGAAAAAACAATCGACCTGGAAAATAGATCCAGAACAGAGACATAAAATTTTTTTTGGATTATCTAAAAATCATGTTTAAAAAAAGAGCCTAGACAGGACCTTTCAAGAAATCATCAGGGATACTGCCCAGACATTCTAGAACCAGAGTATAAAATTGAAAGAATCCACTGGTGACCTCCTGAAAGACATCTGAAAAGGAAAAGTCCTTAGGAATGTTGTAGCCAAGTCTGAGAGTTCCATGGTCAAGGAGAAAATATTTCAAGCAGCCAGAAAGAAACAACTCAAATATTGTGGAAACACAATCAGGATAGCACAAGATCTAGCAACTTCTACATTAAGGGATCAAAGGGCCTGGAATATGATATTCTAGAGGTCAAAGGAGCTGGGATTAAAACTAAGAATCACCTACCCAGCAAAATAAATGTACTCCTTCAGGGGAAAAATAGAAATTCAATGAAATAGAGGACTTTTAAGCATTCTTGATAAAAAGACCCAAGTTGAATAGAAAATTTGACTTTCAAATGCAAGACTTGAGAGAAGCAAGAAAAGATAAACAAGAAAGAGAAATCATAAAGGACTTATTAAAGTTGAACTGTTTATAATTCTACATGGAAAGATGATATTTGTAACTCATGAGACCTTTCTCAGTATTAGGGTAGTTGGATATAAGTGAGAGGGAATGAGTGAAGCTTACTCCCATCAGATTTGACTGAAGGAGGGAATAACATACACACTCAATTGGGTATGAAAGTCTATCTTACCCTACAGGAAAGTAGGGGAGAAGGAGATAAGAGAAGGGGAATGATAGAAAAGAGGGCAAATAAGGAGAGGGGTAATCAGAAGCAAGCACTTTTGAAGCAGGACAAGGTCAAAGGAGAGAATAGAATAAATGAAGGGCAGGATAGGATGGAAGGAAATATAGTTAGTTTTTCACAATATAATTATTATATAAGTGTTTTGCATGACTATACATGTATAAACCACATCAAATTGTTTGCCTTCTCAATGACGGTGGATGGTGATGGAGGAAGGGAGAGAATATGGAACTCAAAGTTTTAAAACCTTATGTTAAAAATTATTTTTACATGCATCTGTAAAATAAGATATGCAGGCAGTGTTGTATAGAAAAATCTATTCTGCCCTATAGGAAAACAGAAGGGAAAAGGACAATAGAAGGGGGTGTGATAGAAGAGAGAGCAGATTGGGGGAAGTGGTAATAAGAATGCATGCTATGTTGGGGTAGTAGGAGGGGAGAGATGTGGATAAAATTTAGAACTTAAAATCTTGTGGAAGTGAATGTTGAAAACTAAAAATAAATAAATAAATTTTTAAAAATGCATGGATTATGTTAGTAAACAAAAGGAACCAGAGGTTTGTATTAATGATTGAGACCTTGGGGGATGTGATCCTTGACTGGATAATGTCAGTGGAAGGGCATGTTTCCTTTGGAAGAAACTGATCAAACAAAATATCTGATAAAATAGCATTATATATGAGAAGATGTATTCCCACGTGGGAATTCATGAACATGAGAAAAAAATGACGGAGACCATTTAGGAGAGTATCAGTGGAGGGCAAAGTGGAAATATTGTCAGAGTTGCCTATGGATCACCAAAGCAGAAGGAGAAAATGGATGATTGACTACAAAGCGGATCATAAAACTGGCCTGAAACCTGTGAATAGTGGCGATGTAGAGATGGGAAGAAGGGGGCAGGATTACAGCTATTCACATATCTATTGGTGGTTTCTTTCTCCTGAAAGCAGAATGAGCTTGGGAAATTTTGAATGGTTGTGCTGAGTAATTTCAAATTACAGAAGATACAAGAAGCAAGAAGGGGAGTGGCTACTCTGGATATGATTCTTACTAAAAAGATCAAAATGATTGCTTAATTAGAAGTGAGGGTTATCTTGACAGGTAGAGTTATTCTGTAATATGGGATAGAAGTGAAGTTTGAGAATCATGTTCTCTTAACTGGCTATTCACTTACCCTTCCTATTAAAAAAAGGTATGTATGAGTCTTGTAGGATAGCTCTATTGTTGCAGGTTTCGGTCAAGTATAGTGCTAAAATGTATAAGAAAGAACTGTGCCATAGAAGGACTCTAATGCTTACCAGGGAATGCAATGCCATGTATGGGCAGCTTCCCAAAAGAATGCTGCTATGAACAGCTTTTAAGGTTTGATTACACAGTATAGTGAACACTCCATTTGTTCCATAACAAATCAAGGCAAGCATCTACAACAAATCAAAATACAATATTCATAACATTACATCTTATCACAGGAAATCACAATATAGTGTTCAGTCATCTCAAAATACAATAGTCAGTCTTTCACTCATGGGGCAATCATAGGTTAGCTTAGTCACTTATCTAGCAATCTAATTAAGCAATTACTAATTAGCAATCACTAAGTATCATTAATCACTAACTACAATCATTAGAAAATTACACAAACCCTTCACCTCTCAGTCTCTAATAAACTTCAATTTCATCACCACATTCGATATCCAAGGAGAGGCCTTTTCTTCATCTTGACTGGTCTCTCAGATTCCCTGGATCCACTTCCATGGTTCCAGCTCCTACCTGAATCCACCAAACAGTCACCTGGGTTGAGAGGCAGACAGCTCCCAGGTCCTCCAGTTCCTGCTATATACTGAAGTTCACAGGCAGTTTCTGCTACACACTGAAGTTCACAGGGTCCAGCACATCTCAAAATTTTTACAACTCCTGTTCCCAGGAACTCAAGGATCAATTAAGCTACAAATAAACAAAGTCTTATCCTGGTCATGCTTCTTCAGTCCTCTGGCAGTTTGGCTGGCCCTAGGACCCAGAAGAAATCTCAGCCTTCCAGGTGGCCTTCCAGGCAACTTCAACTTTCACCAGATTCTAGTCTCAAGGAAATTCTCTCTCAGTTCAACTTCCAGATGATCACTGAGAGAAATTCTGTCTCTCTTCCACCAGGAGGCTGCCAGGAGAAAAATTCGAATTCTGACTGTCTCTGGGGCTCTTCTTATCTACACATTTGGCTTCCTGTTTCAGCCAAACCCTTCCTGTTATGTTAACAACAGGAGGCAGAGGTCACACCCTCTGCCTCTTAACCACAAAGGTTTGATTTGTTATTAAGGGCTAAGAACCTGCTTACTTGACATAGTAAAAAAGCGTCTTCAAATTTAAGATAATTGCCATTGCAAGGAACTACTCCCAAATATATGAGTTTTTAAAGTTGTGTGTGAATTGATGTTTCAAGCAGCTGTCAACAGTAGATGGATTAAGAGCCTACTATGTGCAAGGGACTATATATTAGACATGAGGGATACAAAGACAGAAACCTAAGTTTGCTCTCAAACAGAGGGGTACACATATACACAATTGGAGGGGTACAGCATATACACAAATAAGTAAATACAACACAATATGAATAGCCTTAACAAGTGGGATTGAGGATGGTATGGCAGATAGAAAAGAGTTTACATAGAAGCTAGCTGCTGAGATAGGCCTTGAAGAAAGCTTGAATAGCAGCAGTGAGAATGGAATATAGTCTAGATATGAGAGGCATCTTGTCAGAATGTAGGAAGGTAAGAGATAGACTGTTGTGTGACAAACATAGCTAGAAGATTGATTTGGCCAGAACACAGAACATGTAAAGAGGAGTAAAATGTTTAGAAAGATAGCCTGGAGTGAGATTATGGGGTACTTTTAATGTTGGATTGAGGAGTTTGTATTTTTTTCTTATAGGCAATAGGGAAGTTTTTTTTTTTTTGCTTTTTTTTTGGAGGGGAGAAGGCAGGGAAATTGGGATTAAGTGACTTGCCCAAGGTCACACAGCTAGTAAATGTTATGTGTCTAAGGCTGGATATGAACTCAGGTCCTCCTGTGCTCTATTCACTGTGCCACCTAGCCACCCCGCAACAAGGAGTTACAGAAAGTCCTTGAGGTGAAGAGTAATGGTTAAACCTGTGCCCTAGGAAGATTATTTGGCAATTATGTGAAGGATGAATTAAGAGTGGAAGAAGAATGGAAACAGGGAGATTGATTAAGAGGTTTTTTAAGAAAATGGAGAGCTACAAAGAGATGGTAGCCACATGACTGAAGAGAACGAAATGAACACAAGAGATGCTAAAACAGAATTGATGGGAAGTGGCAACTTACTGGAGGGAGGAGTAAGGCAGAATGAAGGAGAAGAAATATCATGAAGTCATGGAAAGCATATTGGAAATGGATTCTCAAGACCTGAATTTGATTATCTGATCTTTTCTTTATAGTCTGTGTAACCTCTCTAATCTTGGGTAACCCTTTTACATCTCAGTTTCCTCACTAAGTTTGGAGTTTGAGTCAAGGAGTTTGACAAGATGATCCACAGGTCCTTTCCTTCTTTAAAACTCTGATTGACTTTGAACCTAGGAAATTGGAAGGGTGGCGGTGCCCTCAGCTGTATTACTTTGTAACTTGTTCATTCAATTTTCACATTATACTCAGTATTAATTTTTTTTAGTGTTTTTTTCCTTAGCATAGTTCATATGTTCAACAAAGTTCCTCACCATCAGGGACTATCTTATTCATATTAGCATCACTCCACAGTGCTAAGGAGTTACCAAATCCTTTCTGGAATCTTGTATATGCTCTGGAGCTGTGTGACCAACTTGCTTTGTTTGTCCCCTGCCCCCAAATTCTCTCAAAGTGGATAAAAATCTCAGTGAGTTCCAGGTTAGTAAATTCCCTATCATTCTGATCAATCCTTTGAAATTGAAGGAAGACCAAGTGAAGGCTATCTTTTCTGAGAGGCTATTCATGAGCCCACAGTCTGGCGCTGTTACTCAGTGTGCATTCTGATTGGGTAGAGATGCTCTAAAGCCTGGGAGATTTTTAAAAGCTTTGTGTGAGTCTTACATGAATGTATGTTGTATGTGAGGAAGGTAAAGGGATCAGGAACATGGGGAGAGTGCTGAATATGGGAACAGAAGAAAAAGGCAGCCCCATAGAGAAAGAGAGCAAATGACAAGGACCTGGTCATGGCATCCTAAACACTAGAATGTATCTGGACCATGATAATGGCTATGAGAACTCTCTCAAGAGGCTTCAATATGTGTCTGGCTTGAGAAGTACAGGGATCAAAGGGGAAGATGACTAAGCAGGGTGGCCTTAGACTCTACATTTAAACACTGGGAGCATGAGTTTGATTTGATTGCATCCTTCTCCAGTACTTTTGAGGGGGAAAAGAGGGATGAGAGTTGTCTAGTCAATGAAGGTGTGGGAAACACTGATGATTTCCATTTAGCTTCGGAGAGCATTTACTACCTGATTTAATTCCTTTTAATTTACATTGGTATTCTGTTTTAATTAAATACATTTTGCCTTTGAATTGATGTGTCATTTATTATATTCTGGCATAGAGATGTATCGGTGGGTACTCAAGCCACAATTTTGAATGGTTATGGCCCTGAACTAGCATTCAGCTAATCTACTATTACCTAGTTAGAGATAGTCACAGAATCCTTGAAACCACTAGAAAAAAAGGGTAAGAAAAATAAGCAAAACAAAAACCCACTGAAGCAAAACTATGTGCATTCTACATTATTATGGCAACAAATCAATAATGGTGTTACAATGAATTCTTGTGTAATCAGATTTTTCTTTCTTTGTGTTAAAACAGTAATCTCAGTGTCATAGAGGGAAATGGGATGGCTCACAGGACAGGTAATGGCATGCAGAATAGTTTGCCTTCTAGAGGCCACGGGGTCAGCAATTATTGAAAGCTGTCACTTCCCAACAACTGCTTGCTGCTCTGTAGGAAGCAAGTTGATGGTTTCTGCCCACTTTTAACAGCTCAAGTATTCACATCACAGAGCAGCTCCCCAGCCCACTGTTATTGATATTATTCATCAGATTATTTTCTGCTTCCGCCACTGCTGTGCTGTAGGCTTTGAGCATCAGGCAAATCTTAGAAACGAAAATCATAAAGCAAAACAAAAATTGGTCCTAACTGGCAGCTGAGACTGAGTGGCCAGAGACTGGCAGGGTGTCACTGCCATGGGTTATCCCAGTTAGAATGGAAACATAATAGTTTAGTGATACATACACTGCTGGTTTCCAAGTCCTGTTCCTTCCATATTGCTAATAATAAAAGGAATCTGTTCATTTAAAAGACTGTGAATCTGGAAGCTTTTGTAAAAATCCACACTCATTGAAGTATATTTTACACCATCATAGAAACTGCAGAGCTAGAAGGAACCTCAGAGATATTCTAGTCCAATTCCCTAGAATATTCGAATTCCCTATAGACAGCATGATTACTATCTATAGCATCCTGACCTTTCCCCACAAAAATGCACACTTACAAACACTTTCCATTTGCCCTCACATCCACACTCTGGGTCTGAAGTGCTCTTCTTAAATGCTGTCTTTTCCCAAGAAGATATTATTCGGAAAGGGGGTAAAGGGGAAGCTATCACAACCATGCCAATCAGATATACAGTGTTCCAAAAGTCTTTGTTATTAGAGCTTAAAACTGCTCCAAGACTTCTGGGACCCCCTGTATATATCTGCCAAAGGTTTGTCTGCGTGGTCTCCAAAATCCTAAAATCTATGCCATGGAAAAAAAGAGGGTGTCTCAGGGCTTAAAATGCCTATGGAATGTATTGGCTCTTCATCAAGAGCACTTCATCAAAAGTACTTCTCTTTCCATGTTCCCACAAATCTAGGCATAATCTCCCCACTTTGGGGCTACGCAAACCATTGTGTTCCACATGGACCATATTTTCATTTTGCTTATGTATCCATTTGTTTTTTCTTACACATCTGCACTTAGTTACTCCTGATATTTCTCTCTTTCCTTCTCCCTTCTTCCTCTTTCTATTTTGTTTACTCCTCCCCCTTTCCTTTCCTCTGCCTGTCTCTGTCTCTGTCACTTTCTCTCTTTTCTCTTTGTCTCTCTCTCTTCTCTCTCCCTCTCCCTTTTCCTGTTTCTGTTATTTACTCTAGAACTACTCCACTCTCTAACACAAACAAAACAAAACTCCCCGCCTCCACCATGCCAAATCATGATCAGCCTCCTGAAGAGAACATTAGATACTCTTCTGAAGAGGAATGGTATATTAGTTATTGTGGACATCTGTGTGAGCATTATGTCTTTTTGCCACTGTCTCTTTTCATAAGGTTCTCTCCACTGGCTGGGCAGGCCTCTTCTTTCTTCCAAGGGAGAGA
Source organism: Pseudocheirus occidentalis (assembly GCA_028646575.1). Taxonomy (NCBI): domain Eukaryota; kingdom Metazoa; phylum Chordata; class Mammalia; order Diprotodontia; family Pseudocheiridae; genus Pseudocheirus; species Pseudocheirus occidentalis. The sequence continues at coordinate 188,833,006 of CM053596.1, read as the reverse complement.
GTGAGGGTGTCACCCTAGGGTTCCCGCAAGAGCACTAGAAATCTCTTCCATATGCCCATACTTTGCCTCATCATGGCTTACTGGACTTTTCCCCACAATTGATATGTTCACCTGTGTTCTTTTCTTCTATGACCTCAGCACCCTCTCTCTCTGCTTGCATCCATTTTTTTATTCTTCTCCCTGCCCTTGTTCCTTTTCAGTATTTCTTTCATTTCCATCAGTCTCTTGCTCCCACTCATTCTCAATTACTTCCTTTTCTCTGCATGGTGTCCCACATCTCAACTCCTACCTTTCAGCCTGGATTTGTTTCTTCCCTCCTTGTTCCTCAGTTCCATCTGCAGTTACTCCCTTGTAGCTCATATCCAATTTTGATTCTTCTTGGCACTTTTCCTTTGCTGCTGCTTCTCTAAGGGGCTCAGTGTGTCCAGTAAGCATCCCTGGATGTGGCCTGGTAACCTCTGTCAGCCTAGAGCAGTGGTTCTCAACCTTCATAATGCCATGACCCTTTAATACTCATATGTGGGAGTATCTGCATGTGGGCAGACCTGCCTGGAGTTGGATAGAGGAGCAGTGTCTTGGTTCCTAAGGCCATCGGAAATATGTGTTTTCTGACGGTCTTAGGTGACCCTGTTCAACCCCCAAAAGGGTTGCAACTTACAGGTTGAGAACCACTGGCCTAAACCTATAGAGGGCTCTACTGATATCCCCAAGTAAGGCCTCCTCCATTCAGCTGGCTGCTGCTGAACCATTTTTTGCTCTCTCCTCCTGCTCCAACCAAATCCAACCTTGGACACGTAGTCAACTTCTCTACTTTGATGATGATGAATCTAGTTTTATGCCAAGGTAGCATAATGGATGAAGCCTTGGGTTGCGAGTTAGGAAGGCTGAGTTCAAATCTATAATTGCTGTGTGGGAAATTGTTTAATCTCTGAGTCTCATTTTTAAGGTGGGGACAATAATAGGCCCTACCTACCAAAGTGGCCGTGAATAATGTGATATTTGTAAGGGCTTTGCAAACCTTATAGCTTTATATAAATGCTAACTATTATAGTTCTTGTTATTTTGCTGTTGCAGGTATATTATAGGGGAGTATCTTGAACCCACCTTTTCTGATCCTGGTCCTAGATGGACATATTGTCCATTGAAGTTGGAGGTGCTGTCTATACCTGTGGATGGTACCTAAAATAAATGCCCCAGTTTCCAACAGTGACAAACGGGTCCTGGGCCAACTTAAAATGGCCATTTCATAGGGATTTTAGATCTTAGCCTGAACCTTCTTTTCTACCTCCAATACTATAATCCTTATCTGTAGTTTAGCTTTCAAGGCACCATTTCACACAGGTCAAGGTCACACAGCTACTAAGTGTTAAGTGTCTGAGGTCACATTGGAACTCAGATCTTCTGACTCCAGGGTCCAGTGCTCTGTTCACTGCACCACCTAGCCACTCCAGCTCATCTCTTTCTGCATGAACTATGCAAGTCTTTCTAGGTTTTTCTAAGAGCATGCTGCTTGTTGTTTCTTATGGAAAAATATTATTCCATCACAGTCATATACAACTTGTTTAGTCATTCCCCAATTAATGGACATTCCCTCAATTTCCAATTCTTTGCCACAACTAAAAGAGTTGTTATAAATATTTTTGTACATATAGACCCTTTTTGTTTTTTATCTTTTCGGGATCTAGGCCAATAGTGGTATTACTGGGTCAAAGGTTATACATAGTTTTATTGCCCTTTGGGCATAGTTCCAAATTGCTCTCCAGAATGGTTAGATAAGCATACAACTTCACAAACAATGCATTAGTTTTTTAATTTTCCCTCAATATTGTATTGTAATTTATTTTTTAACAGTTCTCAATTACATTTTAATACAGTTAAGACTACCCTTGAGAGTCTTGTAGGTTTCGTATTTGACACTTCTAAGCTATTCTATTAGTCACCTAGGCCTGTTCTCTTGTAAAGGTGTGCACTCTGAACACCATGTGGTTCTGTCCCAGAAACCTTAAGTTTTCCTGTTTCCTCTTAAATCAAATGAAGAAATAATGAGACTCTGAGGGAGTCTCAAAATATGGAAAAATAAGTAACATGTTTTAAGATTTTATTTTATTTATTTATTTATTTATTTTTTGTTGTTCCTCTCAACTTCTGACTACTCTGCCATCCCCTCCTCCTCTGCCATTATTTGCAAGGGGAAGGGAGAATTGCTTCTATGAACTATTTGTGTTTTTGACATGCAATAGCACCTCCACATGTGCATTGTCCTAATCGTGCTTACATCTAGACTTTGATCCTTTGGTTTTTCCCTTAGTGGTTCTCTCCATTCCTTTCTCTCTTCCTTTACCCCCTCCCCAACTGCCCCATATAAAGACTGACTATTGAACCAATGAGATAACTACATCTTCCAAGAGATTATTACATACACAATGAATGTTTATCCATGAAAAAAAAATCACAAGAACATTACTAGGAGGCATCTGAACTCAGATTAAATGAAATGGTTAGCTTAACTGAAGAAGGAAAAATAATGAAACATTTCCCTTTTCTAGGTAGATATATAAGGGATCAGAGGTGTAAAATGTTGTATACACTCTCAGATATAATTAATGTGTTTGTTTTGTTGTTGTTCAACTCCTCATGGCCCATATGTGGTATTCTTGGCATAGATGCTATAGCAATTTGTAATTTCCTTCTCCAGTGGTTTAAGGAAAATACAGCTTAAGTGACTTGTCCAGAGTCACACAGCTAATGGGTATCTGAGGCTAGATTTGAACTCAGGTATTCCTGATTCCAGGCCCAGTGCTCTATCCTCTTGAGTTACCTAATGTACTTGTTGGTATTGTTTGCTATTTTTCTTTGTTACCAGGAATGATCTTGTGGTGAAATTGTATCAGCATACTGGCATAAAAATATTAGGAATCAATATTTTTCTCCTTTTTCTCCTTTATTTTTTTTCCTGTACCCATTAAGGAACTCCAGTGATAGTGAGCTCATCAATCTTTGAGGCAAACTATTGCATTTTTGGATAACGTTTTTGGAAGATTTTCTTTATTGAATCCTATTCTGTCTCCTGAAAGTGCCCACTAATACAATCCTTTCTTCCTCCATTCCTTCCCCCTCCCCTCACTTTATTTCATTGATGGGGCTTTAAAGTAGAGTTGGAGGCAGGGAGACTGTGGAAAGAAGGGTCCTACTTTTGCTTTCTAGGACTAAGTAGAATAAGTCTATTCCACATACCAATCCATCAAATATTATCAGATACTTACCTTAGTTTCTTCCCCTTCCACTCCTTTTATCCCCTTAAAGCAATCTAAGGTCCTTGTATCTATCCCTTTCAATCTTCACTAATCCCTTACAATCTCCATTCCCCTAGAATTCTCAGTTGCCTTTCAAGCTCAGCTTATGACCTCTCCTACATTAGACCCTTTTAATTCCCTGGCTTCTAGGATTTGCCCTCTCTGACTTCCTTTTACTTACTTTTCTTTGACTTATGTCACATTGTCCCCTCTGATAGGATATAAATACTGTTAGGAGAGGTACAGTCGCTTTTTTGTCTCGTAACCCCAGTGTCTAACACCGTGCCTAGTATGCAATGTCTTAGCATCCTAGATTGACAGGTAAGAAGGATCTTCAGTTGTGCTCATTTTGCAGATCAGAAAACTGAGCTACAAAGAGATGAAGCAATTTGTTCAGCATTACACGCTGTCTGAGACAGAATCGGAACCTAACTCTGACTCCAAGTCCAGGAACCTAGCCACTAAGCCATAGTAAGAAATGCTTATTGCTAGACAAAATAGTTGTTAATATTAATAATGGGCCAGGCACTGGAGAAATAAAACCAAGAAAATGAGACAATTATTCCTCTCAAGGTTCTCGCATTTTGATAGGGGAAGACAAAAAAAATACAGGGAAGTGAGACATGGTGGAGAGAACAAGTGCTTGGGTAAGGCAGCTGGGTTGAATCTTCTCATAGTATGACTGCTCCATATCAACTGATTGACTCCCTCAGCACATTTTGTCACTAGAGTTATGATGTTGTACCTTTAATCATGGTCATGTACCACTGCCAGTGCTCAGGAACTCTTTAGTACCCAGATTGGCACCAATTTTCTCTCATAAAAATTTATGTTGGTATTTTGTAGAAATAATGGCCACAAATATGCAACACTTCTTAGTAATGAACACTTCCTCAGACACAAATGACATGGAATGTATGTTGGGCATATTGTTACTGAACTTTATATATATATATATATATATATTATAAAAATATTCACTGTGAATGTATTGTGATCTAACATTAAAAATACATAAATGAGCTTGCACTATAATTGAAATAATTAATAATAGGCAGCAACAGCATTTATTGAAGGAGATATATAAAATGGCATCTTAAAAATATTAATATTCATGCTGGACATTGGCAAATGGAGATTGACTCATACATTGGAGGAAACATTGAGTCTCACCAATTAAAGAAAAGTGTGACCATAAGGAGGAGAGGGAATGTTTGCAGTGACATCAGGAGAGAATTAAAATGACCAACAGCTCCATAGAACTGCCTAAGTAATAATATCTTATTTCTCGATACAATCAAGCCAAAGCAAAACAAGCAGTTAGTATAACATATACTCTAATTCTTCTGTAAATGATTTCTGCAGTCTTCCCTGGGTCTGCTTTTATAGTATTCATTAGTATTCTTTTGTGGCAAGTTATTAGATCCATTTACATTAGATGTTAAATATTCGAGGCTAGCAGGACCCCACCAGTATTGGACAGACAGATGAGAATGGTCATTGTGAAATTCGGGTCCTGATGAATGACAAGTCACAGCTGGAGGCTTGGAGGACACCGGCTCTGGAAGGAGAGGTGTCCTTTCTGCCCCCTACAAAACATATGGGCTGCAATTGCCACATTTCTAAGATGGCTGAGAGATGTTCTAAGGGTTTGACTCTATCATTATCTTGGACACAGAAGGTGCTCAATAGATATTACTGATTTTAGATAAGAATACACAACTTGAGTGGATAAATGGAGACAGCTGGTGCACATCTACTTATTTTGAAGGGGAGCAAGGTGTTTTGCAGTGGTTCTCAAAGTTTTTAGCCTCAGGACTCCTTTATACTCTTAAAAATAATAGAAGACCCCAAAAGAGCTCTTATTTGTGTGAGTTATACCTATTGATACTTGTAATATTAGAAATTAAAGCATGAATTCTGAATTTTTAGTTCATTTAAAATAATAATAAACTTATATGTTGATATAAATATTTTTTTAAAAACCACAGTGTTTTCCAAAATGAAAAAAGTCTTTGATGATAGTGATAAGTTATATATAATTGTGTAAATCTCTTTACTGTCTGGCTTAATAGAAGATGGCTGGATTCTCATATCTACTTCTGCATTCAATCTGTTGAAATGATGTTGTTTTGGTTGAAGTATATGAAAAAAAATATGGCCTCACAGATATATAATTGGAAAAGGAAAACATGTTTTAATGGGCAAATAACATCTCAGTGTTATAATGAAAACAGTTTTAAACATGCAGATAACCCTGAAAACATCTTAAGCATGCCTAGGGGTCTGCAGACCACTCTTTAAGAACCATTGGCATAGTGAATAGGGCACTGGTCTCAGAATCAGGAAGATCTGGGATAAAATCCTACCCCAGTTATTTTCTATGTGATCCTGGCAAATTTCCTGGGCTTTGCTTTCCTCTCTATCAAATGCTGGTGTTGGATTCAGTCTCTTAGGTCTTCCTATGGTACAATTGGAAGATCACTGAAGTTAGTGCCAGAGGACCTGGACTCAGTTCTTTGCTCTTCCACTTAGTATCTGTATGACCTTAAAATCACTTTATCTTTTTCTGGATCTCAGTTTCTTTATTTCTTAAAAGTGGGGACTTGCTAGATGAATTTTATGGGTTTTTTTAAACAATTCAAAATCAATGAATAATTTTGGGCATGCAGTTCTTGGTTCAAAGCCCTGTCCTAAGAACTAGGGTTTTAAGGTTGAAAAAGACAGTTACTACGTTCAAGGGGTTTGCAATCTAGCATAATAAGGAGGCTCACATAAAGTTAGAACAAAATCAAAATGTGATAAGTGCCTGGGAGAGGTACAAGTCAAGTACTATGAGAACATTGAAGAGGAAAGTTACTTCTGGTGAGTGTGAGTGACAGTGTGTGTGTGTGGCAGAGAGAGAGAAGACAGAGAGAGATAGAGAGAGAGAAAAGGGAGAGGGGGGAGAGAGAAAAATAGGGGGGAGGGAGAGAGAAGAGAAGAGAAGAGAAGAGAAGAGAAGAGAAGAGAAGAGAAGAGAAGAGAAGAGAAGAGAAGAGAAGAGAAGAGAAGAGAAGAGAAGAGAGGAGAAGAGAGGAGAGGAGAAGAGAAGAGAAGAGAGGAGAAGAGAAGAGGAGACAGAGATAGAGACATAGACAGAGAGAAATGATCTTGGGTAACTACTTACAAGTACATCACAAAACTGCCAAACTCGTTACTAGACTCACCTCCTGCGTAGTAAGTAAAATAGTAAGACGTCCCAAGGACTACTGGTAGTAGGATCCAGGCATTTTTTTCTCCATGTTTTTAATAGAAATACACTCAAATCAGCTATTGCCTCAGTCCTATTCAGAGATGATTTTATCAACACCATAGACAAAGCAGTTTTTATTGCCTGCAACTGTTTTAGCTTCTCAGATGAGAGAGTAAAAGCTTTGCCAAAAGTGTTTTGTTTTTTCCAAATGCAAAACGAATGTGAAGTGTTATTATTGTCACTGTTTTTGTTACTGTTGCTATCTCCTCCTTAACTCGAAACTCTTCCTCTCTTTGCTTTCTAGTCTAGGAAACTGATCCTAGTCTAAGCTTCTCTTTTCCACTGTCCAGCCCCTCCTTATTTCTTACTATTTCAAAACATGGCCACCACCCCCATCAGGATCTTTTTTGGACTATCAACCAATGAGTCAATCAGAATTATTTACTCAGAGGCAACTAGGTGGTGCAGTGGATAGAGAAATAGGATTAGAGTCAGGAAGATGTGACTAAGTTCAAATTTGACATGGGATATTTATTAGCTATGTGATTCTGGGCAAATCCTTTAGCCTCTACCTCATCTGTAAAATGGGGATAATAGTACTTACCTCTCACATTTGTTATGGGGATCAAGGGAGATGGTAATTGTAAAGTGCACAGCATGGTGCCTGACACCCAGCAGGTGTTATATAAATGTTAGCTATTTTTTAGCTCTCATTTATTAACTGATTAGATGCTAGGCAGTGGGGATACAAGGACTAAGAAGGCACAAGCCCTGCTTCCAAGGAGTTTACATTCTTGGGGAATATATCCAATGGTTTGTTGGGGAATATTGTTTATACATAAATAATTAAATATTGAACATATAGTCATAGCTAGCATTGATAAAGCATTTTCAGGTTTGCAAGCCACTTCACATATATGATCTCATTTGATTCTCTTAGCCCTTTGTATAGTAAAATGCTATCAGTAGGTGCTATTATTATCCCATTTTACAGAAGAGGGAATTGAAGCTGAGAGCGGTTAAATGGTTTATCCAGGGTCACACAATTTATAAGTGTCTGAATGAGGATTTAAATTGAACTCCTAAATCCCATATTCTACCACCAAACTGCAAAGAGATGTCAAGAGGAAGATAGTGTTGGAAATGCAGGAGAGACTATATAACAGGAGCTAGTGCCTGAACTGTTATCTGGAAGAAGCCACGGCTTTGAAGAAGTCAGCTGGGGAAGAAACACCTTCCAGGTTTGTGAATGCTTGAACACAGAAAGCAGAGCATCACCCAGCTAGCTCAACAATAAGGTCAGTTTCATTAGGATGGACCATGTGGATAGATAAATAGTGTGATATAAAACAGGGGAGGTAGGTGGTAGCATTGTAGGTGGGTTTTAAATGAGGGGCAGTATAGTTCACGTGTTATGCCGGTTAGTTGGTTGTTGTTCTTTGTTCTCTAAGAGGACCCAAAATGACATCACTATGCTAAAGTTAAGTTTCAATGTGTCTAACTGTGGCTGATTAGACTAATAGGACCTCAGAATGCTCTACCACAGGCTGGGCACAAATAGTTTGTGTGGATGTTTGGGGTGGATACTCTTAAATTTGTACACCCTACATTTTCTTTGAGCTGTTTCAATTCTACCTTGCTCATAGAGAACAGCAGCTTCTCTGATGAAGGTACCCCATGCTGAGTGGCCCTGTGCCAGTGTCTCCCATGCCACACAATCAATTCCAAAGTTCTTGAGAGAGACCTTGAGAGCATCCTTGTATCACTTCTTGTGACCACCGTGTGAACACTTGCCCCATGTGAGATCTCCATAAAAGAGTCTTTTTGGCAAGTGTATGTCTTGCATTTAAACAACCTGGACAGCCCATTGGAGTTGTGCTCCCTGAAGTAGACTTTGAATACTTGGCTGGTTAGATGGAGTAAGGACCTCAGTGTCTGATACCTTGTCCTGCCAGGTGATCTTCAGAATCTTTCTAAGACAATTCAAATGGAAGCGATTTGGTTTCCTGGCATGGTGCTGGTAAACTGTCCAGGTTTCACAGGTATACAACAGTGAGGGCAACACAAAGGCTCTGTAGACCTTATCTTCTTCTTTTTTTTTTTTGCTTTTTGGAGGGCAGTTGGGGTTAAGTGACTTGCCCACGCGTCTGCGGTTAGATTTGAACTCAGATCCTCCTGCCTCCAGGGCTGGTGCTCTATTCACTGGATCACCTAGCCACCACTCTGTAGACCTCATCTTACCAGCGATATTCAGAAGTGTGCGCCAGGAACAAGAGTGAATGATTGAAAGTGTGGAGTAGGTGTGTCTGCAGGGTGGCAAAGATGGGTGAGGTGATCATGGCTGCATTTTAGGAGCATTGCTTTGGCAATGTGGAGGATGGAACAGGAATAGATACACCAGAGTCAGAGAAACCATGTATCAGGTTACTGCATGCAAAAATAAGAACTAGCTGACATTGACAGGGGACTTAATATACCAGGCACTGTGCTAAGTCCTTTATAATTAATTTTATTTGATCCTCACAATGGCCTGGGATATCATGTGGTGCTATTATCATCTCCATTTTACAGATGAGGAAACTGAGGCAGGCAGAGGTTATGTGACTTGTCTAGGGTGAAACGGTTCATAAGTGTTTGAGGTCAAATTTGAAATCTGGTGTTGTTGATTCCTGACCGATATATCCACTGAGCCCCCTGGATGCCAGAGTTAGCACAGGTGAGAAGAGATGAGGGCCTGAGTTTGGGTATATATTGTGTGAGTGGAAAGAACAGAAGGATTCCAAAAATAGCACAAAATTAGGAGTGATAAGATTTGGCAACTGAATGGATATGAGGGTTGAGGAATACGAAAAGTAAAAAATGACAGACAGATTTATAGATTTAGAACTGACAGGGACCTTAGAGCCCATTAATTCCAATTCCTTCAATTTACAAATGAAGAAATTGAGTCACAGAAAGGTTAAGTGACTTTACCTAGGAAATACTCATAGTCTCCACTCATTAAGAGACAGTAAAGTATAACAGATGAGGCTCTGGATTGGATGTCAGGAAGGCCTGGGTTTCAATCCTACCTCAGATACTTTCTGTGTGACCCTAGGTAAATGACTTTACCTCTCTGGTTGTCAGTTTTCTCATGTATAAGATAAAGATGTTAGATCTGAAGAGTTTTAAGGTCCCTTCCAGCTCTAAATCTGACTATGAAGGGTCTGAAGTGGAAACTGAGTCCCAGCTTCTGAAGATGAGTGTCTAGAGGCGTGGAATGGATAGACAGCAAGGCCTGGAGTTAGGAGGATCTGTGTTCAGATATGACATCTGATATTTAGTTAGCTGCGTCTCTCCCGGCCAGTCACTTGAGCTCAGTTTGTCTCAGTTTTCTCAACCATAAAATGGGAATAATCATAGCACCTAATTCCCCAGGGTTGTTGTCAGGATCGATGAGATAACATTTGTAAAGTGCTTAGTACACTGCCTGGCACATAGCAAGCCCTAAATAAATATTTATTTCCTTGCTTCCTGGAAGGACAATGGTGCCCTCAACAGAAACCAGAAAGTTGGGACAAGGGATAGGTTTGGGGAAAATTTAAGACACGCTTGATTGGCATTGTTTTGGGATATTTTTGCCTTGTGATTCTAGTATTTTTATTTTTTGCTTTTTTGGAGGGGAAAAGCAGGGTAACTGGGGTTAAGTGACTTGCCCAAGGTCACGCAGCTAGTATGTTTTAAGTGTATGAGGCTGGATTTGATCTCAGGTCCTCCTGACTCCATGGCCTGTGCTCTATTCACTGTGCCACCTAGCCACCCCTGATTCTGTTATTTTTCTAAAATGGAAATATATGCATCAAAAATAGCAGAGAATAACCTTTTGGGTAACTCTATTCTGAGGTTGTACAATGAATCTAAGTTTAGGTCACTGGACTTTCAAATGCTAAATTAAATAAAATAAATGCTCATTAATAAAGACATACATACTTTTCAGTTTCATTACCTGCTTTTTACAGTAAATATTTACACACAAGCAACTCATTAATCCTCAAGGTTCCAGAGAGGCATGTAAGTAGAATTATTTTGGTTTTATATCCTTTTCACTTTGAGTCTCCTAATTGGTTCAATATCATGTTATTTAAAGGTAAGTTCTTTACTCATAATTTTTTTTCCTTTTTGATTTTGCTTTAGGTGGTTTTATTTGGTGTGATAGCTTTGCATTTTTCTATGCAAATCCATAACAATGTCTTCATTTGGTTCTTTGTTCTTCATGCTGTTTTTTCTTCAATGTCTCTCTGTCTCTATGTCTCTCTCTCTTCCTCTCCCTCTCCCTCTCCCTCCCTCCCTTGAAGTCTATCTACCTTATCTGATCACTGATGTGAAAGCAGGACATGGGAATTGTATACATGTTGTACATTTTACATCTACAGTCAGCCTTTCATTCTCCATCATTCTTTCTGTCTGATTTTCATCCATTATAATAGGCAACTCCCTCTTAACACTTATCTTATGTTTCTCTTCAGAACTAGTCTCTTTATGCAATAATGTTGGTCTGGACTGCTCAGTAAATTAGATTTTCAGTCTCTCTTTCATTGGTCATTTTTATTTAAAAAAATCTTTCAAATACTCTTTAATAATGTTGGCAGTCTCTTTTCTTATAAACTGTTTCTCGTCTAGAATAGGGTAGTACTACAGCATAGAAGCATGGGAGATTTCCATAGTGAGGATTCTGTCCAAGACACCAGGATGGGGATCTTGCTACCTGTCCTATAGATGCCTACCTCACCAAATCAGGAATAGGGACCCTCTTCACCCATTAATAGGAAAGGAGTTTATAGAATCAGAAATTCAGAGCTAGAAGGGACCTTAGAGGCAATTTGTGACTTACCCATGGTCATACAACCCATACAAGCAGCAGCGATCAACAGCAAACCCATGTCCCTCATGTTAAAGTCCACCATACTTTCCTTATATTTACTTCATCTTAGTCTCCCAACTAGCTACAGGACAGAACTTCAGAGACTGGAAGGTGAGAGACTCCTCACATTAACCTGGACTTTCCCCTCAGACCTCATGAAGTACTTTATTATGGAACTCTTGAATATATTTATCATGATATATATTCTATTGTTCAGTCATTTCAGTCATGTCTAACCCTTCACAATTCCTTTTGGGGTCTTCTTGGCAAAGATATTTGAGTAGTGTTCCATTTCCTCCTTCAGCTCAGTTTACAGATGAAGAAACTGAGGCAAACACTGTTGAGTGACTTGTCCACATGGCTAGTAAGTATCTGAGGCCACATTTGAACTCTGGTTTTTCTGACTCCTGATTTCCTGGCTCCAGGCCTGGGTGCCACCAGTTGTACCATATATTACAGCTACCCATGATTATTTCTTATTCTCCTTCTAGACTATAAACTCCATGCAGACAAAGACTATCTTAGCTAAACACTGAAGTTCCCCAGATCCTTTCATAGTGTTTGCTCAGAAATGTTTGCATTGGTTGTTTTATTCTATTGAATATAAGGCAGAGGTGTATGAATTCACATAGTAGAAAATAGAGAGCAACTGACATGTTTAGAATAACAGAGTGACATGTCCACCTAGATTTATGCATTAAAAAGATGATTCTTGTACTGAATTGGAATGCCCTCTCCAGCAGCACATATAATAAAACAGAAATGATACAGAGATTAACATGGCCCCAGTATAAGGGTGCCATACATATTTGTGAAGCATTCCATGTATTTGTTTCATTATAAGGGAAGTAGATTTTTTTGGGGGGGAGAACTTGGGGGAGGCAGATGTGGGGAAATTACTGTTGTATCAAAAGCAAATACAGCACCAAATTGAATATAATGTAGTCTCATTTGTGCAAGGTACAGCAGGACCACTCCTTTTTGTTTTTTGTTTTCTCCTTTTAATACTTCACTTGCCTTTTGTTTTTACATAGAGCCCATCATTTTCTTGTTGTAGACACTCATATCAGTGTTGCCTATTATGCAACCCCATTAACTTTCTTGGTAGCAGCATTATCCTGTTGCTCCAGATAGAGCTCATGGTCAAATAATAACTCTGAGCTACAGGACAACCTGAAAGACTTTTACCTCTGGTGGAGCCGATAAGGTGAAGAATGAAGGTATTGATCTATCTTTCTGTAATACTGGAAAGAGTCCTTTGTGAGGTGTTGCTTTAGGACTAGATGTGGGTAAATGTCATTTTTGGAAATTTTGAAATTTCAAAAAATGCAGAGGAGGTAAATTATGAATGAATGGCTGAGAAAGCATTAATTAAGTGTTTACTATGTGTCAGGAACTGTGCTAAAATTGTGCTAAAAATATAAGAATGTAAGATAGTCCTCATCCTCAAGGAGTTTACATTCTAATGGAGGAATCCAACACACAAAATGGGCCCAGAAAAGTTGGAAGGAAACACTGCAGATTTGGAAGTAACAGGAAGTCTTGGTTCTGGGCAGTTGAAATGTTATCTATATGAACTGAGGATGTTCTCAAAGTAAGAATTCAAGATTCTGGTGGGATAGGGGATGAGAAAATTGAAGATAATGTCCAGAGTAGAAGCAAAATGGGTTGGAATTATCCAGGAAGTTCATATACACACTCATGTACACTTATACATACATACATACATACATTCATACACTCTATCATCTTTCTTTCCTTCCTTCCTTCCT
>CM053596.1:188797323-188819306 GCA_028646575.1 Pseudocheirus occidentalis | reverse complement strand
AGTTTTGAAGCTAAGACAGGCCTGGGTTCAAGCTCCACCTCTTACACACATTGACAATGGGGCCCTGGGCAAACTGCATCTTTTCAGCATTTTAGGCAATTCTCTAGGGCTAGAAGTTACAGGGAAGGTACTGATCTATGTTGGTGGTAAGAGTAATGGTCAATATTTCTAAAGTCCTTATTATGTGCCAGGCATTGTGCTAAGTGCTTTACACATAACATCTCTTTCAATCCTCACAAAAATCTTACAATATAGGGCAGCTCGGTGGCACATAGGAGACTGGACTGGAAATCAGGAAGACTCATCTTCATGAGTTCAAATCCAGCATTAGACACTAACTAGCTGTGTGACCCTGGGCAAGTCACTTAACCCTGTTTGCCTCAGTTTCTTCTTCTGTAAAATAAGATGAGAAGGAAATGGGAAATCAAACCAGTGTCTTTCCCAAGAAAACCTCAACTATTGTCATAAAGAGTTGGATATGACTGAACAATAGCAACAAACATTCTTACAATACCTAGTGTACAGTTGAGGAAATGAAGGCAGAGTCATCAAAAGTGACTTGCCCAGAGTCACACAAATAGTAAGCATTTGAGGTCATCTTTGAACTCGAATCTCTTAACTCTAGATCTAATGTTCCATTCATAGAGCTACCTAACTACATCCTAGGCAGCTTTAACAGTCTGTTATTCTGTAATTGTTAATAATGAAGTAGGATGTAGAAAGTATGGTTATCCAATTTCCAGAAAATTCAAATTTTTGGGAAAAGGTTATTATATTGGATGAGGAAATCAACATCTAAAGAATTATTGGTCAACCTAATAAGAAGAAATTTAAAAGAGATAAATTAAATATCCATTTAAGTTAAAACAATTAATTGCTCAAGTACATAATGGGGAAATATGAATATTTAGCAGCTCATGTGAAAAAGATCTGGAGGCCTTAGTAACTTCCAGTTTATTTTGTCAATTCTGTGGCAGTTTCCAGAAAATCAGAGTATTAGGCTACTCCTATAATAATGGAATAATAAAGTACAGAGCAAGAGAGATCTGGAGTGGACGTATCTGGAATGGTTCATTCTGCCTGATGTATTTTAAAAGGATTGTTGACAAGCTTATGAGTTGTATAGAGACAGATACTAGGACGAGGAGGATACTGAAAATTATGTCATAAGAAAATAATTTGAATTAACTTGGGCTTCTTCTTCAATAGAAGAGAAAATTCATGGAGAACACAGTCATTGTTTTACAATGTTTGAAAGGTTGTCATATTGGTCATAGAGAGGAAGAAATAGGATGGTTAAGTGGGAGCATATTTAGGTTCAATATAAAGAAGAATTTTCTTAATAATTAGAGATTTGCAGAAATGGAATGACCAACCTTGGAAGGTTGGATTACTCATGACTGAACGTATTCTATCACAAGCTGGATGACAGATTCTGGAACATGGAATATATTTCTATATTGGTTATGGTATTTTAATAGATGATCCCTGAAATTTCATCCAAAGAAAAAATTCTGTGATGATGTAGCCTCCTGAGAAAAAGCTGTTAGTAGATGTTGGGTTTGGAAGCGGTTTAAGAACAGCAACGTAAGGTACATGCTAACTCATCTTCACCCTGAGAGTTGGGAGTTGAGTAGAAAAGAAGAAGTGCTAGGGAAAAGTGTAGTATAATGGTATCAGATTCAAATAGAAAGGAGGCCACTAAACCATACATAATGGTTACTGCATGCCATATATTGACTTGGAAAATCACATATTAACATTATTTATGTTTTATTGTTTTTTTAATTAATTTTGTTAGGTTATTTCCTAACTACATTTTAATTTGGTTCCAGAGCCTTTGGGAGTGTTGTGGGTCTAGTGTTTGACAACCTCTGGTGTAGAGATTGTAGGGGAGTTTGTTCACAGTAGAAAAGTAGTTTCCTAAGTTTAGTGGAAAGAACAGAAGGATGGACAGGATTGGGTTGGACCTGGGTGATTGGCTAAATGGAAATGAGAGTATAGGAAGACATAGCTAGGATTGGGGAAGTGTGCCTTTGTTAGTCACAAGTGAAAATGAAGAGGGAAAGAATGGTCAAGAGGTCTGCTCAAGGAATATATGAAGGAGGTTTCAGCATTTTGTCATTAGAGGTATTCTGGTGCCAATTTCCAGGTCTCTGTAGTTTATAGACTATTTTCTTTTCATGTGATCAGGTCCTAGGTTTCCAAATACCTTAATGGCACGTGTCTATACATGTAAGTTAAAGTATATTAGAATATATACACACACACACATATATATATATATATTTTAATTTAATCTTCCAAATATAAACCAAAGTGACGTATCCTCTGTCCCTCAAAAAGGTCAAGATTACTTCAGTCCCCATCTTTCTTCACATTATTTCCCTGGTCTTGAAAGTCCAGTGCATGAATAGCAAGCCCAACCCTTCTTTCAAGGATCGTTTTCATCCTACTTCTATCCCCCTCCCCCAACCCCCACTCTCTATTCCTTGGTCTTCCCCTCCCACCCTCCCAAGCTGGATATGACAATAATCACTAGTGTTTATATGGTGCTTTAAGGTTTGCAAAGTGTTGTACCTGCTATCTCATGTAGTCTTCACAAAAACTCTATAAAGCAAGTGCTGTTCTTATTTCCCATTCTAAAGATGAGAAAACTAAGGCTGGAAAGTTAAGTGACTTGTCCAGGGTCACAGAGCTAAAGCATATCTGAGATCAAATTTGAACTTGGTTCTTCCTGACTCCAAGTGCAAGACTCTTATGCATTTCACCATCTAGCTCCTCTCAGTACCTTGAATACTTCTCATCTGCATCATTCTTTAGACACCCTTTCTTTGCATTGTTAGTTCTATTTTCATGTAAACATCTATTTTTTTGCATATCTTTTCACCTCAGTAAGATAAATTGTGAATTCCTTTACAGATAGTGGGTATGCTACATTATATATCCTTTTAAAACTTGTTTTGTTTTGCTACTTTTCATTTAGATAAATAAGTATCAAAAGTTAAGTTCTAGATTTGAAAAGCACTCATTAGGGACCTATAAAACAAATTTATGTGAGTGGGCTCAGTGGAAAACAAATATACAACTTATGTGGTGCAATTAAGAAGTCATTAGTTCTATATACTTGGAGTCTAGGTCATTTGGTATTAAGAAGATACAGTTAACAGAAGATGGTATCCTTGTGCATTCACTGATAGCCTCTTTCTTTGCAAAACCATTCAATTCCATTTAATAAGCATTAATTAACCACCTATGTTCCAAGTAATATGCTGTGTCAAGAATACAATGACAAAAGTGAAACAGTCCCTGACTTCAAAATGCTTATATTCTATTAACTTATACATATACTTATGTACACATGTAAGCAAACACAAAATATATATCAAATATTGATCTACCATCTATCGTACCTATCTACCTACCTACCTATCTATTTATCTATCTATCTATCATCTGTCTGTCTGTCTATCTCTCTCTATCAATCACTGATGGGAGGGGGATCAGGAAGTGTCTCATGTAGGATATGGGGCTATAGCTCAGTTTTGTGGGAAGGTAGAGCTTCCAAGAGACAGACACGAGGAGATTTCAGGCATGGAGGACATTCTCCATGAGAGATATGGAAAGTTATATACAAGGAATGGTCCGTAGGCCAGTATAGCTAAAACATAGAATATGTGAATGGGATAAATAAAGTATAAAAAGCTTGGAAACTAGAGTGGAGTCAAATTGAGAAGATCTTTGGATGCCAAATAGGGAAAATTACTTTTATTCTAAAATTGAGAGGGGACTTTTTGATCAGTGAAGTAACATGGTCAGACCTGTGCCTTAGGAAAATCACTTTGGCAGCTAGGTGGAGGACGGATTGGAAAGGAGAGAGATTCAAGGCTATTTCCATATTACTACTCATCTTTGCATACTCTTCTAGCCAAACTGGCTTTCTTGCTCTTTCTCATCCATGCCCATTGCCCACCTTTGTACAGACTGACCTCCATACCTCAAATGTGCTTTCTCCTTATTTCTATCACCTCCTACACGAAGACTTTTCTTTCCTGATTCATTACTTTCTAGTGTACATTGCCCCCCATTACCATGTATTTATTTTGCACATAATTATAGGTGGATGTATTATCTTCCTATTATGCAACGTAGGTTCCTTGATGATAGTGGCTGGTCAATTTCTGGTTAACTCTCCGCAGTGCCTATCACAGTACCTTGCAGATGGACAATTACTAAATATTTTTTTCTTGAGAAATGCATGAGGTGATGAAGACCTCATCTAGAGAACTGGCCATGTAAGTAGAGAAAAGGGACAGATTTAAAAGATACTGTGGAGTCAAAATTAACTTGGTAATTGATTACCTCTGGAAAGTGAAGTAAATTGAAGAGTTGTTGATGAACCTAGGAATTATGGTTGTTGTATCATGGACAGAAAAAGGAAAGTTAGGAAGAGGATAGGCTTGAGGCAAAAGTATGAATTGTATTCTAGACCTAGTTAGTTTACCTACCTGATAAAATGTCTGGCAGTACCTAGCATGGTGTCTTTCACACATTGGTTTCTCAATAAATATTTGCAGATGGCTTCATGAACTGCTCTTTAAAGGTCTTGCCCCAGGTGTAGTCTACCTTGCTTCTCACTACTGTTCCACGTGTTTACTTTGGGCCTTTATAAGCATGGGCTCAGGAGGCAATTGTAGATTTAGTAGGTACTGGTGGCTTGGAAAGGATGATGGGTATTGTGTATAAAGAACTTAGTCCTTTTTTTGTTGTACCACATGGGAAGAGACTTGAAGAACACTACCTAAAGCATGCTCAAACTTTGAAAATTCTTCCTAGTTAAAGCCAACAATGGACAAGTGCTAATGCATACTGAATACAAATATGTAACTACAGGTAAATCCTCTAAATTTCTTCCTCTGGCCATTTGTGTGATTCAACATCTAAAGGAAAAATATTTTAATGTCAAAATATCTGTCAGATATTAAGGTCAAATTGATTTTCAAAGCTTTCAAGCCAGAGGGAAAACATAGGGGTTGATTTTTTTCTTAGTGTAGATTATTATAACTTGTCCTGGTGAATATGTTAAGAAAGTACCCCATGAATATAAGGAGAGATTGGAGGGATGCCGTCTTGAACACAACTTTCAACATGAGCACCACTGCAGCAGTATTTGCCAATGCAAGTCGACATGTACATGCTAGATTAGACTGGATGATGAATTTAAAACAAGTTGGTGCTCTCACTGTGGCCCAAATTAAGTCTTGTTCTAAAGTTGCCATAGCAACATTATCTGTACCAAATGTCCTGCACCAATGAATAACTGGAAATGTTTTCTGTTACTTAGAAAAAAATTACATTGCTATTAATTTCTCATCCCCTACTGTATAGAATGTATGTTGCTTATGCAAAGTTTTTTTTTTTAAATCAGCCAAACTACTGAATAGATGCACTATGTAGATATTATATAACTGCAAAAACAAACGCCAGGGAGAATTGTCCTGAGTGGTAGTAGCCAGACAAACAGAAAAGAATTGAAGGAGGAAACATTTTGTAGTAACTTTAAAGCATCAGGATTAGCTCTTGTCAGCTTGTATGTGTGAATTTCCAACTTCCTGGATCACTAGGCATGCTCCTCAGTACTTTGGAAAGTTAAGCAACACTTAATACCATTCTATTTAGAGATAAGGCAAAGCACAGCTGCATCAGGGGACAACTTCCTTCCAAATTTGCAAACAACTCACCAAGAAGCAGAGAAATGCTGCAACCCACTCTCCCCATCACGGCTGTCAGGCTACCCTAAAATGTTTCTTTTTATTTCACCTACAATAACCATTATGGTGCAGTGAAACACCAGACATCAATGTCTTTATTTCTGGGAATTCTTTTAAATTGATTCTATCAATAAATGATTCTCATAAGAAATCATTACTAAGTATTATGCCATTTAGACAAAATAAAGATACATGTAAATTGGAAGAAAAAAATAATGAACAACATACTATATTTGGCTAATAACCTGTGAATGCATACTCTACGTAGTTTCATTCAACAATTTCAGTGCTAATTATTTTTTGCATTTTGGAAATGCTTTTTCTCTCAATGTAAGTTTAATTCCAAAACACCATTTCATGCTTCATTATCCCTGAATGAGAGTTGCCTTTGGCCCTTTCTTCATTTGTGAATCATGGGTTGTATCACTAAGTGTGTTATTCTAAGCAGTTCGGGCAGGTAGGTACTCATTTTTTTGGGTTTACTTGGGTTTTTTTGCTTTTTTTTTTTTGGAGGGCAGTTGGGGTTAAGTGACTTGCCCAAGGTCACACAGCTAGTTTTTTTGTGTTAAGTGTCTGAGGCCGGATTTGAACTCAGGTACTCCTGACTCCAGGGCCGGTGCTCTATTCACTGCACCACCTAGCCGCCCCTTTTTGGTTTACTTATCACAAAAAATTGACCCTTCCATTTTCCATGAAGCAAATATAACACTGAACATTGAAAGAGACACTGGCAAACTCTGGTAGAGGAGATGAAAAGCATAGAAAGTGTGACATAGTGGTGTGTGTGTGTGTGTGTGTGTGTGTGTATTGTGTGTATGTATGTGTATGTGTATGATGTGCAGGAACAGACACATGCAAAATAGAAACCTTGAGGTTCTGGTACCATTCTTTCTACTTTTCTATCTACCATGGGTTAAGCATGAGGACACTGACTAAAATGTACTATTTTTATAGAGGGAAAATGACAATGATTAGGACATGGGTTTATGTGGAAGAATAGGTAAGATGAATAAATCCCCATCTTCTTCTCTTAGACATGGGAGTTACTCATCATCAGACTTTGGCTATTAATGCCATTCCTATGATGGCTTCCTGTTATCTACAAGATCAAACCTAAATGAATTCTTCTATTTAGTGTTTATTTTTCTCTACCAACAGGTTCAATTTTAATCTATCCTATCTCATTTTTCTCTAGGAACCATCCTAGAGAGTAACATCCTCGTGCTCTAGT
Source organism: Pseudocheirus occidentalis (assembly GCA_028646575.1). Classification (NCBI taxonomy): domain Eukaryota; kingdom Metazoa; phylum Chordata; class Mammalia; order Diprotodontia; family Pseudocheiridae; genus Pseudocheirus; species Pseudocheirus occidentalis. Next base: position 188,812,304 of record CM053596.1, on the reverse strand, counting down.
CACACTGGTCTTCCTATCATTTTTTGCAATGCTATTCTGATACCGAGGTATGAATGTTAGCTTCGCCTCATACTGTGTATACCTTTTACCACTTTTTCCCATAATTCTAAATCCTACCTTTCTCTCAGAAGCATTCCCTGACTAACTTCATCCTGTGGTAGTCATTTTCTTCCTATGTATTATCTTAACACACTCAGTTTCCCCCCCAATAAATCAAGTGGACAAGACTTGATTTTATTTAGTAAATTATGATAAGGTGCATCAAATCTAATCTAATAAGTGACATGTCTTGAAATGAAAAAAAACATATAGACTGGAAAAAACAAAGTAATAAATATTGCTTAAACTATGACATAGAGCTAAACATAATAGTACTTTGTGTCAGCTTATGCATATCTATATACATGCTACAGCTTGTTCTTGTGGGAGTTGGATGACTGGTGGACACCAAAAGTGGATGAACAGCCCTGACAGCAGAGGTGCTAGTCCTCTTTAGAAACCCCATATCAAGTTCTGCCAGTCGTCATACATCACTCTGACTCCTGAACCATCATGACTATAAAAGAATCAAAATTATAAGTAATGTCCAAAGGACAATATAAATATAAATATATATATGTATATATACGGAACCTAACTTAGACTAAATTATATTATGAAGTACTATAAAAGTGTATTATTGAGGAAATGTATAATTAAGAAATAAGATGGATTAAGTATGTATTGAATATAAAAAGTAGGAGAGAAAGAGCCAAAGTAGGATACTGGCACCTGACAAATGGTAAAAGCACCAGAGAAAGCTTCCAGAATGTTAAGAGTATCCTTTATGGACAGTCATGGATTATCAATGGCATGAGTATTTCAAACTCAAATGGTTCTTGGAGATTGTCCAACTCCTTCATTTTACAGACTGGGAAATAGAGGGAGAGAGGAGTCATGTGACCTTCCCAAGGTCACACAGGTAGCAAGAACTTGTGATCTGCATGCTCTGCATTCTTACTCAATGACCTTCTTTGCTATTTCCTGAATGTGACATTCTCTATGTCAGTTCATAATTTGCCTCTATGCCTGAAATATACTTCCTCCTTGCCTCCTATTATCTTAGAAAACAGTTTCCTTCATAAGTCAGCTCATGATAAATTAATATATTGGAAGTTTCAAAGTAAAAAGAAATGAGAGACATTAAAAGTTTGCAGAACACAGAGAAGCCTTATGCTCCTGTATCATGAATATGGTCTTGGAGAAGAAATTACTGAGCATGGTTTCACTTCCTTGCACACGTGAGATTTGTCATCTACATACATACAAATAAATATATACACACATGCACACATGGATAGAGATACATTTTTCTAGATCTCCGATTCCATTGGTATAGGGAACTCCCAGCAAGGGAACAATATCTATCTACCCAGCTGTTCTGCAACTTAATGGCTTAGAGAGCTGCCTGGGTCATAAATAGAGTTGCCCAGAATCACACATCAAATATATGTAATAGATGGGACTTTGAACACTGGTCTTTCTGAGTCTAAGGTCAATTCTTTTCCCATGGTGATTATATTGTCACAAACTGAAAATGACTAGTTCCTGAAGAGGGAACTCCTTCCAAATCCACCATCTATGTAGGGTCAGATCACAATCAATACTGAATAAGAAAATGGAAAAAAAGAATATAATGTATTCATTTGAGATGACTCCAACCAAACCTTTATAAACGAGATATTGAAACTGGAAATGTGAGAAAGGATGAAAGGACTGATAGAGATGCACTTTATTACAATTTCCCAAGAAGTCTGCTTGGTAATCATTTCATTATGCATGATAAGATATTTGTCACTGTCTTAGAGGATGTCCAGTATAGAAGCCAAAGTGAGGAGGAATTCCCTGAGGAAGAACATCTTCCTGATGTTCTTATTTCCAGATGGCACTGTGCTGATTTTAAAAGCCAATGGAAGCACTTAAATGTGAAAAACCATCAGGTATATGAGGGAGTACCAGGGTCCATAATTACATAAATGAGTTCAACCAGACCATCCATACAAGGAGATGAAATGGATAAAGAATGCTTGTTGCCCAGACTATCTGTATATCTAGTCTAGTATCTTGGGCTACGCTACTCATGAATGATGGATTTGCTCTAGAACTGAACAGGAGGTGTAGAACAGGCTGAAAATTTCCTTTGACAAATTGCACAGTACTTTTTAATGACCCCAAATCTGTTTCCTAGAGCAAAATTTCATTTTTAAACAGTATTTTTTCTGGTGATTCTTTCTGTATGATTGTGAGCCAAGGAAGTCAGCATGGTCTATTAATAATATCTAGTACCAGACAGTTTTGATAATAAGTTTGATAATATAGATTGAAAGCTGGTAGCATTGAGTCCGTTTTCTTCCTATACTATGCACATATTTATATACACATATATACAAACGTATGTACACACATATATGTATATATGTGTGTCTATTCTTTATTATTGTTGAGATTGTATACCTCAAAATTAATTTAATCATTTTCATTAGATCACAAATTTGGGTACTATAAATGCCATCTACTCAATCTTTTCATTTTATAAATGAGGGAACTGAGACTCAATGAGTTTACTTAACTTTCCCATAGTCACGTGTTAGTGAAGGGTTGTAAACATAGGTCTTTCTGCCTCCAAGGTCAGACCTTTATCCACTATACTATGCTGCCCCCATTCTTCCCCCTTCTGCCCAGTTCTATAAAATATCTATAGGGAGATTAAGTTTTTTACTAGTCAAAATAAGGCATTAATTTTTTTGGGATTTGCTACTGAAAGATATGTAAAATTAAGACAGGAACTTAATCCTGGTATGTAGAGAACACAAGTGTTGCCTTTTTAGTCTAATTTTTACTGTGGTTCAAATTCATCTGCAAACTAAATCAGAATGGATCTTAGGAGTGTCAAATTATGTGAAGTCCAAGCTGAATCAGGAACCTTTGATCTCTAGCCTCAAATTTTCATTTCTTTCCACTTTTATTATTAGCAATAGCCTGTGACTGAATTGGTTTAGGGAACTTCCCATGAGGAAATGTGACTGTTCTGCAACTTACAGCTCTTTGAGATTTGAGTAGCTGGGTTGTCCCCAAAAAATTGTGATTTGACCATGGTCACACAGCCAGAACGTATCAGGTCTTCCAAACTGTAGGCATGGCTTTCATGTTAGATGTTGTGACTTCTCTCCCTTTGCTAAGTACTTTAATATCAATCTACTGAAATTTTATTTGTATTCCACAGGATCAAATTTTTAAAATAAATCTTTAAAGTCATCAAGGGTGCTATAGTCATTTACACATTAGTGTGAATTATTCAGTCAGACTGCTTTCTTTTTATCCATTTGAGATTTGTTGAGATCATTTGGGGAGTAGAGATAGGAGATTTTTTTTCCCCCAAGGATCACTTTTGTCAGTACAGGCGTGCTTGGTCTTGCTACTGTAGTGGTGGGATCTGGCCAGCATGCAAACAGGGGATGTCTAGGGAGTCTGGAGAGAGCTACACTAGAAGCTGGAAAATCGCCAAAGAAAAATTGCCTTCTTAAATTTTTTTGCTTAGGATTGGCCCAATGCTAAATAAAATAAAATAAATTTATTCTTCACCATCTGGGGGAGGGAGAATTACCATAAGGGAAAACAGGCATGTTGTCTGTATTACTCTATCCTGCCCCTGATAATATATTGTCTTAGAGCAATTGTCTAGTTGTTTCTTGGATAGAATATCTTATTTCTACTTCCTTTGTATTCCCTAAGGTACCAAGTACAAGACAATGCATGTACTTAATAAATGCTTGTAGGTTTGAACTAAACCAAACTAAGAAGAGACATGGGATTCAGTGGGCACAAAAGTACCAATTTTCTCCAAATTACAATATAATATGTAAGAGAAACGGCCTTTGAATATATTTGGGGATGTATTGATGTGTTTGACACCTGAAGGCTTTAAAAATGAGACAGATAAGAAAGACATTTCTATAAAATCTGAGTTTTACTTTTTTTTTTTTTGGGAGGGCAGTTGGGGTTAAGTGACTTGCCTAAGGTCACACGGCTAGTTTTTTTGTGTGTGTGTGTGTTAAGTGTCTGAGGCCGGATTTGAACTCAGGTACTCCTGACTCCAGGGCTGGTGCTCTACTCACTGCGCCACCTAGCCGCCCCAAAATCTGAGTTTTAACAGAAGTTTTATTAGATTTCCTTAATGAGAGCATGTCTTGGTTTAGCAGAAAATTTCAGAAGCTTTGTTCTTAGGAATTAGAAAGATTGTTGATTTTTATTCAAAACAATACATTTAAGTTATTGGATTCCTGGTCAAGAAAAAAAAGAATGTACATTCCACTTCTATGCTTAAAATGTAGCATTCTTATGATTATCATAATTATTGCTTTCTTGGTATTTAGACTTCTTTTTCCCTATAGTTGGTAAGTTTTTCAATTGCTTTTATCATTTAATATTCTTCCTTGTTCAAAAGACTTTTTCTTTATCTTCAAGTTTCTAGTGTTATGGATTCAAGTATACCTACTAAATTGTAATTTCATAGGGGAAGCCCATTCAAGTGGTATCTCAACACCGAGCAAAGTCTTAGAGGTTCATTTTTTTAAAAAAACAAAAATAAAAAAGAGTATATCTTATTTTTATTGATACTTTCTGTTTTTCTATAATATTCATTTCCAAATATATTCCTAATCAATGTCATCTGCACTAAAAAATTAGACTTAAAAAGAGGAAAAATAGGAGCTTCACACAACCAACCAACATAATCATCTTATCTGACACAATGCAGACATATGCATAGTCTCCTACCTCTTCAATGAAATTAGATAAAACACTTAAAATATTTTATAAACCTTAAAGGTATATACTATATGTATAGCATATATATTGAATATGTTAATATATATATGTATATACTATATAAAGGTATATTTATTATTTTTGGTTAAGGGAAGTTGTTTATTATCTCAACTTTTCTCCAGGTCTAAATTTGCTCATTATTTTTGTTTTCATGATTCTGCCCATTTTGCTCTACATTATTTTGAACAAGTCTTTCCATGTTTTTCTAAGATCACTGAGGTCATCATTTCTTATAGCATAGTAGTATTCCGTCACCATCACATATCCCAAGTTAAGTTATCCAGTTCTAATCTCCTTGCCAAACTCCAGTCTAATATTTCCAGTTGTTTAGTGGAAATGTTTAACTTTATATCCTGTAGCCATCTTAAACTTAAAGTGTCCACCATCCTCCCAGTCACTGAAGCTTGCAACCTAGGTATCATCCTTGATTCCTCACTCTCACTGCCCAGATCCAATCTGCTATCAAGTCTTTTCCATTTCACCTTCAAAATATCTCTCATATCTTCTCTCCTCTCTGTCCTCTAGCATTGCCACCACCCTGATACAGGGTCTCATTACCTTATGCTTGGTCTATTGCAATAGAGTGCTGGTTCATTGCCCTACCACCAGGCTCTCTACATTCCATTTTATCCTGTCCAAGTGATCTTACTGAAATGAAGGTCTTATCATGTCGCCTTCCTCAATAAACTTCGATGGCTTCCTCTCACCTACAAGACTAAATATAAAGTTCTTTGTATTTAAAACTCCTCACAACCTTCTCCCTCTTCTCCTACACCTTACACTGCCACCTACCCACCTTCATGTATTTTGTAATCCAATGACACCAAGCTGTTCTTTGTAGAAAATTCTCTATTTGCTGACTCTGAACATTTTCACCAACTTTCCCCCTTCCCTTCAGCTCTCTCCCTTCTCATCTCTACCTTCCAGGTTTCCTGGCTTCCTTGATGTTCCAGTTAAAAATGTGACCTTTTAAAATAATAATAATTATAACAACAACAACAATAATAATTAGTATTTATATGGCATCTCCTCTGTGCCAGACACTCAACTATGTGCCTTACAAATGTTATCTATCTCATTTGATTTCCACAACAGCTTTGGGATGTATGTGTTGTTATTATCCCCGTCTTGTAGTTGAGGGAAACTCAGGCAAACAGAGGTTGAGCCACTTGCCTTTAGTCACACAGTTTGTAAGAGTCTGAGGCTGGATTTGAACTCAAGATCTTCCTGACTCTTGGTTGGATACTCTATTCACTGAACCACCCAGTTACCTCTTTCACAGAAAGCCTTTCCTGATTCCCCCTTATTCTGGTGCTTTCACTCTGTTGATCATCTCCAACTTATCCTGTATATAGCCTCTTTTCCCCTAATTCTTTGCATGCTGTCTTCCTTTCCCCTTTACATTATAATCTCTTTGAGTACAAGGGCTGCCTTTTGTCTTTCTTTTTATTCCTAGTGCTTAGAACAGGCTCTGGTACCTAGTAGGCACTTAACATATGTTTACTGACTGACTGAGGAAAACATGTTGTAGGGGGAGGGAGGAACCCTGACCTGTCACAACTTGTTGTCCAAGTTGGCTGACTATAGATAGGCTCTTACTACTGCCTCTTACTCAAACTATTGCAACTTTTACCTTCCCAGGCTTCCCTAACTACTCCCCGACCCTAGTCTCTTCTCACCGATGCAAAATTTGTCATCTCTGCTTTGGCTTTGCTCGCACAACTCACTTTCATTAATAACTTGTTAAGGGCTTTTCTCAGTGCACTAACACTTCCTTTATGAACAATTCTACATTACTGCTTATCCCCAGGCAAGTCTGTGAATTGCCCCCAGTGCACGTGACTCTGTGGCATCTCTTCTACTGAAATCTAGGTTAAATGACTTTATATATGTCCCAAAGTAAAACTAACTGTGAAGGTTAATTAAATATGGATAAACAAGATCTGTTTCTAGCCCATTAGGAGAGACAGATGGGCCCTGGATCCCACATTTAAACTGGGACCCTCAACATTCTTGGCAGTGGTACTTACTTATCTGTGTGACTATGGGACTTGGAGTCTAGGTTTCCTCAACTATCAAACTGACAGGATTGGACTATATGACCTACCTTTATTATCCCTTCAAGTCTATATCTTTCATCAATATGATTTAAGTGAGAGGTAAAAGGTTTAATTCTTTTTCATTCAATTCAATCAAGGGCATCCATAGAGAGCTATAGGTCTTATAATGAATCTCATGTTTGTCTATGGTATTCAATATTTTTATTCAGATAAAGTTAGGTTAAAAGGAATAACAATGCATTTATGTAACACTTTAAAGTTTTCAAAACACTTTACCTAAAAAACTTTGAGAGGTAAGTAGTATAAATGTTTTGTCTGTTTTATAGATGAGAAAACTTAGGTTCAAAGGCTGTGACTTTTTCCACAGTTGAATGGCTAGTAAAAAGATAGCCAGACACTGATCAATTAGCTCCAATTTTGGTGTTTCTTTTACTATTCCATATGCCTCATTAAGAATAACAAACTTTTACTAATGTCTTGATATATGTAGAACAATTTGCCAGGTGTTAATGAAGAAATACAAAGAGTCCCAGCACTCAATAATAAACCAATTAACCAGCAAGTATTTATCAAATACTTATTATATACTAAGGTCTGTCCTAAGCCCTGGGGATAGAAAGCAAAAGCAAAACCTGGACCTTGCAGTTTAGGAGGGAAATAAGGACCAACTTGGAAGGGAAAAGAAATTGATAAATTAAACTAAATTCAAATCATTTATTAAGTATCTGTTATGTACATTAGATTGTGCTAAAATAAGGTCAAATAGTTCTTTTTCTCAAGAAGCTCGTCTACTATTACTACTACTACTACTACTACTACTACTACTACTACTACTACTACTACTACTACTACTATTACCACCACCACCACCACCACCATTATTACTAATACTAACACTGCTACTGCTGTTGCTGTTGCTACTGCTGTTGCTGTTGCTGCTGCTGCAAATTCAGCTGAAGGGAGAGGAGAAAATAAGGAGAAAAAAGCCTGCCTACTTTGCCTTGGTGATAGTTGGGAATTCAGTGGGGTTGACCCTGCAAATAAGCCTTGGATCTTCTCAAACACTGGATGTCACTTTTCTGCATGGATAGCCCAAGATCTGCATAGTCACTGACAAAATGTTAATTGACCCAGAGGGATGCCCCTAGAACTTCAGCTACAAGCTCAACAGGATTTATGTGAGCCTATGGAAAATAGCTTCATGGTATGAGAAGGCAGGGATGATTTACCAACTATAACACTGGAAAGAATAAGAACCTACATCATGAGATCCTATATCCATTATGACATTTGAAAGGGTCACATTTGTATTTAGTTTAAAAGCAGCCTGTTTATAGTATCTACACACTATTTAATTCTATTATCCATATTAAAGCAGTTTTCTGCTTCCATTACGATGGGCCTTGCCACGGAAGTTAAACAGAAAGTAGAATTCCTAAAACCAAAGTCACAAGAATCTATCCATCAACAAGCATTTAATAAGTACCTACTATGCGTCAGGGTATACAAAGACAAAAGTAAAATTGACCCTGCCTTCCAGGAGCTTACCTTCCATCAAAGAAGACAACATGAGTGTGCATACACATGTGTATCAATATATATCTATGTGTGTTATATAGCATAGTTTAACATATACATGTATGTACATATTAGGTGATGCAGTGGATAGAGTGGTGAACTTGGGGTCAGGAAGTCTCATCTTCCTTAGTACAAATCTGACCTTAGATATTTACTAGCTCTGTGTGACCCTGGGCAAGTCACTTAACCCTGTTTGTCTCCATTTCCTCATCTGTAAAATGAGTTTCAGAAGGAAATGGTGAACTACTCCAGTATCCTTGCCAAGAAAACCCCAAATGGGAACATGAAGAATCAGACACAACTGAAAAGTTACTCAACAGAAAAAAATATGTACATATAAACCTCTTCCCCACATTTCTGATGAAGTTCCTCCATTTTTTCAAGGCCCACATCAGTTGATTAATCTTTTATGAAGCCTTGCCTGATCTATTGCCTTACTTCTTGTCATCCAAACCCAGTGAAACTGATCATTCCCTCTTCATATTTTTTGTAATGTTTTGTCTGCACTTATCTTTTTCATTTATCTTGTTTTCCCCCATCACAATTACTTGTGTAAGTCTTCTCTATACTAGATTATAAGTTCCTTCAGAGCAGAGTGTATATCATAGACAGCTTAGCACAGAGTTTTGTATATAGATGGTACTTAATAAATACTTGTGAAATAAATTAAATTGAACTTTCATCAAAACCTGCATTGTATGTTTGGGATTATTTTTTCCCAACCTTTTTGTCAGAATATTTTTTCCCTATCATTAAACTACCCCCTGATATCCCATTTATCCTGAAAAGATTTCATTGGTTAGAGATGAGCTGATAACCAGCAGAGAAATCCTTGTAGTGTGTTCTGCAAGTAAATAGGTGCTCAACATATGTTTGGTAGCTAACAGCCTTTCACCCGGTTTTACTTGGATGTTGAACTCTAGACTATTCTCCCTGTCCTCCCCTCAATTACATACTTAACCTTTCCTCCCACTCCTACAGTGCACTTACTCTTGACCTTTGTAGGCTATAAATGCTATTAAATCTAATTTTTAATACCATTTAAAAAGAGATGCCAGCTTTAAAAAGTGAAGTGATATAGTAGAAGGAGCACTGGATTTAGAATGAAAAAAATAATACTGATCCATTAAATGGTAGAAGAAACAATGAGAAAAATGCCATTCTGGATTTGATTTTGACCAACAAGGAGGAATTGGTTGTGAAGTAGAAACAATGGAGACCTTGAGGGAAAGGAATGGTTTTTATCTTAACAGTCAGGATGGAGAAAGACCAAAAAGTGGTGCTTAGGTAGGTATTTGGTAACAATTTTACATTATTAATTAAAATATTAGACAATTAATTAAATTAATTAAAATATTAGACAATATTTAGATATCTAAAGGAGGAGTAGGCCAGATCCCATGGTCTAAAATTGTACAGAGGTTCATGGGGGAAGGGAAGCTAAAAAGAATAAAATTCTTAATATGCAAATAATATAATTCCAATGAGGAAGAACTGGGGAACCTGTCCAAAAAGAACTGCCAAACCAAAGGAAGACAATACTGAAAGATTTCAGATATCTGATCAGTGTGACACCCAGTTGTAACTTCAGAGGGGTGATAATGAAGAATGTCTCTCATCTCTAGACAAATGAGTCATACACTATTGGTGTAGCATGAGATATACCCTTCTAGACGTTGTAAAAATACTGATCTATTTTGCTTAGGTGTACATGTTATAAGGGAGTGTAAAGGTAAAAACCACAGGGAAACTCCAATTAAAAAGAAGAAAAGCAATGAAACATAAAAAGGCCAATTAACGTGGAATTTGTCAATGAAGTTGGATTTTTAGAAAAACTTGGGGATGATAAAATAAGGGAAGTAATGGAATATGTACACAAAAATGTGTTAAGATTATATAAAATATTAGGATTGCTAAAGTACAGAATGAATGAAGGTTAGAGATGACTGCTTAGGACAACAAGAAGGATTTTTAACTATGTTGTGGAAAAAAAGGAGCAAGAAAGTTGTATAGCTGATGCTCAGATGGTTGGGAAACTAGTAGATGAAGAAAAGGAAGAAATACTCAATTCTCCCATTTTTTTCTGGAAAGGAGAATGATCATTGGTCTGGAAAGAATATAACAAAAATGATTAATAAGAATTTATAACCAATTAAGTAAGGCTATAATGAGCAAATACCTTGTTACACTCTGTGAGTTCAAGTCAACTAGCTATATAAGGGTTTAATGAATGCATTATCAGATGTGATTTCTGATCCAGTAGAGGCAAGAACAATGGAGAATCTGAGACTCAAATCCTAGCTTTGTCACTTGTATGACCTTTGGCAAATTATTTAATATCTCTAGGTATCATTTCCTAATCTGTAACATAAGGAGTTAGTTTAGAGTACTTTTAAGATTCTTTACATGTATAATTTTATGGTCCTTTATCAATGATCTTTGAAAGATTGTGGAAAATGAGGCTCTACCACAGGACTAGATAAGGGCATATGTGGTTCCAATTTTCAAAGAATGAAGAAAGTAGATAAGTCAAATGAATGTGGTTTTAGTTCCTGACAAAACTGAATAACATTTTATTTAAAATTAAATTATATTTTTTTTCAAGTGAAGAGCTGGCTTTTCTCCCTCATACTGCCTCCATTCCTCTCTTCCTAATTGAGAAATCAAGAAAAACAAGCACCTGTTACAAACATATATAATCAAACAAAATAAATTCTTGCATTGGTCATGTCCAAAAAATCATATTTCAATCAAAACTCCGAGTCTGTTACTTCTCTATCAAGGGATGGGTATCTTGTTTTATCATGAGTCCTCTGGAATTCTTGTTGGTCATTACAATGATCAGAGTTCCTAGATATTTCAAAGTTGATTACCTTTATAATATTGCTATATACATCATTCTTTTGGTTCTGCTTACTTTGTTCTGCTTCAGTCTATGCACGTCTTCCCAAGTTTCTCTAAATCCATCTCCTTCATAATTTCTTGCAGCACAATAGTATTCCATTACATTCATGTAGAATGCTATAATTTATTCATCAGTTTCTACAATTTTGCTCTACCATAGTTTCTAATTCTTTCCCACCACAAAAAGTACTGCCATAAATATTTTTGTACATATGAGTAAGTTCTTTTCTTCTTTCTTTGATCTCTTTGGGGAATAGATCTGTCATTGATATCTCTAGGTCAAAGAGTATGTACAGTTTACTAGATATTTGAGTGTAGTTCTAAATTCCTTTCCAGAATAACTGGACTAGTTTACAGCCATACCAATTGTGCTTTCATGTATCTGTTTTCCTATAGCCCCTTCAGAATTTGTCGTTTTTCTTTTAGTCAGCTTCACCAATGTAATGGGTCTAAGTTGAAACCTCAAGGTTGTTTTATTTTACATTTCTTTGAGATCTTTATTGGAAGAAACTTGCAGCAAAATAGGTTCACTTGCTTCTCTTCTAATTTTAGTTGCATTGATTTTGCTTGTATTAATTTTTTTTTAATTTTATGTAATCAAAACTGTCTGTTTCATATTCTGTGACTTTGTGATTTGTCCTTTGACCCACTAATTCTTTAGGATTATATGATTTAGTTTCCAATTAATTTTTAATCTATGTTTCCATGGTCCTTTATTTAATGAATTTTTAAAATTGCATTATGGTTTGAAAGGGATGCATTTAATATTTCTGTTTTTCTGCACTTGGTGAGATTTGTATGCCTCAGTACCTGGCCAATTTTATGAAAGTGTCATGTATAGCTGAGAAAAATATGTTCCTTTACAATCTTATTTAATTTTCTCCAGATATCTGATATAAACAACTGTAACAATAATGCAACATTCACAACACCCATGGTGGTTATGAATATGCAGGTATAGTTGTGAATCACAAAATGTAGCAGACTCTCCACATGGAGGGCAGAACCAAAGCCTTTATTCAAATACCAGAAAACGAAGTCCCAAAACCAGAAAGCTGAATCCCAGAACCAGAAAGCCAAAGTCATTACAGTAGCCATGAAGTTGATACACATGGTTAATGCAGTGAACACCCACATTCCCAAGCTTTCACAACAGAACAGGCTCCCTCAAGTAGGGATCCTCCTCTCACTCATAGTAGCTCCTCAGCCTGGTTCTTGGAAGTTCTTAGCAGAAATTTCCAAAGGACAGGTCTCAGCAGAAGCTCCCAGAAGAAAGGTCTAAGCAGAAATTGCAGCTTCCAGATTCTTATTGGGAGAAATTCTGACTGTCTTGCTGGTGCTCTTCCTTATATGCAGTATAGCTCCTCCCCATTCTGCCCCTTCCTGTTACATCAACAACTTTCTCCCAACTTTCTAACTACTTCCATGTTAATTAAATAGCTTAAACAAGGAGTTAACTTGAAATAAAGTGATAAGTACCTACTTACTTGCCAATATAAAGGGGCAAGGAAGATCTTCAGTTTCCATTAACATTACACCAACTCTTAAAAATCCTATTCATTTCCTTAATTTCTTTCTCATTCATTTTATGGTTAGATTTGTCTAGTTCTGAGAGAGAAAAGTTGAGGTCCCCTAGTAGCATAGTTGTACTGTCTATTCCTTTCTAGAATTCATTTAACATTTTCTTAAAGAATTTGGATGCTATGGTATTTGGTGTCTCTGTGTTTATTATTGATATTACTTCATTGTCATAACTTTTAGCAAAATGTAGCTTCTCTGATTATGTCTTTAAATTAGTTCTGTTTTTGTTTTGCTTTGTCTCTGATTATAATTACTGCTTTTTTTTAAACCTCAGTTAAAGCATAACAAATCCTGCTCCAGTCTTTTTAGTTCACTATGTGTATTTCTTTTTCAAGAGTGTTTTTTTGTAAACAACATACTGCTGGATTCTGACTTTTAATCCATTCTGCTATCCACTTTTATTATACTATTCATATTCACAATTATGATTATTAATAGTATATTTCCTGCCATCTCATTTTCTTTTGTCTTTCCTTCTCTTTTTACTCTGTATCTTTTGAAAAGTCTGTTTTGCTTCTGATCTTACTCTGCCCTCCCTTTTATCACTCCTCCCCCATTTTCTTTTGTTCCCTTTCCTTCCCATTTTCCTGTTGGGTAAGAAATTTCTATGACTTGTTGAGTGTGTAAACACACACACACACACACACACACACAATTTCCTTCTCTTTCAACCAATTCTAATGAGATTAAGGTTTAAGTAGTGGCCCCACCCTTGTTACCTTTCATTGTAAAAGCTCTTTCTTACATGTTCCATTTTTGTGTGTGCCATAATTTCCCCAATTGTTTTTCTCTTTCTCCTTTCTATCAACAAATCTCTTCATTTTTTATGAGATCATCCCAACATAATCAACTCACTCACATACCCTTTGTCTATGTAGACTTCTTTTAACTACCCTAATAATAAAGTTGTAAGTTATTACATGCATCACCTTCTCATATGAAATATAAGCAGTTTAATCTTATGAATTTTATATAATTTATATAACCTTATTATAATATCTTTTATGTTTACCTTTTTATGCTTCTCTTAAATCTTGTATTTTCTATTCAGTTCTGGACTTTTCATCAGTTGTGCTTGAAAGTCCTCTATTTAATTAAATAGCTGTTGCCCCTTTACCCCAAAAGGATTATACACAGTTTTGAAGGGTAGGTTATTCTTTGTTGTAATCCTAGCTCCTTTGCCTTCTGACACACCATATTACAAAACTTCTGTTTTTTAATGTGGAAGTTGTTAAATCTTGTGTGAACTTCATTGTGACTCCATGATATTTGAATTGTTTCTTTCTTTTGGTTGCAATATTTTATTCCTTCACCTATATCCTTCACCTAAGAGCTCAAGAATTAATATAAAATAATACAATATTTTAAAAATATAACATAATATAATAATAATATAATATTCCTGGGAGTTTTTAATTTGGGAGGTGATTGATGCATTCCTTCAATTTCTATTTTACCCTCTAGATCTAACATATTTGGGCAATATTCCCCTTAAATTTTTTTTAAGAGAGCAAGCAATAAAGAACATTTAATAAACACCTAGTATGTGCCAACCAGGGGATACAAACTCAGGAGATACAAAAACAAACAACCAAGGCAGTCTTTGCCTTCATAAAGCTTGGTTGGTTCTTTTCTTTCACATGGTTAGTTCTTGTCTTCGATTCTTTTTTTTTTAATTTAGTTTTTATTTGTTTTCTTGTTTACAGTATTCATTTTCATTACATTTTTTGAATTACACATTTTCTCCCTGTCGTGTTCCTGCCCCGACCCCATAACAGCAATCTCACTGTAAAGCCCCTCCCCTGCTCTGCTCTCCTATTTTCTGGTAGGGCAGGAGGGGTCTCCCTATCCCAGCCCCTGTATATCTTAATTCCCAGTTGCAGGTATTGCAGAACTTTAAATTCTAGATTCTGTCTATTCCTCTCTTGTCACCCACCCCTACTAGAAGGACACTCAGATCACTACAGGCTATGGATGTGTGATTATACAGAA
>CM053596.1:188749680-188796823 GCA_028646575.1 Pseudocheirus occidentalis | reverse complement strand
ACTTGCTCCACTCTAATTCTGAAGGAATTATTCTCTTCAGAATGCTTTTGAGATTCTTTTTCCATCTGGGAAATTCGACTTTTTAAGGCATTCTTCTCATTGGCTTTCTGGGCCTCTTTTGCCATTTGAGTTAATCTATTCTTTAAAGTGTTGTTTTCTTTTCTGTCAGGTTGTTGACTCTTTTTTCATGATTTTCTCGCATCATTCTCATTTCTCTTCTGAAGTTTTCCTCCACTTTTCTTATTTGGTTTTCAAAATCCTTTTTCAGTTGATGTATAGCTTCTAGGCATTCTTCAATTGTCTTGGAAGCATTTGGTGTGGGAGTTCTGAGTTCTGGGCTCTCTTCCTCCTGTTCCATGCTTTGACTCTTTTTGTCTACAAGAAAAGATTCTAGAGTTTTATGGGTATTTTTATTTTGCTTCCTTTTCCTCATGCTGTCCAATCAATTAATTGGTTGGTTTTTTTAGCTCTGTAAAACTTTGCTTCCAAGGTGGGGAGCTCTGTTCCAAATTTCTGGGGTTTTCCCAACTGCCGGAGCTATTAGGGTGGTGTTGCAAGTACCCCCAGCTTTGGCTTGCTGAAAGTGCACCTCAGGACCACCACCCAAGACCACGATCTGGATCCAGGCCACTGAATGCAAGAGCACTTGGCCCTGATCAATGGATTCAGCCCCCCTACTGAGTCCACAAGCCAGGGGCTCTGAAGCAGCCTGGTGGGGGCCCCAGCGAATCCAGCAGTTCCCTTCCCCCACTGCTTCCTTGCCCCAGGTGCAGATTGGCCAAACTGCTTTACCATCCCCAAATTAATTTTTGAAGCTTCACTTTCACTAACAGTCTCTGACTGAAGCTCCCCTAAGGCAGGTACTTTAGATTTTCTTTGAAGTAGACTCAAGCTTGGGAGGCTCCGCTTATCGTGGCTGCCCTGGGGCCTGGCCTGGCCACAGTGGCTGCCTTTTTGGGCTGACAGGGTCCCTGCTGCGCTGCAGTGTGAGCTGCCCCTCTCCCGTCAGGTTCCTCATGCCTTGGCAGATGTGGAGGTGCTGGAGGCTGTACAACCTCTGAAGACTGGCTGCCGGGCTCAGCTCAGCTCAGCCCAGCTCCTTCCCACAGTCCCAGGCCTGGCCGAGGTATCAGCTTCAGGCAGTTCCAGTTTCCGCTTCAGTGGCTGTGCTGAGCCCCTGCTGCCGAGCTGCCTTCAGCGAGAGGTATGTTCTCTGTATTTTTGTGAGTCTGAGAGTCCTACACTTTCCTCGACTTTGTCTGGGCTCATATTTTATGGATGTTTAGGGTGGCAGTGTGGGAGCTACAGGACCTTGCTGCTTTTACACTGCCATCTTGGCTCCCCCCCCCAAGAATCTAGAATTTAAAACTCTGCAATACCTGCAACTAGAAATCAAGATATACAGGGGCTGGGATAGGGAAACCCTCCCTGCCCTACCAGAAAGTTAGAGAGCAGACCAGGGGAGGGGCTCCACAGTGGGATCGCTGTTTTGGGGGTAGGGTAGGGGAAAAATGGGGAGAAAATCTGTAACTCAAAAATCTCATGAAAATGAATGATGTAAACAAGAAAACAAATAAAATTTATTATATTAAAAAAAGAAAAATAATGAGCTAAGCTCTGAGAATGCAAAGAGAAAACTGAGAAGGTCCTTGCTCTCTAACAACTCATTCTAATTAGGGGGGCCCTTCCCCCCAATTATAGGAGAGTTCAGCCGCAGAACAGCTCAAGAGGCGTGGCAGTCCTAATGAAGCAGGAGCGGGGTAAATGGTGAGGCCCATGTGTATCAATTGCACTGTTCATAAGGAACGATTATGGTAGAACACGGATAGACAAAGTTCAGAGTGGGGATTTGGAAGATGGAATTCCTGGCTTTCTGCTGGACTCTTTGTGAGGCTGCATGGTTTAGCACTAATATTGTTATAGTTGCCTGTGCAGGCCTATGTTTAAGTCCTATCCCTGACATATGTACCTTGTGGTAGGGCATCACTATATAACTGCTAGCTGTTACTGACCACCCTTCTCCCTTTTGATACGGTTTCCTCCTTCGGATTCCACAGCACTTCCCTGCTCCCATTGTCTTTTTGCTGCTCTGACAAGTCGTTCTGCGCTGTCCCTTTTGCTGATTTCTTCTCTTACTACTGCCTCCTAGGCATGGACCTCCCCTCAACGCTCTGTCCTCTGCCGTTTTCTCCTTTAAACCTTGGAAATATCACTTCAAATATCATCTCCATAAGCCCATCTCTAAAATCTAGATCCATCCATGCCCTCTCTCATAAACTCCCACCTATATTTCTAGCTGCCTGATAGAGATTTCTATCTGAACATCTTAGGTACATTAAACTCAATATGTCCAACAATGGGTTCATGTTCTCCTCAAAATCTACTCCTTGTTCATAGTTTTCATGTTTCTATGGCTGGCATTATCATCTCTCAAGTCATGTGGGCTCAAAACTTAGATGTCCTTGTTGATTTCTTCCTCTCCCCACTCTATAAATCCCATCAATTGTCATGTTACATAAATTTTACTTCCCCAATATTTCTCTGGGAAGCTAGTTAGTGCAGTGGATAGAACACCGACCCTGGAGTCAGGAAGACCTGAGTTCAAATTTGGCCTGAGACATTTACTAGCTGGGTGATCCTGGGTAAGTCACTTAACCTTGTTTGCCTCAGTTTCCTCATCTGTAAAACCAGCTCCAAAAGCACAAAGGACTCCAGTATCTTTGCCAAGAAAAACCCTTTTGGGGTCACAAAGAGACTGAAATGACTGAACAACAACACTGACATGTCTCACATATGTCCTTGCTTTTTCATTTTCATTGTTTCCGCTCCATTTCAGTTCTTCATTTTCTCTCACTGGCACTATTGTAATGGCCTCTTAACTGATCCTCCTACTTTTAGTTTCTCTCCTCTTTAATTTATCCTTCCCACATTTGCTACATTAACCCTCTTTACGAATAGTCTAACCATGGCATTCTCATGCACAAAACCTTCAGTACCTCCCCATTTTCCACTAAACATAACATACAATTCTTGGTCTGACATTCCAGACCTTCACAATCTAGATCTAACTCACTTCTTTGGCCTTCTTTATACACTCTTGGCTATGGACAGACTAGACTTCTCACTACTATTCAATCTCGTCTGGCCTCTCCTAACGACATCTCTGCCACTACATTATTTTTTCTCTGATTTTTGAAGTCCAGCTCTCACTCTCTCCAATCACATTCTCAAATCTCTTAATTCTACCATTTTAAACCCCTCTGTATATAATCATATTATATAACTTCTGTTGTAATTATTTGTGTATATGGCTCTTCTTCCGACTAGATTATAATCTCTTTGAAACCATAGACTGTAGGTTTAAAAAAATCTATGCAAAACTAAATATACAGTAGGCACTTTGTAAGCATTTGTTAAATTGCTAAATTGAGTTTTTTTGTTCCTGCTTTTTATATATGCAGAAGGCTGAGGGGCTTCACCTTCTCAACTGAATCACTGACTCATTTCATCTCAATGTTACTAAAATAAACTATACATCCTGATAATTTTATCAGATAATCACTCTTTGACTGAGTCACAGAATTAATCAAAGGTATTAAACAGAGATAAACAATTCCTAGACAGCTCTGTTGAATCAGTCAATCAAAAAGTATAAACTAGGTACAAACAACCTCTTATTCAGTTTGGAAGGAGAGAGATTCTTTAAGTTACTGTATGAAATAAGATGCTACACGGCGAGTATATTGGTATTGGTTGAAAAGAATCAGTTATGTCCTGTGGGGTTTAAATAAAAACAGCAAGACGGCATAGAATTGGGGATTAACATACAACACTGGTCTAGTGCTAGAACAGTTTCATCCAGGCTATCCAGAGGGAATTGCTGTTTTTGAAAGAGAGGAAACTCTGTCCCTTCCCCAACTCTGACCAAAGGAAGAACTTAAAAATTTTGAAAAGTCAGAAGACACAGAAGCTTCTATCAATAACAATAAAAATGTCCCAGGAACAACAGTGACTGATGATAGCCCCTATTTTTGGAATTGAGGACAAACTGAAGAGAAGTGCAGCTTAGTACTCTACAAGGATTCTAACCTTTGAGCTTTGCAGAGAACTCCATACACCTCAGGGAAACTCCATGGTGATTCTATAAAAGGAAAAAAAAATTCCATTCTACCTGGAAGCTTGCCACATGGGCTTTCTAAGTATGAGATCACTTTCTATGTCAACAAGTCAACAAACGTTTTTTGGACTCTATATACTTGTAGGAGAGTGAATCTCAGAGTTTTAGAAGAATAATGTGGTCCTTGCTTTTCCTTCTAAATATCTTTTTTTGTAAAATTTAATTGGTTAATTTATATCAGGGTGATATCTCCTGGTTTTAGAACACATACCAGTAGTGGCTTGTAAGTCAAAGTTTTAGAATCCACAATAGTTTTATGGTTGCTGTTAGAACCCTGATAGAAGAAATAGTAACTACCCTTTGGGGACCCCAAACTTACTAGCTAAGTATGAGTTGGAAGAGTAATCCCAGATCGATCCTATACTATATATATATATCTAGTATTCTCTATTCCTCCACCCAAAAAAGTTTATTTTGAATAAGGAATCCCTATAAGTCTGGAAACATTGAATTAGGTAATTTAGCAGCATAATGGAGGCAACTGGTTGCTGGAATGTTGGAGCTGGCAGAGGAACTCAGTTTGAGCCTTGGCTCAAACACCTGTGTGCCTGTGGGAAGCCACATAACCCCTCAGGGCTTTATTCCTTATCTATGAAGTGAGGAGGTTGGACTTGAAGACCCATAAGCTCCCTTCAGTACACAATACTCCTTTGAATATTCTGGCTTTTCGTTTTGCTACATGTGTTGCAATGTAATTCCATCAAATACCTAAGTTTGGTTTTACAGTAATCAGTTCCAGGGAACAGAACTGACATTCATCTTTGCACACATGTGGCATGGCTCCCAAAATAGCTGAATGACATCTGAATCTTAGTGTGCCAGTCAGATATTGCAGTCCTTCCCCAACATGTTTGCCTCATGCCATCTCTGCTGAACTAGGTCAGCCATTCTTTGTTAATCTCTCCTCTATTCTTTAATTCCCCATCTCAAGGTTAAGGGCAATGCTGAGAGAGGGATAAAAATGAGATAATGGGTGTAAAAGAGCTCTTGGAAAAGGTTAAGGCATGATATAAATGTAAGATTTTATTATTACAAGTTGAGACCTGCCGCCTTGCTTTGTACTTGCATCACCAGGGCCAGAGTTATTGGAATGAGCCACCATGGTCACCGTCCTGTTTGAGAAGGGGTCATTGCAGAGACGTGGGAAGAAAGGTCCAAATGGAAATCCAGCAGTGGAGGGAAAAGTAGGTGAAGAGAGACTAAAAGGGGGAGAAAGAACCAATGGTTCCTATTGTTTTCACTCCTAGCAGCGTGCCTTCTCTTCAGAAGTTGTACACCTGAGACAAGGACACTAAAGTTTACAGGAAGGCCAGAGGCAGAGCACCCATGGCTGCACAAAGCCTTGGTGTTTTTCCCTTATTCTGATTCAAAGATGTGGACACCAAACATACAGAGTTTTTTGTTCCATGAAGTATTTATACTCTCATAGTTTTGTCCTCATTTCCCCCCTAACTATACCAGGGGAATTGAAGACAAGGATGTACCCTGGTTAGTATCAGTTTGGTTATATTACGTTATGTTTAAGGCTAGACAAAGAAATGATTTCAGGGAGGCAGTGGCCCCTCAGTCTTCCCTGGTGTCTAGTACAAGCCACACTTCAAGGCTGCTGGGACAGCAACTTTTACTATTTCTCTACCTCTGACCTGGTCTCTAATTCTCCACTTTACCCTCCTACTTTCCTGACCCAGGCAAGGATATCCTCTGGAACCCTATTATAACTCAGTCTCGTTAGCCCACAATTGTAATACTGTATCTAGTTTTAGGCACCACCTTCAATCTAGAGAATACATTGATAAGCTGGAGAGGATGATTAAGTTAGTGAAAGGGCTTTGAAATCATGCCATATGAGAATCAATCAATACACATTTATTAAGCACCTACTATGCACCAAGCACCGGGTATAAAGAAGCAAAAGTGAAACAAAACTGGTATGTAAGAAGCTTACATTATTATAGGGAGAAAACATACACAGTATAGGTATTTATGAAATAGATACAAGTTTTAACAGGGAGAGGTAGGCCTCTGACAGCTAGGGAATTGGAAAAGATGTCATGCAGAGGGGAACAGTTAAGTCTTAAAGGGGACTAGGGAGTCTAAGAGAGAGAGAGGCAAGAGAGCAGTGCATTCCAGGTATGGTGGGGATGAACGGGGCAGCGAGAGGTAGGAGAGCAGTAAGAGGGAAGGAAGGCGGAGGGAGCAAGGACTTATTTATTAAGTGTTTCTTGTTACGTGCTTGGAACTGTGCCCAGTGCCTCCCACATATTATCTCATCTGATCCTCATAAAAACCCTGAGAGATGGGCAGTAATTGCCCCCGTTTTATGGCTGAGCAAAGTGAGGCAGAGTTTAAGAAACTTGTCCAGGTGCACACAGCTTGTAAGAGACTAAGGTCTTTTTTCATTCCACTTCTAGTGCTCTATTTACTGTGCTGTCACTGTCATTAGACAATAGTTTTTTTTCTTTAAAAAGATTAACAGAGTTTTATGGGCTTTAAGCATGATATGAGTCAAAAATGTAACATGTCAACCAAGAATGCTAATACACTCTTGGATTGATCTAAGAGAAGGCTAGTCTCTAACAATAAGAAGGTGATAGTCCCATTGGACTCTGACATAGCCAGACAGTTAGTCCAGTTAGCATTTATTAAGTACCTACTGTATTCCAGACACTATGCTAAGTGATAGGGAAACAAAAAGGAGGCAAAAGACATCCCCTTTCCTCATGGAGCTCACAACGTAGTGGGGGAGGCAACAGGTGAACAAATGTGCACAAGCCAGCTCTATATCAACAGGCTAGATCCTATCAACAGGGGAGATAGGAAATAATTAAGAGAGGGAAAGTACTAGAACTAAGAGGCATCTGGGAAGGCTTCCTGTAAAGAGGAGATTTTACTTGGGACTTAAAGGAAGCCAGAGAGCATTCTCCTCATGGGAGACAGAGGAAAAGCATTTTAAAAGGCTCATCATATGCAGGGCACTGTGCTGAATTTTGGGAATACTAAGAAAAAAGAGCAATAGTCCTTGCCCTCAAGGACCTCGTAGTTTAATGAAGAAGACAACATAGTATATAAACCTGTGAACAGAAGATACAGGGTAGAAAGGAAGCAACTTTAGGGGAAATTATGCTATTAGAAGGGAGACTGGGGAAGACCTCCTGTAGAAGGTCATGCTTGAGCTAAGTCTTGAAAGATTCTAAGAGTTTGAAGTGAGAGAGGAGAACATTACAGGCATGGGACATGGCCACTATAAAGACAGAAATGAGAAGGGGAATAGAATGTGCAGAGGGACTATGATGTCAAAAATGAGATAATGGATGTAAAGCACCTTAAAGGGTTCCCTAAGTGCCAGTGACTGGTGTCTATGTTGTTACCCTATGGTCATCACAAATCCTGTCTGGTGAGGACTTCATCCCCTGAGCCTTCTACTCTCCTCCTTCTGATCTCAAACAATGCTTATAAAGAAGAATCAGAGTGTGCTAGCAAATGAGTAGCAACAGGTTCTGTGGGAAAAAAAATGCATCATATGGACTTTATGTTTAATCTGTGTTATTAACACTTTGTAAGTCTATATAAGCAATCAAAACAATAAATTAAACCCTGATTTGTAGCTATTCCTCAGTGCTGATGTGTAGATTTTCACATGAAAAGTTTTAAAATCTATCAGTTTTGTTGCTTTTAGCACTCTCCGATAATGTGTGAGGCCAGTAGGGCTAGAGGTAGGGTGGTGTAATGGTAATGGTAATTCAAAGATCTTTCCTGCCCATTAGCCCCTTGATAGGCTTAAGTGAATTTGAGGACCTTCTCTGATTTGAAACATACTCTGCCCTCTAATAGGCTGAAGGTGGTCACGTGGAGCCTGTGGTAGGAGGCTTATTTTTCAGAAACAACCACACTTCATTACTTTGTGACTGGGCTGTGATTGAGGGTTGTGATGTTCTCTGACCCTAGAGAAGGCTATATGTACTCTGATGTGAGCTTTTGCTTTGGGGCTCACTTTAGGAAGAGTTGTGTGATTTTACCAGATGATACTCTGGGCAGCCATTTAGCCTCCCAGCTTTGAAAACCCAGATGTTGGTGCTTCTCTCTCTGGTAACTAACTAGGTATGGATGTAATGGTCAGACAGCTGGAAGCCCTGTCTATTGGTCTGTTTCTCTGTCTGTATTTTTTGTCTGCTTGAAACTTCTCTTGATATTCTCTGAACTTCAGGGGCTGAATGATATATGTTTGATTAAAGTAAGGTTGTTAACCCCTTTTTGAGTTACTTGCCTTTAGAAAAACAGATCCAAGAACTTGTGCTCAGAGTCATCCTGGGTATGCTAGGTGGTTGGAGGGGAGTAATGGATAATAAGTTGGAAAATCTTGTAAGGGGCTTTTAAAGGTCAAATGAAAGTTCTGATTTTGTCCTAAAAATAAAAGGAAACCATTGGAGTTTATTTGGAACCGTAGTGGCATGATTGGACCTGTGTTTGAGGAGAATTGCTTTAGCATCCGAGTGGAAGATGAACTGTAATAGGAAGAGAGGTCACAGAGGTCATTGGGGAAGGTATTGTAATATTCTAGCAAGAAGTGATTAAGGGCCTGAATTGGGGAGAGCACATCAAAAGAATTGAGGATTTTTAGCTTGAAGAGAAGAGTTAGGCAGAGGTCAATACAGCTATCCTTGAGTATTTGAAGACTTTTACAGACTGATGAAGAATAAAATGAGCAGAACCAGGAGAACAATTTATATAATGTAATGGCAACACCATAAAATCAAAGAGCTTTGAAATCTCTTAAGAACTATGATCAATACAGTGACCACCCATGATTTCAGAAGACCAATAATGAAACATGCTACCAACCTCTTGACCCAGAGGTGATAGATTCTGGGTGCAGAATGAGATACAAATATACAAATACATGTATAATATATGCACATATGTGTGTATCTCTATCTATTATGCATATATTCACAGATGATTATGTACTCAATGCAACCTCAGAGTCTGAGATGCAACCGAGTATGGATCTATCCTCTGCTTCTTGTACTGATTTTGGCTTGACAATTAACACCAAGAAAAAAGAGGTTCTCTACCAGCCAGTACCACACCATCAATATATGCAACCATTGGTTACAGCAAATGGAGAAAGTATGCATGCTGTCAATAAGTTCATTTACCTTTGCAGTATGCTTTCTAGGGATAGACACATTGATAAGGTTGATGCATTAATTGCCAAAGGTAGTTCAGTGTTTGTAAGCTCAAAGGGAAAGTGTGAGAGTAGGTTGCCTACCAAAATGAAGGTCTACAGAGCTGTTGCAATGTATTGCTGTATTCCTGTGAAACAGCACCATGTCAGGAAACTGAATATCTTTCATTTGAATTGTCTTAGGAAGATTCTGAAGGTACCAGACACTGAGATCCTTTCTCAAGCTGAAATGCCAAGGCATTCAAACCATACTGCAGTTTGAATGGTAAATGAACGTTTGCCTAAAAGGCTCACACAAAGAAATCACTCACATGGAGGTCAGAAGAAGCAATACAGGGACAGTCTCAAGGGCTCTCTGAAGAATTTTGAAATTGATTGTGAGACATAGAAAACACTGACACTGGATCATCCAACATGGTATACCTGCATTAAAAAAGATGCTGTACTCTATGAACAAAGCAGAATAGCAATAGCTAAAAAGAAATCTCAGATGTGCAAATTTAGAGACATCTCTCCTTCAAATGTTCATACAGACTATCTGTGCCCAGCCTGTGGTAGAGTCTTCCAAGTTCATATTGGTCCAATTAATCACAGTTGGACACATTGCACTTTGACCCTAATAGAGTGATGTCATTTTGGTCTTCTTCAAGTACAAAGGGCAACAACCAACCAACCAATGTGTGTATGTAATCTGTGTGGGGGGGGGGGGTGAGTGAGTATATACAGTCAATGAGGGAATTTGTTTTGCTTGGCCTCTGCATATTTGTTGCAAGGAATCTGTTTTTCTTTTCTATTTATTTTAATGGGGTGAGGGAGTGGTAGGGAGAAAAAATAGGTTTCTGTCAATTAAAAAAATAAAAATAGTTGGCAGAGTGCTGCAGATGTAGGGTGTTTCATGCACTTTCAGATGAGGTCACTACATTGTTAGTTTTGAGTAATTGTTTTATTTCATTATAAAAGACCTCTCAGAGTGAGGGTGAAATGTAAATATTTGTAATGTAAGGCAAAATACATCAATAAAACATTTTTAAAAACAGAAAAAATACAGTGGTCCTATGGAATAATGATGATAAATTTACTATACTTTGTAAACTAAAAGATGACAGATCTTCATAACTATAAATACATACTCCAAAATATCCTTGAGAATTCAACAAATACACTATATTGCAGCTAGGGCATCATTATAGATAAAAATGTTCCCCCCACACAATAGCATAGATGTAACATTAGTCCATAAAAATTTAAGAACAACATTTTTAATAGATGTCACTATAATGAGTATCCAACCTCTCCAGATTACATGGACTGAAAAACTTTAAAAATATAGAAGCCTAAAAGAAGACAACAAAGCCAAATGGGTATAGGATGAAACACGTAACATTGCTATCATCTTAACAGCTACTAAGGTTCTCCCAAAGATGCTTTCAGAGCATCAATAGATTAACTTGCATCCTAATAGCTTTTTAAAAATAAGTTTTTTTATTGATATCTTTTGTTTCTTATACCATCATAATTAACCTAGGTATTCCTTCCATTTTTCCTCCTAGAAAACAAAGGTACAAATAGATTTTTAAAGAGGGAAGACAATCAGCACAGTTGATCAATACACTGAAAACATCTGAAAGCATATACAGTATGATACTGATGGACTTTTCACCTCCACAAGAGGGTGAGTTGTAGTACTCTTTGATGCATTTTCACTTGAGTTCTGCCTGGACTTTATAGTTTTCTTACATTTACATGTGATTTTTTTTTGGTGTGTAATCCACCCATTTACATTGTTGCAGTCACTGTATGTAGTATTTTCTTGTTTCTGCTTACCTCATTCTGAATCAGTTCATAGAAATCTTTCCATGCTTCTTGTTATTCACCATACCCCTTATTCCTTACAGCACAGTAATAGTCCAGTGCATTAATATACCATAATTTATTTTGTCATTCCTCAATTGATAGGGATATACTTTTCCCCAAAGTTTGCTATCACACACAAAAGTTGCTGTTATAAATATTTTAGAATATTCAGGACTTTCTTCTTATCAATGGTTTCTTGGGGCATAAGCTCAGTCATGGAGTCTCTTGTTCAAAGAATAAGGGAATTAGTAATTTTATTTATTCTAAATTGCTTTTCAAAATGGTTGCACTATTTCACAGCTCCATCGATAATATATTTGTGTGCTTATTATCCTACAACTCCTTATCATTGATTATTATTTTTTGTCATCTTTGTCAATTAACAGGGTATTATGTAAAATGTAAGAGCTTTTTTGATGTGCCTCTCTCTTATGATTAGTGAGAGTATTCTTTCTTGCAGCTGTGAATATTTTACAATTCTTTTGAGAATTATTCATATCCTTTGACCACTTATCTATTGGGGAATAACTATTAGATTTATACACACATACATACACAGAAATTATATAAATTTATGTTAATTATAAAATGATTTATGTATATACAAATGTATATACGAATATATAGATATGTACAAATTGTCATATAGCTAGCTAGCTAGCTATGTCTTAGATATCAAACCCTATTCAGAGAAATTTGATACAAAGATTTTTTTTCCCTATTCAGCCACTTTTCTTTTTACCTTAGATACATTAATTCTGTCTGTGCAGAAATGTTTAAGTTTCAAATAATCAAAGTTATTCATTCTATCTTTTGTAAATTGCCTCTACCTTTTGTTTGGTTAAAAATATATTTCCGACCCATACCTGTTAGAAGGATATGATATGTTTCTCTTCTAATTGTTTATAGTATTACCTTAAATATTAAGGTCATATCCTTTTAGATTGTATTGTAAGATATGGTTTAAGTTGCTGATCTAAAACTAATTTCTGCCAGACTGCTTTCTAGTTTTCCAGGTAGTTTTTATCATATAATGTTTTTTTTTCCCTAGGTAATTTTGGTTTTCCACTTTGTCACACATTAGATTATTGGGTTCTATTGTCCAATCATTCCCTAGCTAGACTGTTTCATTGATCTATTTTAAAAATCAATACCAGATGGTTTTAGTGACTGCTGTTTTATAACATAGTTTGAGATTTGGAAATGCTATTCAACTTTGTCCTTGTTTCTTTTCATCATTTTCCTTGATAATCTGTCTTTTGTTTTTCCAGCTAATTTTTCTTATTGTTATATCAACTTCTATAAAGTATCCTCTTGTTAATTTGATTGGTATAGCATTAAAAGCATGAATCAATATTAGTAGTATTGCCATTATTATTATATTGGCATGGACCAGTCATGAGCACAGAATATTTCCAGGTATTTAGGTTGCTCTTAATTTATTTAAGGAGCTCTTTGTAATTGAATCTATACAAGTCTTTTGTGTGCTTTGGTAGATCAGTCTCCAGACATTTTCCTTTCCATAATTGCTTCTTGTATTTGTTATTTTATATAGAAATGCTGTTGATAATTGAAGGTTTATTTTGTAACTCTCTAATTTGCTGAAGCTATTAATTGTCTCAATTCATATCTTTGCTGATTCCTTAGGATTTTCTGCGTAAACTCTCATATCATCAGCAAATAAACGTAGCATTATCTCCTCTTAATCTATCTTTATGCTTTTGATTGCTTTCTCTTGACTTATTTCTGTTATTAGAATTTCCAGAACTATATTAAATAATGATGGAAAGAATGAATATTTTTGCTTAACTTCTGTATTCATCAGAAAAAGCTATAGCATATTCCCATTACATATGATGCTTGCTTTTGGTTTTAGATAGAAAAAGATATTTCTATGATCTTTCTATGCCTACACTTTGTAGGATTTTTAGCATAAAATTTTGTACTTTGTTGAAGGCTTTTTCTGCTTTTATTAAAATAATTTTGGTTTTGGGTGTTTTATTTTTTAATATGATTATGTTCATTAAAATGTTAAATCATTTTTGTCTTCCTAGTATAAATCTCACTTGGTTTTAATGAATAATTTCTTGGACAAATCCTTGTAGTCTGACAGGACTGTGTGAAAAATTTTTTAGTCAAAGTTCACGGACGATATTGACCTATAGTCTTTTTTATACATTTTATTTTTTTCTGGTTAGGGTATTACGTTTGTCATTGTCTAATACAAAGATTCTGGTAGGATTTTCCTTAATTTTTGAGAACAATTTGTGAAATATGGGTAATAATTGTTCTTTAAAAGTTTGATAGAATTTTGCTGTGAGTCCATCAGGGTAAGGATTTTTTTTTTGTTTTTTTTAGTAATTCCCTTACAACTACATCTATTTTTTTCTTTTCTTTTCTTTTTGAGATTGGATTAGTTAAGATGATAGTTTGAGTAATTTATATTTTTAAAGATATTCCTCTATTTTTCCTCAATTCTTTCATATAATTGCATATACTATTCATATTATTCTTTTATTCCTTTCTGGTTTGCTGTGATTTCACCTAGTCCATTTGCTATTTTATTGATTAGATTTTCTGCCCTTTTCTTTTAATCAGATTATCTAAGGGTTTATAAATTTTATTTTCCAATAACAATTTTTACTTTTTGTTTCCAATTTATCTATTTACCTCTAATTTTTAATATCCCCTCTTTTACGTTTATTTTAGGTTAGTTTGTTAGTTGGCTTTCTAATTTTTAAATGCACATTTAATTCATTCATCTTTTTTACTATTTTATTAATGTATGCTTATAGGTATGATTCTTTGTCCAAGAATTGTTAGCTGCATCTTAAAAACCTTTATATGTTGTTTCATCATTATAATTTCCCTTTACATAATTTTAAATTGCTTCTAAAATTTGTTCTTTGACTCACTCATTATATAAGATTTTATTATTAAGGCTCCATTTGAGTCTATATGTTTTATTTGTGGTCCCTGCTCCAATAACTATTTTTATTTCTTTATGGTTTGTGAAAATAGAAACTATTTCTGCCGTTCTATATTTGTTAACAATAAATCTGTGTCCTAGTGCATGGTCAGCTTTCGTTAAATGTTCCACGTGCTGCTGATAAATTATACATGTATATATTCTTTTGCTGCCCCATTTACAAAATGCCCTAAGTATTTTAACTCTAGTTTCTCTAGTAATTCATTCAGTTCCATGTTTTCCCCTTTTGTTTATCTTTCTGTTTGGTTTATCCAAAACTGAGAGAAGGACACTAACATCTCTTTCACTATTGTGTTACTGTCTCATCATCTTGAAACTTAGATGATGTTACCTTTATGAAATCTTGGTTCTAAGGCACCTGGAGCACATAATTTATTACTGGTATTGGTTTGTTGTCTACGGTTATTTTAAGCATAATACAGTTTCCTTGTTTATCTCTTTTTATTTTTTGAATGTTTTTTTCTTTTTTAGATAGTATAATTACAACTCCTTTTTTATTCTTGTAATGCGTAACAAATCTTTTTCCAATCCCTGAGTTTTAATATGTGCATGTCTTTAAAAAATGTTTCTTTCAAGCAAAAAATTGTAGGGTTATGTTTTCTTATCAAATTTGTCTCTCTTTTTTCATTTTGTTATATCATTTAGTTCGTTCACATTTAAAGTTATGAGAGTTAGGTTTATATTCTCTTCCATCTTTCTTTGATATTGGGCCTTTTCAAGTTATGATTTCCTCCCTCTTTTGCTTTAAATACACTTAAAATTTTCCTTCAATTACTTTACCTTAATCTTTTTTTTAAAGGAGATTCTGTTTCTACTGACTCTCTTTATCTTTTGATCTTCTCTTTGTTTATTACCCCTTTCTTTTAGAGTTTTAATTATTAGTTCTTTTTAAAAAAAATCTTTTGCTTTTGTCTAGTTATAGAATTTCCCTCCCTTTTTATTTCTTCTCTTTCTTCTTCTTTCTTCTCCCTTTTCCCTTCTTCCCTTTCAACTAGTCCTGTTAATTAGCTTTTTAAATATCCTTTTTTTTACAACCTCTTTCAAAAATAATTTCTCTTATTCTCTTCATTATCCATCTCCCTTTCTGTCTACTCTAAATCTTAATTCTCTGATTAATGACCCCTATAGTTCTCTGATTTCTCTCTTTTTTCTATAGTCCTCAAGCAATCAAAGCTTCCAAGGCATCCATTCTAGGATTTCTCCTCTAGGCAGTTTCTACTATTGCCTTATAGAGCTTGCCCTGTGGATTCTCCCTTTTCATTGCCTCATTCTCAGAAGAATGCCAGTTATCCAGTTGTCAGAGAGAATGTTTCTCCATGCTAAGGCACTTCCCCCATCATATCCTTGATTATACGGCCCACTACTGATCTGTTCCTACTTGATTACTTTTCTACATTTGCTTCAAAATTTCCTGCCTGTGTTCATGCTTTTTCACTTCTCCAGGTGCCAGTTACCTTCAGGAGTCCCAACTTCTCCCCTACCAAAGTAAGGTGAGTAGACTTTGTAAGCACCTAATCCTTCAGGCCATACCCAGTCTTCATCTTCCTTCAAAGATTATCTTTTTTCACCCATGGCAGCATTCATCAATGGAACAGCATGCCATTATCAAAGCAAAGTCTCCTTCATTTCATGCTCTTTTCAGTCCTTTCCCCCACCCCCAAATAGGCAATTCTCTTTTTGAAATCACAGGGATCACCTCCCCCTTGATGCTAGCCATTATTTTGACCCTGAAAGATTATATATTTCTACCCTCTGATTCTATCCTCTCATAGTCACCTCTTCACTGTCACCTCCCCTGAACTTCTGCTTTCACCCCTATCTCCTTGTGCACATTTAGAAAGAAATTTGTTACTAGTCTCTCTGTTGTTACCATTGCTATTCTGCTGCATTTATTGAGTGTTTCTGTGTTTCTGTTGTTTGGAGTGTTAGAGAAATAAATTATTTCTTTGGTTCTGGTTTTCCTTCTAAAAATGTTTAAAATGCCTCTTTCTTATTGAATGTTATCTTTTTTGCATGAATAGTTAAGTTCAGATTGTCAGGGTAGGTCACTCTGGGCTGCATACTGAGTGCCATTGCTTTTTGGAACATATTATTCCATTCCCTTCTTTGTTTTCTGGTGGATGCAGAATAGTCTTGCCTTATTCAACTTTCTTTTTCTTTGTATTTGAAGGACTTTCTCCTGATTGTTTCTGAATTGAATTGTTAAATTTAACCATTGTGTGTCTTGGAATTTTTAACCCTCGTTTTCTTCTGGAGGTGATTTGTGAATTCTTTCAATTTGTATTTCATTTGATTTGTTCAGAAGTTCTGGGCAGTTTGTTTTTTATATCCTGCATTATGGTTTTGAGGTTGTTTTGTCCTGTTGCATTCTTTTGGGAGATCTATGGGTTTTAGGTTGTTTCTACACATTCTATCTTTGAGATCAGAATGTTATAGTTGCACAGTGAGCATATTTTCTTTGAAGGTTAATTTTTTTGCTTCTCTTTTTTTTTAGATTTTTAAAAGATGTTTGCACTACCAATATATTGCTTTGTCTTTTCTTTCTTTGTTAAGAATTCTAATTCTAGTTTTGCTCTAAATTTTAGTTTTTTAATTCTGTTCATAATTTTTTCTGTTTAGGTTATTAATTCTGCTCCCATAATTCTCTTACAACAGCATATTGTGGTTCCATGTTCTCACATTCCACAGGGTCATCTGTTTCATGAAGTGTTGGATCATTTCCCTTTGTTTTGCAGGGTATATTCTTAGATGCCTGAACTAATTTTTAAAATCTAGTGTCCATATTTTTTTTTAATGGTGTTAATGTTTTCCCTGCTGATTTTTTTGGTTATATTCAACTTCCTTGAGGGTTTTCTTTCTTTCTTTCTAAGGTCTTTAGTAATTTTTAGTCTCAGTATCCACACCCCTTATTTTCCCCATTCACTTTTTGTTTGATTGTTTCCCTGGGGGGCTGAATCTCAAAATGTCTTAGCTTCCTTCTGTGCTGGCAATTCATGGTACACCAACCTAGGTCTCTATGCAATGTGACTTTTGTCAGAACTAGCCTCGGCTAGGTAATATGCTCTTTTCCCAGGGCTTACAGAAGTGAAGCACAGAACCCCTTTCCCTTCCCCCCTCATTGTCCTGTCCTCATGTCCTGTCCCATTTGTTCTTTTTTAGTATCCTTTTCAAGAATGTCCTTGTAGAGATTATGCTCACATGAAGGAGATATATATTCTTGCACAATTTTTAATTGAAATGGGAAACATGGGTGGAAAATTATTGATGATCTTTTGGTTGAATTTTTTTTAAAGATAAGTACAAAGTCCAAGATTTTGTGAGAGATTTGAAGGACAGGTTCTCTAGGTATATAAAGGAAGGTAAGATATCAAAGGTGTGGACACTGGTCACCCCAACTTTCAATATACATTGAGTTACTGGTAAGTGAACTTGAACAATGTTGGGACAATTGGAAGAGTTTCAGATTCTGTGAAAGATAGGATCTGATGTGACTATATTCCCAGATGATTTGGGGGAAGCTAAAACTCTGTTTAGGTTAATCCATTAAAGTTTGTCATAGTTTGGACTAGTATAATAGTTTTACCAGGGTTAGAAGCTCCCTATACCAGATGAATTTGTGGACATTGAACAACCATAGCCAAAGAATACTGATTAATAGAAATATTTCACCCTAGAGGGGATTATCTAGGGTTATATTATAGGGTTCTTTTCTATTCAGTATTTTGATCAGCGTTTTGGATAACAATATGATATGATTAGAGGTGTAGTTGTGAATAACACAAATTTTGGAGGAATAACAAAATGTTACATAACTGACTCAATTTTTTTTTAAAAAAACCTGTCTCCAGAGTCATGCTAAAGTTTAGATGATTAAATTCAATAAGGGGTGCACATAAAGCCTTACATTTATATATTTTCTTAAAAATGCACAATTATGGAATACGGGGAACCTCTGTCGACAGCAGTTCAAGTAAAACACAGAGGTTTGTGTGTAAAGGAAGCTTAAAATGTCACAAGCATTAATTAAGTGCCTACAATGTGCTAGGTACTGTGAATAGTATTGGGGATTCAAAGAAAGGCAAAAGACAGTCCTTTCTCTTAAGGAACTCAAAGTCTAATGAGGAAGAAAATGTGCAAATATCTATGTAAAAACAAGATACACACACATATGCACACAGGTATGTGATAATTTAGAGATAATCACAGAAAGAAGAATTTTTTCCAGTGTGACAATTGTCAAAATATAATTTGATTTTAATTATTATGGACTGATTGAAATATTAAAATATTTTTTTTATCATAGGCTACATTAATGAGAGGCAGTGTGGTACACTGGATAGAGAGTTGATCTCAAATTCAGTAAGATCAGGGTTCAGGTCCTGTTTCTGACAAATACTAGTTTGATTTGTATACTTGATTTCTCAGTGCTCCAGGCAGCTCTCTGAGACTATGAGATAACAGACAGTGTGCTGATCTGAATTGGTAAAGGGAAGTTCCTCTTTAGGCATTTTGAGTTCAATGAGATCACAGGTCCAGACCAAAAGAGGTTGCATTAATATAGTTTCTAGAAGAAGGAAATACAATAGTCCTGATATTCTCTATGCTGGCTGGACAGCATTTGGAGTTTTGAGTTCAATACTGGATGACATATTTTAAGATTGACATTAACAAATTGAAGCGTGTGGAGGGTGATCAGAATGGCAAGAGGTGTGGAAACTCTGTCATATGAGTAACTCTAGAAGGGCTTGGGGAATGTTGAGCCTGAAGAAGAGAAGACTTCAGAGGGTATATGATAAGCGTCTCTAAATACTTGAGCGGTTGCCATATGGAAAAGAGATTAAGCTTACTCTGTTTAGGTCCAGAACACAAAAAAGAAATGGAAAAGGGAGGAGAGGAAAATTACCAGAGGGGAAGGTCTATGGGTGGAAATTGTGGGCAAGCAGATTTCAGCTCAATATAAAGAAAACCACTCTAAGAATTAGTAATTAAAATGTGGTGAAACAGACTGCCTTTTGAAAAAGGCAATTTCTAGTCACCAAAAAAGATGAATGAGAGACTGCTTGATTTCTTCCTAACTCTCTACAGTCTGTGTTCAGAGCTTATCAACTTTCCCCAGTTACCAGTGGTCTAAATGGCTAAATCTAATGGCCTTTTGTCTATCTTCATCTTTGTTGATTTTTCTGAAACCTTTGACACTGCTGATCACCTTCCTCTGATTAATATTTTTATTATCTCTAGGTTTTTATGACACTACTCTAACTTGATACTCTTTCTACCAGTCTGATTGCTCTTTCTGAATTTCCTTTGTCCAAGTTACACCTATTGATTGTGGGTATCCCCCAAGACTCTGGTCTGAATTCTCTTCTCTGCATTATTTCACTTGGGAATCTGATTGTATCATCAATCTCATCCCATGGATTAAATGATCATTTTCACACCAATGATTCTTAGATATCCTAACCTCTTAATCTCCAAACTCACATCTACAGTTTCCTTTTGGACATATTATCATTGGATGTCTAATGGACATCTTACAGTCAACATGTTCAAAGTTGAATTCATTATCTCTCTTCATTGGGTAGAAGATTGGATTAGACATCTTCTATGCTTCCTTCCAACTCTAACAGCCTATGTGTTAATGAAAATGCAACATCTGACATTTGATAAGGGCCAGTGCTCTTAGGATCTTCATCCGAAATGGTCAAAGGATGCCTGAAATTTGAAACCTTACTGGGCTTTTATTCTTCAATTAAAGACTGGGTGGTTACTTGTCAGTTATGTTGTAAAAGGGATTCTCATTAAGGTAAATGTCAGACTAGATGTCTCTAAGATTCCTTAAAACTGAGCTCTGGGGATTCTGTGAATAAATATAAGAGAGAGAGAGAGAGAGAGAGAGAGAGACAGAGACAGAGAGACAGAGAGAGACAGACAGACAGAGAGAGACACACAGAGAGACAGAGAGACAGACACAAGAGAGAGACACAGAGGGACTGAGACAGACAGAGAGAAAGAGAGAGACAGAGACAGGGAGAAGTGGGGGTTGGCAGAGAGAAATAATCTAGTCTAGGGATTCTTAACTTGAGGCTTGTAAACTTGTCTTTGAAAAAATAACTATTTTAATATTATTAGTTGCCTTTGTAATCCTAAGTATTTTAATTATTCATTTAAATAACACTATTTTGAGACAGGGCCCATAGGCTTTACCATACTGCTACAGATCAATTATTCAAAAATGGTTAAGATGTTTTGTCTAGATCAGAGGTTCCCAAACACTAGAAACATACTTTCTTTAACCCTTTAACTGGTTTTTAAAGTTTTGCATCATTTAAAAATATGACTTTTCCAAAATGACATCTTAAATTTAATAATTTATTGTAAATTTGTAGGTTTTTTTGCATTGAGATAATGATAATGCAATATTGCATCATGTAACTATATAGTATTGTAAACAATTCATTACAGGCACATATTCTGACCAATACATGCTGGACTGTCCTATAACACATGACATGCTTGCCTGCCAGCACTTGCTTGTTAAGACTTGTCAGTGGACTTGATACTGGTTATAACTTGCATTTGTGTGCTTATTTGCAAAATAATGTAATCCCTATGACTTTAACTCTGTTACACAACAGATACAACATGTATGTTTTAATAAAACATGTATGAATGTTTTTTTCAAAATTTTCTTAACTTATTTTCATTTCTTATGCTTCCACTGCCCCCTTATTTTTACTTAGCACTCTAATTGCATCTAAGTATACTACCGCTTGCCACTCCTATTTTTCCAATGCCTTACAGGGAGTGGTATCAACTACTTCGGGAACCTATGATCTAGATTAACCTCCTTATCTTTTTTTTGGTCTTTTTTTGGAGGGGGATAAGCCAGGGCAATTGGGGTTAAGTGACTTGCCCAAGGTCAAACAGCTAGTAAGTGTTAAATGTCTAAGGCCATATTTGAACTCAGGTCCTCTAGAGTCCAGGGCCGGTTCTCTACTCACTGCACCACTTAGCTGCCCCTAACATCCATATTTTACAGAAAATGAAACTAAGGCACAGAAAAGTTAAGTCACTTCCCAAAGGCCAAATGGATAATCAGGGCAAAGCTTAGATTCAGACACAGGTCATTTAACTCCAAAATCAGTATTTTTTTCTATCACTCAGGCTTCTGGGGGTTCTTTTCTCTAGGAAAGGAAAAAAGTCTCCTCTCCCCCTCCTATCCTTCAAATGTCTTTTCATAGCTTTCATATTGTGTCTTCTACATACATTGTGGTTTTGGGAAAGGAAGGACAAAAGTATTTTTAAAGTGTCTACTATATTCTAGGTACTTGACTAAGTGCTTTACAAATATCTCACAACAACCCTGGGAGGTAGGCAATATTATTTTCCTAATTTTACAGCTAGCAAGTGTCTGGGGCTGGATTTGAACTTAAGTCTTTCTGACTCCAGGTCTACAAGTCTGTCCACTCTGCCCCCTACTTATCTCTGAATGAATAACAATACTGAAGTATACCCAAACCCAAATGTTTGCAAAATCCCTAATCCAGAGTCTTCAGCTGAGCATAAATCTGCTGGCAATTTCTTTTTTAGGAATTCTGAACATGACAAAGTTCACTAGACATCTGTAAAGCCAAACACAAGCAGCATTCCAGAGGACTGCTGCTGTGAACAGCTTCAAGGTTCTGATTACACATTATAGTGAGCTCTGTATTTATTCAACATTAAATTAAGGCAAAACATTCACAGAAATCAAAGTACAACATTAACAATGTTATGACATAACAACTTATCACTAAAATGACAATGAATTTTTCACCAAAATGGTCATATAGTTTTAAACAAAATACATTCATTTAGTAACTCAGTCATTTAGTAAGTCCTTAATTCTATCACAAAGTACAAAGGTCAAAGTTCTCTTTTAAACAAAGTGCATTCATTTAGGCAATCACAAAGTCTGCCCCTAGGACACATTGTCTTAATCTCTTCAATCAAAAATTCTTCTTTCTTAAAGAATATTTATTTAGTCAATCATAAAGTACAAAGGTCAAAAGTTTTCCACCTCTAGGTCACAAGTAAGTTACAATATCATCAGTCACTCCTAAGTACTCTCTTAAGGGGTAGTAGAAAGTACAAAAGTCATCCACCCCTAGGTCACAAGTAAGTTACAGTCTCATCTGTCAGTATTAAATACCCAAGGAGAGGACTTTTCATCTTGATTTGAGGCAGGCTCTCAGCTTCCATGGTTCCTCTTCCATGGTCCCAGCTCCTGTCTGACTTTACACAAGTATCATTTGGGTTCAAACACAGGCAGCTCCCAGTTCCTTGTCCAGCTTCTTGTCCAGTTCTTCATCCAGTTCTTTATCCAGTTCCTTGTCAAGTTCCCATTCAATATTGAAGCTCACTGTGTCTAGTCCACCTCAAGTCCTACAAAGTTCCTGTTTCTGGGAAGACAAAGTTTAACAGAGCCAAAACAACATTCATACGCATTGCCTGCACCATCATAAATTCATTATTTGCCATTGAAATCAACAGAGACCCAAAACAGACAAAGTACTGATGCCACCCTGCTTCCTCTGGCAACTCTGGGTGGCCCTTGGAAGTCTTTGGCAGCTCTGGCTGGTTCTCAGAAGCTCTCAGGAGAAGTTTTGTCTGGCTCTCAGAAGAAACTCTGCCACTATAAGCTCTGTTTTCAAAATCAAAATCACTTTCTCCAGCCTGGGTCTCTCTTCCTCAACCTCCACCTGGCTTGCTCCAAGAAGTTCTGACTTTTGTTTTTGTTTTTCCTTATATGAGGTATTAGCTCCTCCCTGTTCTAGCCCCTTCCTGTTACATCAGAAAGTCCATCCCACTGTGGGATTAACATGTTCTGAGTCCTAATACTTGACATAATTGTGAGCTTGGAACTAAGTGCTAAGTAACTGTTAGCTTGCCAATACAAGGGGATCTTCAAATTCCATTACTATAACAACATCCTGTTAATTCACAGATAGAAGTAGTAACAAGGTCAGGGAGGGAAGACATCTTCCCTGAGGCTGGAATGAATTCTATCCAAAGAGACCCTGAAGAAATGACCCAGAGATTGGGATATATGAATATACCACAAAAATCATATACAACACAATACTTTTAGCAGATTTTTTTATGGTAGCAAAAAACTAGAAACAAAGTGATGCTCATTAATTGGTAAATGGCTAAATTATTTAATATGAACATGATGGAATATTATTGTGCTGTAAGAAACAATGGACATGAGGAATACAGAGAAACATGAGAAAACATATATGAACTGATGCAAAATGAAGTAAATAGGGCCAAGAAAACACAATACAATGCCTACAACAATGTAAATGGGAGACTAACATCAATAATAACAACTAAAGTTTACATGTCAACTTTAATGTTTGCAAATCACCTTACAAATATTTCTCATTAGATCCTTACCTTGAGAGATGAGTGCTGCTATTATCGTTTCCTACCCCCCCTTTTTTTTTT
Organism: Pseudocheirus occidentalis; assembly: GCA_028646575.1. Lineage (NCBI taxonomy): Eukaryota > Metazoa > Chordata > Mammalia > Diprotodontia > Pseudocheiridae > Pseudocheirus > Pseudocheirus occidentalis. The sequence goes on along the minus strand of CM053596.1, from coordinate 188,773,126 downwards.
TTACAGATTGGGAAACTGAAGCAAATAGAGGTTTAAGTGGCCCAATGTCACACAATTAGTAAGTGTCTGAGGAATTATTTGAACTCAGGTCTTTCTTTCTCTAAGTCCAATGATTATTCCATTGTGCTACCTATGTAGTGACAAAGAACAGCAATAGACCCAAAGAAGGGATATGAAAAGATACATGGCCTCAAAGAAATTATATCAGAAGATACCTCCTCCCACTCATTTTCAGAAACAGAAAATCCATGGTTGAGTAATTTCACACACATTTTTCTCTTTTCTCTCTTTTTTTCTCTTAAAAAATCTTTGTTGTATGCTTGCATTCTGGTAGGGAAGAGGAGGAGGGAGAGAGGGGAAAATTTGGGTGATACAAAAGCAAAAAGATATCAATAAGTGAATTTTTGAAAGGGAAATGGACCAGGGTTTCCCAGGAATGCTTATTTATTCTAAGAGGATCAGGATGAGGTATTTGGGTCACCCAGAAACTCCTAAGTGCCTCTAGGTTACATTCTGGTTGGGAAAGGAAGGTCCCAGAACCAATCCATATATATTTAGGGGTTTACAGATCCCACCTTTGAGTAATGACAGACCCTTCAAAGTCAGGTGTGAATATAAATATATCTTCTTCATGTATCACAATTTCTAGCAGACATTCTTTGACAGTCTTGGAGCTCAGTTGAGCAGGTTGGGTGTTACTCACAGCTGAAGCCCACTTGGGGTGTGCACTATGGCTAACAGGCATTCAGATGACCTGCAGCTAAAACAGCATATGGCTAATTGGCCATATGCCCAGACTGTTCGACTCCCCTATGATTTTGTAGCCAGGCTGATTCTTGGGTGAGTAACTACTTACCTTCTGGAGGCAAATTAACTCTTTCAGGATGCTATGGCACTTTTCAGTGTGATGGGAGGGAGGAAAAAGGTAATTTATTGAATGACACCCTTGGGACACACTGGAGTAAAGAGATGAAATTCAGCAATTTTGAACATAGAAAGCAACATGGCAAAGCCAATTAGGGCAACAAGACAAATTAGATGGAAGTATACTCTGTCCATTTGAGATATAGAGACAGTTTACAAGAGCAGAATGTAATTGCCTAAGTGAGAGTCTGGCCAGAGAAATGAAGATTTTTCTGAAAAGTGTTCAGGAAATGCTTGGTGGAACACGTGACTCTTTTCCTTCTCTCCTTTCTCCTCCTAGTCTTCCTCCTTCTGCTCTTCTTCTTCTTCTTCTTCTTCTTCTTCTTCTTCTCTCTCTCTCTTTCTCTCTCTCTCTCTCTCTCTTTCTCTCTCTCTCCCTCCCTCCCTCCCTCACCACCTACCTGCAAAGATCTAAAATAAAAAAGGTACTTTAGACTTTTTTATAATTGTATTGTTACTGTCACATTCAATTCATTCCTACTGGAGTTGTAACCAGACATATTGAATGTACAGAAGCAATAGAGTTTAATGGAAAGAATCCTAGACTTGGGGTTAAAAGAAGTGGGTTTTGAGTTCCAGTTCTTTAACTGATTTGCTGTGTGATCTTAGGATAGTCACTTAATGCTCTGAGTCTCAGTTTTCTCATCTCTAAAGTGAGAGTTAGACTCTAATACTTGCACTACTCACCTCTGGTGAGGAAAGTGATATGCAAACAATGAAATGGGAATTATTATTCAACACACACCTGACTCGTTACTTCAACAAGGCAGGCTTGGTTTTTATTTTTCCAGAGAAGATTCTTATATATTTTGTCCCTGTGTTGTGGCTGCATTTTAAAATAATATCTCTATTGCTGTGGATCTGTTGGATTGGAGCTGCAGCTGAGCTCATAGTAAAGTGGCTTTGAGGGGGCAGGCAGCTCTAGGGAGAGACCCAGTGCTCTCAACGCACTGACATACCCAGATAGCCAAAGGGAGCTTCAGGGAGGGCTGAGTGACAGTGTCTGATAGGGGAGCCCCAGGGAAACAGAAGAAGAACCAGAGCTAAGGAAGGACTCACACACAAAGGGATCAGTACCAGTGAAAATTAGTCTGCGGGCTCTGTCCCTATGGTGAGGGAGGTATATATGTCAATTCAATTGCATTCCACAAATGTTTGTTAAGTAAAACACTATGTAAGACATGGAGCTAGGCAATGAGGGCATAATGACAACAGTGACACTGTCCCAAGGAACTGTGTCCACAGTTATGCCCTTTAGGGCCAATTCTTAGTGCAAGAACCACACTCCCGCCCATCAGAATGTCCACTAATCAATCTTTTGCCCCATGGTATGTGGCAAGCTGAGTCATACATCCAGCGATTTGTTATCATTTAGAAAGTGGGGGAGAGACTATGTGGAAGCTTGAGAGGTGGACTTAGAATCAGGAAGACCTGGGTTCAAGTCCTGACTGACACATGCTCACTGTGTGATTCTCAAGGGGACCTGGAAGCAACTCTGAAAGATTGTTCTGTAGTTGCTGATCTTCTTTGGTAGAGGGAGTTTCCTTATCAGGAATTCCCTACTCCAATGAAATATCAGATCTGGACCAAAGGAGGAAGTAGTGAAGACTGCATGGCATAGTGGAAAAAGCATTTTATTTGGAAGAAGGGAACATCCTGTTATTTAATACCTTGTTATTTGCTATTCTCTCTCTCTCTCTCTCTCTCTCTCTCTCTTCCCTTTTCCTCTTTCCTCCCCCTTTGTTGATCTCTCTCTTTGTCTCTTTCTCTCTCTCTCTCAGAGAAACACAGAAAAATAGAGAAGTAGAGAGCATGAGAGAGAAAGAGAAAAAGACAGAGACAGAGAGAAAAAGAGAGGGAGAGATAGAAAAGAAAGAGAGGGAGGAAAGAGGAAAAGAGAAGGAGAGAGAGGGGGAGAGGGGGAGAGGGGGAGAGGGGGAGAGGGGGAGAGGGAGAGGGAGAGGGAGAGCGCCCTATATTTGGGGGCAGAAAGCATCTTGCTAGTTATTACTTTAGACAATTCAAATCTTTGTTAGCCTCAGGCTATTATCTGTTTAAAAAAATAGGGAAGGTGGGTGGGGTTGGTGCATAAACTGGATGACATAAAAAGTTTGAAATACTGCCACTGTTTATTAGTTGCATTTCTCTAGAAATGTTTTCACTTAAATGTAAGCTACTTATACACAGTTGCCCAGCATTTGCATGTTGTTTAGGAAAGCATGAATACATTTATATTTATTGCAGCTAATATATAAAATACACAACAAGATCTTGCTAATACCACACAATAATGACACAACTTCTGAAAAGCTCATTCCATTTTTATGCAAAGATATGACATAGCAATAGAGAGCAAGAGGTTTTTGGTAACCCTCCCATTATTTTCTTTTTCTCCAGCTCAAGTCCTAGGTATCAATTGCGTTTCAGACTTAATCAAAACACCTGCCTCTGATCTGGGAGATCCTCTTGTCAGTCACTACTTTAGATAATTGGGTAACCTGTAATGAGTCTGCTTCCTATTCGATTCAACAATACATAGGCTTCTGCAGAAAGGAGTTAATGTGATTTGTGAAACATTATTCCTCAGATACTTTTCAGGGGGAGGCCACACCTCAGGGAATGGGCTCTGTTAAGGATTTTCATTGATTGTACTTCCTGAGGGGGCAATTCAAGAGCCCTTCCATCAGTCAGTGGAAGTTTAACGGGCAAAAGGGCAGCAGATTGGGTCCCAAGTGTTCTAAATAATGTAGCAGATAGCTACCTCATCAGGATTTTTAAATCCCCTAATGCACATTGGAATTTTTCTTTACAAACACCTACCTAATAAAAGCCTTCAATTTTAGTCAAAATGAAATGTAGAGAGTTTTTGGCTCTTGGTAATGAAATCGGAACCACAACCTCATGGCTCACCTTCACCAGCGCTTTCCAGCTAATGCTGAAATTAATTTCCACTTTCTCTTGCTCACAACAGGGCAGGAAGGTAAAACCAGGAAACCTTGCAACAAAGAAACTCACCAAATTTCTATGCATGGCAGAAACAGCTGTAGTTTCCCTTTTCTCCTCACTTATCCCTTTGGGGATTAAGAATTTGTCAAAAGAGAGTCAGCCTAAATGTCACTTTACCCTCTAGGTTAACTGTGTAGAGTTTAGTAACAGATGTAAGTTTATTCATGCAAACTATAGATCCAAGACTTCAAATCCCCCCTTATTTTTATATACTTTTTTCTCCAACTCCTTTTTAATTGTTTTGCTTACTGTGTTGCTTTTCTCCCTTGATTTCTCTTTTACCTCTTTGCTCTTTTTTCTCTCATTTTTTCAATCTTCTTCCACTTGATTTCACTGTGTGCACATGTGCCCAAGCAGGTCTGTGCATGCATGTGTTTATGACTCTTATTTCTCTGCCTCTCCCATTCCTATCTATCCCTTTTGTCCTGTCTGTTTCCCTGACACCCCCATCCCATGTCACTTATACTTCCATAGGTCTTTATCTAAGGAAAATATCTGAGGAGAGAAATGTTTCCCAATTCTTCCATGGCTGCCACATGCCATGGTATGTGGGGTGGAAAGGACACTAGTCTGAGAGTCAAGGAGACCTGGGATCTAGTTCTGGGCACTACTGCTATGCTGAGAAGCTGTCTATTTCCCTCCTCTGGGACTCAATCCCAACTAGTAAAATGAGGGGTCTTCAAGGCCCCTTCCAACTCTCATGGTTCATAATTCTGATAGGACTTATTCCCATCCCCACTGGACAATTATCATCAGGAGTCCAGGCTGCCCAAGAGCAGTAGTGGCCCCCCATGGGCTGTCTTCTTCCCACTTCATTTCACATCCTCTCACTTTTCCCTGCATGGTTTAAGGCAGTAAAATAGAGTTAATTTTCTCAAAATGTTTGTTCCTCCTGAACCTGACCATACTTGGAGGTAGGAGTTCTGTTCTCACCCCCTTTCTTTATTCAAATCTCTTCCTTTCTAAATAGGGGCCTCACACATAATTATTTCATAGGATTTAAAACTAAAAGAATCTTACAGACCACTTTGTCCTACCGTCTCATTTATATGGAGGAAAACTGGGGGGGACCAGACATTTCAGTCATAGAATCCTGTATCTAGAAGGAACCCCAGAAGATATATGATCTGATGCCCCCATTGTATAGATGAGGAAACAGAGACCTAGGGAAGCTAAATAATTTGCCCAGTGTCACAGAATGATTGATTTAGAACTAGAGGTGAACTCAGAGGACTTTCAGTCCACTCCCTTCATTTCATTTCATTTCATTTCATTTCATTTCATTTCATTTCATTTCATTTCATTTATTTGTTTGTTTGTTTTGCTTTTTTGGAGGGGGGAGGTCAGGGCAATTGGGGTTAAGTGACTTGCCCAAGGTCACGCAGCCAGTAAGTGTCCTGTGTCTGAGGCTGGATTTGAACTCAGGTCCTCCTGACTCCAGGGCTGATGCTCTATTCACTGCACCACCCAGCCACCCCCAATCCCTTTATTTTAAAGATGAGTAAACTGAGTCCCAGGGAGCATAAATTATGCTCAAAGTAATAAAGTCCCCATTACTCTCATGTAGCAAGTGTCAGAGGCAGGATTTGAATGCAGATCTTTCGATTACAGGGCCAACACTCTTTCCACTTGACTCTTCTGTCTTAAATAAGTGAAGTGATTTGCCAAAGTCACACAGGTAGTATCAAAACTGGAATTCAAACCCGGGACTTCTCATTTGAAATCCTGTGTTCTTTCCTATATGCCACATGGAGAGAAATCACAACAGAGAGCTAAGATAACTCAGTATTTTTGCTTGATGACATTTGTTATCAAGGCACAAGGTCTTATTTAAACTTATGGTATTGATTATTTAAAAGAGGAGTAAGAAAGGATTCCAGTCTATTGACCTGCTTAGCATCTTTTCTTGTTCTAACATTCACCCTTGTTTTGGGGACTTATACACACACACACAAAAATACATGTATATATGTGTGTGTCTATATACGGCTATATGTGTATATATGTTGTTGTGTTTGTCTCTTCTTCTCAAAGAGGACCATGACATCAGGGAGATGATGACATGATCTGTGGTTGACTCAGATGTGAGTGAGGGAAGGCTGCACGAGGTCACCAGCATCACTTTCTCCTCCAGAGCCATCTGGGTCCAGTGACCAGATATTCATCAGGTCATCTAAAGATGACCCAGGATGCAATGGGAGATCTTAGCCCTTTTAAGCTAAGGTCTTTTCAGGTTCTCACTTTGAGCGAGGTAAGGCCCAATCAGGGAACAGACATTTTTGAGAAGTGAGTCAAGGGATGGCTCCTTTCATTAAAAAAAAAAAAACTGTGAAGGAAAGACCCTCAGGGTTGCTGGCCATAAGAGAAACAGTTACTATTGACATTCACTGTATATGTATACACACATACATACATATACATATATACCCATATATCTGTGTGTATATCTGCATACACACATATATACATTTATATATGTGCATATATACACATATATGCATATAGGCGTGTGTATCTATGTGTATATGCACTCATACATTCACACACAGAGCTGAACCTGTTGTTTCATAGTCCTACATATGTAGCCTTTGTGAACATTCTGTCTCCACACCCACATCATAGTTTTCATGAGAGCTCATTCCACTCTTTTATATTCCTTTGATGACATCTTTATTTTGCTTCTATTGGTGTTCTGTTTTAAGTGCTGTATTAGGGAGGCCGCTTTGGTGGAGTAGAAAGGGGCATAAGATTCCAGTTCAGGATGCCTCCTAAGCTCTGCCACTGATTTTCTGTGTGCGTGACCTTGGACAAGTTACTGTTTTTCCCTGGACCTCAGTTTCTTCATCTGTAAAATTAAGATTTGAACTTGACAGTCCCTTCCAGTACTGTCATTCCAAGTTAAAAGAAATTAGTCAGCTGGACTCTTTTTACTGCTTGGACAAATTTACAAAGCAAACGATTCTAAACATAGATCTTCAGAGAAAACTAAACTTCATCCACTTCATATAAGCACCGTGTATATTGCCTAGCCAGATTATCTAATAGATGTTTTCTTAAGCAATTTTTTAAAATCCTCACTTCATTTATATGTCAAGAAAATGCAGCATTCCATTTGATTAGTGTTAATCCAATTGCCACAAACTGCTCTCTGAACCAACAACATGCTGTTTCAGATGTGCATTAAGTAGTAAATCAACTTCATTAGAAACATTGGATCTCATCTTGCCAGTGAAAATGCTGCTCCCTTTTTGGGGGGTGCCTTAAGTTGAGCATGACCCTCAAGTCTCTTTAGTAAATCACCTCTGTTTATTAAATTACCAGTGTCCTAAGTAGCCTTGTGGAATGAAAGATGGAAGGGCATTTCTGGACAGCAGGTCCCTGCAGTCAGTCTCCATTTTCTGGACCCTTCCACTAGCTTTTCTTGCCCCTTCAGACTATAGACTTTTAGAGCCAGCAGGGCTGTGGGAGATCTTCTAATCCAACTTCTTCCTTTTACTTTTGAGGAAAGAGAAGCCTGGAGACCTGAGAGAAGTAGCCCAAAATTAGGCAGGTTAGTGACCAGCAGGGGTTCCTCTAATTCCCTATTTTGGGCTCTTCTTGTTCTCTTACCCTGACCCCTGATTCTGTCTTTTCCCAGAAGCCTGGATTGTTTTTACAGAGAAAGTTTTCAGATTCATTGGGAGGTGAATATGCATTATGACCTGCTTGCTGGGAGTTTTTGAAATGTATGTCATGAAATAATTAGAGTCCGGTGAGGTGTTTCACAGCAGAACATAGCTGTGCATTAGACAAAGAGCACAGGACCTCATAGCTGTCTTTTGTTGATAATATCATAACTGTTAACTTTATTCATGTGGTTTTGGCCTCTTCTTTTTCTTAGTACTAAATTGGCCAGAAGCCTAAAATAAGTCAGACTGGCCCTGATCTATATTTGAATAGAATAGTGATACGCTCCCATGCTTGGAATGCTCTCCTTCACCTCTACCTCCTAGCTCCTCTGAGTCCTTGCAAGACTCTGCTCAAATCCACCCTTCTATAGTCAGCCTTTTCTGGTGCCCCACCCCTACCCATTTCTGTGTGATAGAGCAAGAACCTTCCTTTCTTATACTCTCTTCTAATTCTATGGCATGTATCTTGTCTGTACATAGTTAGAATGTGAGCTCCTTGAGGGCAGGACCTATGTTTTTGTATCCCCACTGCTTACCAGTGTCTTGCAAATAGTAAAATTTTAAGTTCAATAATATCCTTCCCCCCTCCAGAATAAAAAAGAAACTTAACTTAGCATTTAAAGCCCTTAAAAATTGATGGCAGGGTTCTGTTTCTAGGTTTGTTTCATACTGCTCCCTTTCGCTCTCCATGTGGCAGACAAAATGGTCCTATTGTTGCCCAAGTATAACTCTTCCATCTCCTAACATAGGAGACTTGCCTACTGACTTGACTTTTCTACGGAGAGCAGTGCTGGTGACTCTTTGAGTGACTTTCTGAAAAACATAATATCTATGGTGGATAAAGACATCATTCTGGGCAGAAAAGGGACTTTCCTATTATTAAAAAAGTTTTTGCACAGATAGTATAAAATCTTATGAAGAAGCATTCTTTCTGCATATTTGATGACTAAAACATTATACCAGGGGTGGGAAACCTGCAGCTGTGAAACCTTCTAGGTCCTCGGGTGCAAACTTTTGATTCTGTCCAAGTTTCACAGAACAAATCCTTTTATTGAGGGGATTTGTTCTGTGAAGCTTGGATTCAGTCAAAGGACCACACTGGAGCATCTAAAGGGCCTCATGTGGCCTCAAGGCTGCAGGTTCCCCACCCCTGTGCTATACCCTAGTCTTTGGAATATTATTGAAAATATGTAGGTGTATTCAATTTGATCCAATGAATTTAATTACCATTTTAGTATGGGGTACAAGGTACCAGAGAGACAATGATAAAATGAGGAACAGACCCTGGCCTTAAGGATCTTGCATTCAACTGCATGGATATAATATTTGCAAATGAAAATACATCTGAGAGAATTGGAGGATGGAAGAGAGAGAACTAACAACTGGAAGGACCTGGAAAGGTTTCCCGTAGGTAATGGTCCCTGAGTTGAACCTTTAAGAAGGCTACGGATTCTAAGGGGGAGAGGGGAGAAGGGAGTACATGTTAGGCATGAAAGATAGCCTTGGGATACAAAGGGATGAAGTTATAAGATGGAACGGTTATATTTGGGCAACAGCAAGGAGATGATTTTGTCTGCAACATGGAGAGTGGAGGGGAGCAACATGAAATAAACCTAGAAGTCGAATCCAGTCATAGACTGTAAAGGGCTTTAAATGCCAAGTTAAGTTTCTGTTTTAGTCTCGGGGGAATAGGGAGCCACTGAAAGATCTTGGTTGGGAGAGTGTCTTGGTCAGACTGTGCAATCAACCAACAAGCATTTATGATCTACCTACTATATGCCAGGTACCATGTGAGGTGGTAGGGACACAAAGACAAAGAATGGTTTCTTCCTTAAATTGCATACAAAAGCCATAAAAATAAATACAAGGTTATTAGTTTTTCAGGGCAGGACATTGCCATTAAGGATTTTGATATTTTAGGTTTATAAAATATTTGTACCAGGGAGCCACAATTACATGAGAGACAGTATGGCACAGTGGATAGTCAGCTAGCCTTGGAGTCAAAAAGAGCTGGGTTCCATTCAGACTTTGACATATACTACAATTATGTAATACTGTAAGTTACAAATGAGTTTTCAATCTGAATTGGTTTGTGGAGCTTCCACATTGGAAGTTCCCTACATTTATGAAATTGCGGGTCCAGATGCCCTAATAACAACTAAATGACATTGGTTCTAGGCAATTGATATAACAATATCAAATAATTATGACATGAAGATCAAATAACCTATTTTCTTAATACCTTCTGTTTCTTTTTTAAAATTTTAAAATAATATTTTATTTTTTCCAATTACATGTAAACCTTTTTAGCATTCGTTTTTAAAATTTGAGTTCAAAATTCACTTCTCTTCCTCTCCTACTTCTTCCTGGAGACAACAATTTGACATAGGTTATACATGTGCAATCATGCAAAATGTATTTCCATATTAGTCATGTTGTGAAAGAAAACAAAACAGGTTCCCCAACCCTGTCATAAATGAAAAAAACCCACAACCCCCAAACCCATGAAAAAATATATAGAAAAATATTATGTTTCAATATGCATTCAGACTCCATCAGTTCTTTCTCTAAAGGCAGATAGTATTTTTCATCACGAGTCCTTTGAAATTGTCTTTGATCATTTTATTGCTGAGAATACCTACATCATTCATGCCTGATCATCATATAATATTACTGTAACTGTACATAGTGTTCTGGTTCTGTTAACTTCACTTTATATCCGTTGAACTGAATTTTCCAGGTTTTCCTGAAAGCATCCTACTTGTCATTTTTTTATAGTTCAATTATATTCCATCACAATCATATACTATAGCTTGTTCATTCATTCCCCAATTGATGAACATCTCCTCAATTCCCAGTGCTTTGCCACCACAAAAAGAGCTGCTATAAATAATTTTGTACAAATAGGTCCTTTTTCTTTTAAAAAAAAAACTTTTCAGGATAAAACCTAGTAGTTGTATTGCTAGGTTAAAGGGTGTGCACAGATATACAGCCCTTTGGGCAAAGCTCCAACTTGCTTTCCAGAATGGTTAACACAACGCCACCAACAGTGTATTAGTGTTGCTATTTTCCTGTATCTCCTCCAAAATGTATCGTTTTCCTTTTCTATCATATTAGCCAACATGATAGGTATGGGTAGTACCCCAAAGTTGTTTTAATTTGCATCTCTCTAATCAACGCTGAACGGGAGCACTATTTTCATATGACTAAACAGCTTTGATTTCTTCATTTGAAAACTGTTCATATCCTTCAATCATTTATCAATTGCAGAATGACTTGTATTTTTATAATTTGACTTTGTTCTCTATAAATTCTTCTTTTATAAAGTTTTCCCAGTGACAAGGAACTAATAGTACAAATGTTTAAACATGTGTAAGTCTCTACAAATACCAGGTTTTTTTCAAGTTCATGGTCAAATGGGCTCCAGTTAACACATTTTCTGTGTTTTGTATAAAAATGTTTCAGTCCACATCGCTTCAGAGGCAGCCCTCCGTGTCTATGTTCCATCCATCGTAACTTGGACTTGAATGGTCCTTTGAAATCTCTACCATAAATATTTCTACAAATGAGTGATCTGTTCACATTACATGTGCTAATGCTCTCTCCTGGCAGAGCAAACAAATAGTTCAGACATCACATCACTGCACACAGTAACAATAAGGTTCACTCTGGCAGAGTTTTAGCACATTACTGAGAATTGCATCACTGATTGTCTCTCAGGATCTAACCTGGCTTTTTAGGGACATATTTCTTGACAGCCTGTCACAGAGAGAGTTGTAGATGTTCACTGAACAGAGAATAATATTAACGTTGTATATGTTAAAGAGTCAGTGAACGCTAATCTGGACATGCTCTTGACAAAATGTAAACATCTCTTTATGACTAAAATCATTTAGAAAAGGAGAGGAAATGATACTCTGGAGGGTAGTGGGTGGCAACATCAGTGGCCAGTGGATACAAAAGGGAAACACTGAATGAAGGCTTTAAAATAATGAGTTATTATAGCTAAGAAGAAGGACTGCTTACCAGAGTGTTGTAGGGCAAGAGGGGAAGGAGGAAGAAGAAGCATTGGCCCAGAAAACTATCAGTTCATTAGTTATTATGACAATATTTTAAATAAAAAGATGCATATTTTCAATTACTCTAAACAGTTCTGAAGAGATATTCACAGTTCTGAGGAGATATTCTTAGTTCATGTGGCTACTTCCTCCTACTTATATATATCTTAACAAATCTTAGTTAACAATTGAGACCTTTTTCTTCTGGGAGGAAGGAGAAAGCATTTTTAAAAGAATATAATTTGTAGATTCACAGTTTCTGACATCCTAAAGCAGGACTGGAAATCGTATTCTGGAATAAACTTCCTCTTTTATCTTGATCATTTCACACGATTTCTTATTAACCTGGGAAAAATTTTTCAGAAATTATCTATGCCTTTTCTCAGTCCAGTGATTATTATATTTTTTTTAGTTTGTGAAGTGAAGGATAAGTAAAATATATATATTTTTTCACATTAGAAGCAATTTGAAATATTCTTCTGCACAAATAGTTAAAAAAACAGCTGACCTTTCAAGATATGTTTCCAAATAAAGGAGTATTCTTTGTACTAAGAAAAAAATAAATAGATGAGCAAATGGAAAAATAGAGTTTTTTTGGCCACCCAGCTTCTCATATTAAAATGAAGAATAGAATAAATGCTGCTCTACTTTGTGTGATCAATCAGGATGTACTATAGAGATTTAAGAATTCAAGTCAAAGACAGTGCTGGAAGAGACCTTTGGGGTTAAGTGACTTGTCCAGGGCCATACAGCGAATGTGTCAGAACACAGGACTTAAAACCAGAAGGAAGGGCCATTAGAGATTACCCAGCCCAAGCCCTTTATTTCACAAGTGAGGAAACTTAGGACCAAAGGGCCTTAGGTTTGCCAAAGGTAGCTTGGTAGTCAGCAGTGGAGCCTGGATCTGAGCCCAGGTCTTTGGACTGCACATCCATTCTCTTTCTGCCATGTTCTACACTGCTGATGCACAGGCTGTCTGTGAGTTTGTCTCTACATCACAGCCAGGAGTCCCCAAGGAAGGGGACATTTGTTATTTTTTTTATTGGTCCAAGAAATGAGTGCTTCTACTTGCCAAGAGGGGATGAAATGTTTTATTTTACTAAATGACTTGCTGGGTTGTTCACATGAATTAAGAAAGACTAGCAATCTTTCACAACAGTAGCAATACATTGCTGGCCTTGGTTTTAGACATAGTCTGCTACTTGGACTCTGGGCCATCCGGCGTTTTGGGGGATTTAGAGATGGATCATCCCAGAGACTAAATTTGTAGTAGGTGATCATCTCAATTTCATGATTTTCCCAAGCCTTGTTCAGTACTCTTGGAGTCAGAGCAGAGACATGTGTTGGTGATATGAGAGAGGGAGAGAGACAGACAGACAGATGGACAGAGAGAGACAAAGACAGAGAGAGACAGAGATAGAGAGACAGAGACAATGACAGAGAGAGAGAGAAACAGTGACAAATAGTGACAGAGAGAGAGAGAGAGAGAGAGAGAGAGAGAGAGAGAGAGAGAGAGAGAGAGAGAGAGAATATTTCTCCTGTCTACACCCGACTTTCATTATCACCTGCTTAGACCATGGCAATAACTTGCAGAATAGGTTCCAGCTTTTTCCTTCTCCAGTCCAAGCTGCATGCCCCTGAAATATTCATTTTCTTTTTGCATAGATCTTACCACGAGGACAATCTATGCCGCTGAAAACCCTGCAGTGCCTCCTTATTGCCTATAGACACTCCTTTGTACCTCACCTACGAAGCTCCATGTCCCATCTCCTGGTCTTCACACCTACCATCTCTGACATCTAGAATGTGCACTCTCCTCATTTCTACCTCTTAAAATTCCTGGCTTCCTTCAAGACTTAGTGTAAGCATTAACATCTACTTGACAATTTTCCTGTTTCCCTTAAATGCTAATGCCTTTCCTCCCTAAAGTACCTAGTACTAATTTTTAAAAAATAAATTCTGTCTATTCCATCTACATCTATTTAGGAGAAGGGAGAAAGGGAATCAACATTCCTATGCTACCTATGATGTGTAAGGAGCTGGGGTAAGTACCTTACCAATGTTATCTCACTTGACCTTAGCAGCAACTCTGGGAGGTAGGTGCTGTTGTCATCTCCCATTTTATAGTTGTGGAAACTGAGACAAATGGAAGTTAAGTGATTGCCCAGTTAGTACATTTCCCAGGCTACATTTGAATACAGGTCCTTTTCCTGACACGTCAATTAGAGGGCACAGTGGATAGTGTTGGACCTGGAGTCAGGAAGGCTCATCTTTCTGAGTTCAAATATGACCTCAGACACTTACTACGTGACCCTGGGCAAGTCATTTAACCATATTCGCCTCAATTTCCTCATCTATAAAATGAACTAGAGTGGGAAAGTGGCAAACCGATCTAGTATCTTTGCCGAGAAAACCCCAAGTTGTGGTATCTAGGTGGTGCAGTGAAAAGAGCACTGGACCTGGAATCTGGAGGACCTGAGTTCAAATCTGGCCTTAGACACTTAACACTAACTAGCTGTGTGACCTTGGACAAGTCACTTAAACCCCAGTTGCCGCCCTTGCCGCCTCCAAAAAAAGTAAAACACTAAAAAAATAAAGAAAACAGCAAGTCAGGTCTCAAAGGGTCTGACATGACTGAAATATGACTGAACAATGCAGCTTCTTCCTAATTCCAGGCCCTGTCCTCCACCAGTTGCCTCTCCATCTATGTATATACTCTATATAATCCACACACACATATAGACCAAATTTATGGGAGAAGAAAACATACATATACATACACACACACACACACATATATATGTGGATTCATATATAGACATAGATACACACACATATGTCTATCTATGCATGTTGTCTTCTCTGATAAAATATGAGTAACGCGAGGGTAAGGATTCCTTCATTTTTCTGTTTATGTATCCAGTGACGAACAATATCGGACATAATCTAAATGCTTAATAAATGCCTGCCCATTGATTGATTCATTCATCAATCCCCTCGGTATCCACAGCACAATTTTAGGCACGAGGGAAAAATAATGGAAGGAAGGTCCACTTGTACAAAGAGCTTTCTGTGTTTCTAAACTAGGCCTCATGCAGGCTGGAATTTCCCTTGGAAGAAGTCCAGGCTACCTAACAATGATTTGGGGTGCTCCTGTGACTAATTTGTATTTTCACATCATGGAGGGAAAACTCACCCTTACAGCTCTAATGACCCACTGAAAAGTGATCTTTTTTGCAATCCATTTGCCTTCCCTTAGAACCAGAGAGAATCATGGAGTGCAACTCCTTCTAAATGTACTCCCCAAAGTCAGGTGTGCCGACTTACCCTTAGTGCCACCCAGGGAATCCAAGAGACTATTAGTATTTTATTGGTAAGCAATAGCATCATAACAGGGAATACTTTCCTGGGCTGTTGGTATATGTTTTAAGATATTATGAACTACCTACACACATTATGCTCCACATTCCAAAATACTGCTACAGTCTATCACCTCAATCCTTTATATTTCTGTCCAAATGTTATCTTCATAATCAGTTAAAACAGAACAAATATAGAACACTGTGGAGAACAGAGATATAGTTATATTAACCAACCTCTTTCCCTATTCTATATTATTCCCAAAATTTGTAGTCCATTAACACCGCATATTTATAACCTTGAGGGGCATCTGTGAATAGCCTATGTTCTATATACTTTCATATAGAATTAATGAACAGCACTTTTCTTCTCCAAAGGTGCTAAGTTTTAACAGAGAAAATCATGTAAAGTAAAGCAATCTTATTTGTTTATCTAAGGTGTGTTTCACTGAAAAGGGGAACACTCAGAATCTTGACGAGGTGAGTATGTGGTTTTATATAGCATGTTGAATTCAAATAATGTTCAATTAAATTTTGGCATCACATAAAAAAGATTCCATGGAATTTCAAGGTCATCTGCTTTAAGTCTTGACCATTGGTGGGGAGCGAGGTAAGTTCTCATAAATCAGATTCCTCTGTATTTACTCAACAAGTTATAGGTATCCTTCCATTGAGCCACACTGCTTTGCTCTTGTTCACGTTATCACGATATCTTTCTCCTGTAAACTTGTTCTGACTGTCCTTATTCAATTGATTAGAAGGTCATTTATATTTTGTTTTTATGTTCTGTTTATGTCCAAAATTTTGTACTAGTTGATATTCAATATGTGTTGACCAAACACTGGAGTATAGAAATCCATCTTGCCCTACTAGAAAGTTAGGGGAGTGATGGAGGAGGATATAAGAGAGAACAAATTGGGAGAAGGGGTATTCAGTAGGCTTGCTTTTTTGGGGTGGGGGCAGGGAAAAGATGGGGAGAAAAAATTGTAGCTCAAAATCTTGTAGAAATGACTATTGAAAACTAAAAATAAATGAATTCAAATATATATATATATACATATATATGTTGATCAAATAATTAATTTAATTTAATTTAATACATGTTAACTTAGCAATTGACTGAAACACTCTGAAGAAGCTAAATTACTAGTGATCCAAAGGCCAATGGAGAGATATATTCTGGGGGGCAGTAGTCTGTGACCATTTACCAATAATGACTTGCAAGCAAGAAGTGATAGAAAAGCCACCATCAAGGACATGGGTTATGTTTTAACTTGAATGTGAGTTGGATTTAAGTGAGACAGAGTTGTACAAGGTGGTCAACCTCGCTTTCTCTTCCAGAGTCATTGAAGTCCAGTGGCAGGACAAAAGTCAAGATGACTGGGTCTGGGATGCAGCAGATGACTGTGGCATCTTTGATGTTTGACCAAACTCTAAGTTCTCTACAGCACCTGCTTCAGCCTCCTTAATGGCTATTGAAACAAATTGTTCTTATCTTCCCATTCCACCCAGGGAAATTTTTACATGCTTGGGGTAGACCCCCTCCCCCCACCAACTTACCAACATGCCCATCATTCACTCTCAACCTGGGTTAGCTTGTATTCTGAGACAGTTAACTGGTATGTGGCCACGGTGTGCATGCTATGGTTTCTTAGAGTTACAAGTGAGAGTTGAATGCCAGGTAGTCACAAAAGGTAAAGGCTTGAAAAAGGCTCAGCAAGTCCTCATGTCAGAGGTGCTAGTCCCCTTTGAACACCCCAGACAAGATACACAAAGAGTACTTGTGGCAAAGAATCTTAAAAGGGATGTGAATGGAAGCTGGGGGTGGGGTGGGGTGGGGCAGAAAAAACCTGCTATAACAGGTGACATTTTATCTGAGTCTTAAAGGACTCTAAGAGGTAAGAAGAGACTATCCCAGGTGATGTGAAGGCAGATAACATTGTATGTGAAGAGGAGCAGGTGGGCCAGGGTGGCTGGACTGTAGTGTGCATGGAGATAAGTAATGTATAAAATTAGAAAGATAGGGAGGACTAAGAATATTGAGAGATAATAGAGAGGAATTCTGAATATAACAAAGCAGCGGTAAGGTCACAAATGACCTAAAACTAGGGGTCTGAACCTGGAGTCCATGAATTAAAACAATTAATTTGTATAAACAAAATTTCAATATAATTGGTTTCATTTGTGCTTCACTGCATTTTGTTTTATGCTTTTAAAATCATGAGTCAGAGAAGTATTCTCTTGACTTTTTCAGACTGCCAGAAGGCACCATTGCTGGAAAAAGAGGTTAAGAAGCCCCGCTCTAGAGAAAGATCTTCATCATGTTGGATGGATCCTTTATGGAGGATTTATGAAAGACCACAGGCAAGAGTTAAGCATGGTGAATATGTGGATTTGACATTGTTATATTTGGTCACATCATTGAGTTTATAGATCCATCAAAACTTATGTATTTGATTAACTAAATATTATCAACGAAAAGCATTTCAGAGCTACCCCAAGATCTCTGTGACAGTGTAAGTGATTTAAGCCATCATTTACAATCCTTGTATTCCCCACTCTCAGTAGCAGTAGCAAGTATTTATTGAGCCCCTGCTGTATATGTCACATGATATAGTAATAGCACACTGCCCAGATGGTCAGACTTTTACCATTTTTAACTATCGAGAACTGAACCATGGCCATAGGTGTTTCAAAGTTGGAGATCCCTAACCAGAAGTAATATCCTACTTGGGATTATTGATGAAAAATAAAATAGAAACACAACTAAGTATCTGTTGCATCTAAGGCTCTTGATATGAGTTATATGGTGAATCTCTAAAAGTTATGTGTTGTTGTTCAGTCATTTCAGTCATACTGACTCTTCATTTGGGGTTTTCTTAGCAGGGATACTGGAGTGGTTTGCCATTTCCTTCTCTAGTTTGTTTTACAGATGAAAAACTGAGACAAACAGGGTTATGTGACTTGTCCAGGGTTGCACAGTTAGTAAATGTCTGAGAGCAGATTTGAATTCAACTTCCTGACTAGATTTAGACTCAGGAAGATGAGTCTTCCTGACTCCAGCCCCAGCACTTTTTCTACTCTAGTTGTCCTTTGCCCTGACAGGTGTGTTCATGTTATAAAATGTCTTCTCACTACTATCAGAATGAGCATTTGCATTTTGGTACATATTTTGGCAAATTCTGTCCAAAGGAGGGAAATGAACTTAATAATCATTAGCAAGTGGATACTATCTGTAGCTCTTCAGTAGCTAAAAGCTGTACCTGATCACAGTTTGTCAACAGTTTCAGGCATAAAATTCTCTGTGATTAGCTGCAAGGGCAGCCTCACCTCTTCAGAACTCCCCAAATGGGAGTTTCTCCCTTTGCAAGGAGCCAGCCAGAAGTCTGAAGTCTTTGTGAATATTTCACAGTACCTGATCTTCTAGGTAGTAGGGAAAATTTCCTCAGAAGATTCATGAGGGACTGAAAACTCAAGACTATGGAACTGCTAGCAAAGATCACAACTCTGTTGGGGTCTGGCCTGTTGCTGTCTCCATGTTGCTATTTTGCTGAGTCACGTGCTTGGTAGGAGGGCCAAGTATTGGCTATTTATACACCTCTTCCTGCTCAAAATCTCAAAAGAAGAAAAAAGCAATCAACAACCATCTCATCAGTGTTTATTGATGTGCTTATAAATCTAAATCATCTATTTTTCTATCTACCTATATCTATTTATAGATTCCATTCATCTGCTACTCATTGAGTCATGGCCATGTACTGCCAGTAGAAACAACCTCACAGGTTATGTTTGAATGTTTGTCTGTTGACTCCTATGCCAGATTTGCCCATGGCAGTATCTCGGTATCAGTGACATTTTCTCCTTCGTTCATGCACTTCACAAGATAAAAAACCCAAAAAAACTGGATTTCAAGATTCAAAGAAAAGGGAAAACAATTATGTTTGGTGGGAAGAGGCAGAATGAGGAAGCTATCATAGTATAGTACTAGAAGGAAAGGGGCTTCCTTCTGTGATGGATAATTTATAATGAAGTTTCTGCATTCTGAAAAATCAAATATAGAATGGCTTTAGTATTCACTAAACCTGTTTAGAAGTCAGCTGACCTTCCAGCAATCTGGGGCTTAGAGCAAAGGAGACCCTCCCCTGGTGCCACCTTAGCACAAGATACACCAAATAAGGTTAAGGCTGTTTTCATTGGACAACCACATGTTGCTGGGTCCTTTGTGTCAGAGGGATTCCCATGCTTAGGTGCTTAGGTTGTGGGTCAGTCCCTGTACCAATAATAGAGGCCAGTTGGGGGTGGGAGGGCATTGGGTTGGGTTTCTGCGTTAGAAGACTATATAACCATGGGATGGTTTCTACCTGTTGTTCTCTCCCTGCTGCCATGTGGGTGACAGGGGCAGAGTCCTTTCTCATGAGAAAGAATAAAGACCTTTTCTGACCTTAGATTCAGATTCTAAACTCTTTCATCTCACACACTTCCATGTTTGAGATAAAAAGCACTTGAAGTTTAGCTGGCAGCAGGCTTCTTCTGGTTGAAACTGACTCTAAGTGGAGAATCAACTAGGACTGAGGAGGCTAAGTATGTCCAGATTCTAACACTTGTGTGGGAGAAAGGGCATCAGAGAAGGAAGGAAAAGGACCACAAGTAAGGAGGCAAACAGGAGACAGGCTGAAAAACAAACAAACAAAATCCAAGAAAAGTGGGGCTAGCTCTCAAGTAGCTAAACCAGTGAGACTCGTAAACTTAGAAGGAAAAACAAATATTTAAAAGCTCATGATACACTGAAAAAATATAATAATATTGAAGGAAATAAAACAAAAATCCCTAATAAAAATGAAAATTCTGTGGACTCCTCAGAGATCATGAGACAATAGTAAAAAATGGAAATGATTTAAAAGCGAAATTTAAAAGATGTATTAGAGTGAAAATTACGATAGAAATTAGATTTCTTAAAGCAGAATTAATGAAGAAAAACAGAATAGACAACTTAGAACTAATAATGGAAAAGACAAAAACTTTGAATGAATCTATTAATTTTATACAAACCAAAGCAACTCATCTTAAAGACAAGATTCTCATAGATAATTTAAAGATGATTGTTTTCTCAGAAAAAAACATGTTAAATAAATTTAAATCTTTTAAATACAATAACATAGAAAATGTTGTCAGAAAATTGCCCTAAACTTTTGAATATGGAAGAAAAAGTATTGATTGATCAAATCAATAAATTGCTAGTGAAGACATTCATGCTTGAAACTCCAGGGTATGTGGTTAAATTTCAGAATCTTAATACCAAATAACAGAATTTTTGAGGAGCCAGGTAAAGGATTACCAATCCAAATAATACAGAATTATTATATAGTCATGAGGAATCAGAAAAAAGAATGGAAAAAAACTATTACAAGAATCAAAGATACTCAAGCCGTGATCCCAAATAACATACCCTACAATTTGAAGCCTAATTACCAATGAACAAAGATGGAGCTTCAACAAAAGAGATATTTGAGACATTCCTGCAAAAAAAGAGGTAAAAAGAGTCATAGACTTGTACATTTCCCAAACAAGACAGACACAAGAAAGAGAAATGTCATTTTAGGTGTATCTGACTCTTACCATTTCCTTCTCTAGCTCATTTTACAGACAAGGAAACTGAGGCAAGCAGGGTTAAGTGATTTGCCCAGGGTCACACAGCTAGTAAGTGTTTGAGGCTATATTTGAAATTGGGAAGATGAGTCTTCCTGACTATAGGCCCTGTACTCCATTCACTGTGCCAACTAACTGCTCAATGCTTCTTTAATGTCTTGAAAAATATTGGAAGCTGAAAAAAACTAGGATAAAAGTAGAAAGGGGAAAAACCGAAATCAGGAGAGAGGAAAGCAGTTATATCCTGGAAATGGAAGTGAAATGGAGCAGTTAAAGAATGTTCACTTGGGAGGGGACAGGGCACCGTGTCAAGAGACAAGAGTATTATAAAGGATTTCATGTGAGGGTTATATTAGCAATAAGAGCCCTCCTTCTCTAAGCAAGACTTGTATTTACTGTTACTATACCATATCTCAGGAGAGAGGGATGCACATATCTATAAGTGAGGCCAACACCAAAGGTAGTAAGGTAGTTATAGATACAGAGATAAGACAATTTGTCTCTAGGGATAATGAGTGATGATTTCCCACCAGCTGCTCTACTTGGTTTCATCATATCGTCCCCTGATAAGCTCATCACCAGGAAACTCATCATCACAGAGATTACTTCAGCTTTGGTTCTCACACCTCATCAGTAAACCCAGTTGCCTCTGTCCCTCTCTGATGTAGTGCTAGCAGGCAGAGCAAGGAAAAATCCTCCAAAGCCTTTCTTTAAATAGGACCTCAAAGCTCAACCAACTCTTCATTTGTTACCAGCTGTGCTACTTGGTTTCAACTCTACCATTATCCTTTCCCCATGTTGGGTACTCTTTGCCTCTGTCCCCAAGCTCCATTTTCAGCTTTCTCTTGTATGGTGCATTCCCCTACTTCAGTTATTCCTTCCACATTGTGGCTTTCCCCATAGTGGTTTCAATATATCATAGGTTAGCATAAGAAATTAAATGAGAATTTTCGGGGTTTTGTGAAAGCCACAGATGACACATGGAGGCCAGCAGATGACTCAGAAAAAGTTTAGAAACTCAGAAATATATGTATAGTATTGCATAATATCAACAAATTTTACATTTTAATATCATAATAATTCAGATTTCTCTGGTACAAAGGGAGGGCCAAAATTTTTACGCACATTTTCTAGATCACAGGAGGAGAGTGGGATATTGTGTCCCTAACCCTCTTGATATGGAAGGGATAACTGTAGATTATAAGCTCCTTGAGGTCAGGGACTGTCTTACTCATATCCCTAGAACTTAGCAAAGTGCCTGATACACAGTAGGCACTTAATAAATTTTTATTGTACAGGGCACATCTTGTTTTCCTGTGTTTTGTTTTATTGTGTTTTGCAGAATTTTTTTTACAAGCAACCCTGCCTTGAGCAAGTCTTTCCACTGGCACCATTTTCCTAATCACATGTGGCTCACATTGTGTCTCTGCATCACATTTTGGTAATTCTTGGAATATTTCAAGGTTTTTCATTATTATTATGTTATGGTGATCTGCATTGAGTGATCTTTGATGTTACTAGTATAATTATTTTGGAATACCCTAAATTGTGTCCATATAAGATGGTAAACTTAATAAATGTTGTGTGCGTTCCAACTGTTCCACTAACTGACAGTTCTCCATCTCTCTCCCTCTCCTTGGGCCTTCCTATTCCATGAGACATGACAATATTGAAATCAGGTCAATTACTAGCCCTATGATAGCTTTTAAGCCTTCAAGTGAAACAAAGAGTCAATCAAGAAGATTGTCTTATTTTAAGGAATTGCCACAGCCATGCCAACCTTCAGCAATCACCACTCTGATCAATCAGGAGCCATCAACATCTAGGCAAGGCCCTCCATTAACCAAAAGATTATGGCTGGAGGGGGCGGAGCCAAGATGGTGGTGTAGAAGCAGCAAGGTCCCGCAGCTCCCACACAGCCACCCTAAACATCCATAAAATATGACTCTGGACAAATTCTGGGACTCTCAAACTCACAAAAATACAGAAAGCACATCTCTTGCGGAAGGCAGCTCAGCAGCAGGGGATCATCGTGGCAGCCTGAAATCAAACCGTGGCCAGGCCCCAGGGCAGTCAGGAGGAGCTGAGCAAAGCTACAGCCAGTCTACAAGAGAGAAGATCTACAGCCTGCAGCAACTCCACATCTACCAAGGTGTGAAAAATAGGGTTTAGATAAAGACAGCTCGGCAGGAGGGGCTCATCTGGCAGACCTGCAGGCCGGGAGCCAAGACCAGTCCAGCCTGAAACCACGATGTGGCCAGGCTCCACGGTGGCCGGGAGGAGCTGAGCCTCCCAAGCCACAGCGTGAGTCTAATTCAGAGAAGATCTAAAGCACCTGGTGCAATCTTCACATCTACTGAGCCAGGATTAGAGGTCAGTGAAAGTGAGTGAAGCTTTCAAACTAAATTTGGGGGAGGAAAAGCAGTTCAGCCAATCTACTCCCAGGGCAAGGAAACAGTGGGGGAAAGGGCAGGAACTGCTTCAGAGCCCCTGGCCTGCAGATCCGGCAGGGGGGCTGAGTCAATTGATCAGGGCCAAGTGCTCTTGTATTGAGCGGCCTGGATCTGAATTGTGGTCTTGGGTGGTGGTCCTGGGGAGCGCTTTCAGCAAGCCAAAGCTGGAGGTGGCCTGCAACACCCCCCTAATAGCTCTGGCAGCTGGGAAAACCCCAGCGATTTGGAACAGAGATTTCCCCCCTGGAAGCAGAGTTTCACAAAGCTAAAAAAAACAACCAATTAATTGACTGGCCAACATGAGGAAAAGGAAGCAAAATAAGAATAGCAAT
>CM053596.1:188685214-188749180 GCA_028646575.1 Pseudocheirus occidentalis | reverse complement strand
AGGGGAGGGGCTTTACAGTGGGATTGCTGTTTTGGGGCTGGGGTAGGGGAAAGATGGGGAGAAAATATGTAATTCAAAAATCTCATGAAAATGAATGATGTAAACAAGAAACAAATAAAATTTATTACATAAAAAACAAAAAGATTATGACTGACTAAAGGCTTAGATGATAGCATTTTTAGCAATAAAATATTCATAAATTAATGTATATGCATTCTAAAAAGACATGATACTATAGCACACAGTAGACTACAGTATAGTGTAAACATAACTTTCACATGTACTGGGTAACCAAACTATTTGCATGACTTGCTTTATTGTGATATCTTCTTTATTATGGTGGTGTGGAACCAAACCCACCATATCTCCAAGGTAGATCTGCCTGTACTGTACTGGTCAAACTAGGGAGCAGGACTGAGCTTGTGATCCAGAGTGACACCCACTACATTAAACTCTTATTTCATGAAATGATATTTCTTTTTTTTAATACTTTTTTCAACATTCACTTTTATAAGATTTTGAGTTCCAGATTTTATTCTCCTCCCCTTCCCTCCCTTCTACCCAAGATGGCATGTGAGCTGATATAGCCTATACATGTACAATCATATTAAACATATTTCCATATTAGTCATGTTTTGAAATAATAATCAGAACAAAAGGGAAAAACCACAACAAAAGGAACAAAAGAGAAAATAGTATACTCTGATCTGCATTGAGATTCCATAATTTTGCTCTGGATGTGGATATCACTTTCCATCATTAATATTTTGGAATTGTCTAAGATCATTTTATTGCTGACAAGAGCTAAATCTATCATAGTTAATTATAAGCATAATATTTGCTGCCGTTGTGTGTACAATATTCCCTTGGTTCTGTTCACTTCAGTCAGTGTCAGTTCATGTAAGTTTTTCATGAAATGTTATTTCTAAGAGTGAACATCACATACCCCACCAAAACAAAACCAAATTTTTAATAAACAAACAAATGCACATATGCATAGGAAAAGAGAATTGGATGAGATCTATAAATATAATAAAATGGAAATGAGACTAAAGATGGAGATTGACTTCAGCACCTCTAACAAGGGACAGCGACTAAAGAAGGAAGAAGTAAGGACAGCAGAAGACAAGACCATAGAAGTGACAATAGACTAAAATGGGGGTAGAAATAAGGAAGAGGACAAAGTGATGGAACACTTCTTGGAAAAGGGTGACAGAAAAGAATTTTTAATTAAGTGAGGAAAGAGAAAGGGCA
Source organism: Pseudocheirus occidentalis (assembly GCA_028646575.1). Lineage (NCBI taxonomy): Eukaryota > Metazoa > Chordata > Mammalia > Diprotodontia > Pseudocheiridae > Pseudocheirus > Pseudocheirus occidentalis. The sequence continues at coordinate 188,747,926 of CM053596.1, read as the reverse complement.
AAAGAAGGAGCATGTAAATAAGTACATAAATGAAATTAAAAAGCATAAACAACAATTTAAGAAACTGCAAAAACTTGGGGTAGGTCGGGTAGAGGTTAGGGAAGGGAAGGGTGTTGAGACCTGTAGGAACTGACTCACATGAAAATAATATAAATAATAATGAATACAGAGGAAAAAAAGTTGACTTAAAAGAGGTAGGATGGAAATCAACATAAAAGCAATAAAAGGAGGAAAGTAGAAGCCCAATAACGATATTTTGAATGTGAACGGATCAACCAATCCAGTAGAATAAAAAGTGATTGACAGAAAAAATAAAATAAAACCCAACAATCTGTTACATATGAGAAACATCTAAAAATACACATAAAGGATAAGAAATAAAGGCTGGAACAAAATTTACTATGCATCAGGTGAATCCAGCAAAGCAGTAGTTGCAATCATATTGTCAGACAAAAAACCCCAACACATTATCCAGAAAAGTAAACAAGGAAACTACATTGTACATAAAGGAATCATAGACAGTGAAATACTGTTACTTCTTAACATATATGCATGAAGTGGCATAACATCTAAATTAAAAAAGGGGAATTGAACTGAATTGCAAAGACAGTAGCACAACCATTTTCATGCTATGAATCTGTTTGCTTTGCTCTTTTCAGGAATTCATAAGTCTCATGTGCCCTTTAGGAGAGTAGATTTTCTAGGGGGATACATTTGTCTGTGTCTCTGAGTGACACTGGGACCTGGAAGTGGTTTCTGAAGGTCATATTACCAGAGAGCATGGCAAATGTTCATTCATATGCTTTCCCAATTCCGGCTCCTTTGTGAAACCCATCTATCTGAGACTCCATCCATATTTACCACTGGAGAGCAAAATCCAGAGGCAAGCCGAATGTATCCCAATAATTGATGACCTGTGGCATTTTCTTCTAGTCTGAAAATACTGAATCTCTCTGTCTTTCTCTCTCTAACTCCCCCTTCACCTCCCACCCTTTTGTATCTTTCCTTTTTATACTCTCTCTATCCCTCTTTTCCTCCCTCTCCTTTATGTAATTAACATTCAGTTCATGGTTTACTATAACCCTCAAACCTTTTTCTTTTATTCTATAACCCAGATGGGGTTCTCATTTTGTATTTGTGGGACTTATTAATCATTCCTAAGTGCAACACCATGCATTTGTCCTTATTCAATTTTAGCCCGTTTAATTCAGACCATATTTCCAATTTCTTAGCACCAATTTGCATTCTGGTCTTGTTCCTACCCAATAACTTGGAATCTGGACATTTTTGACATTCTCTCTCTCTCTCTCTCTCTCTCTCTCTCTCTCTCTCTCTCTCTCTCTCTGTCTGTCTGTCTCTCTCTTTTGAGAAAAAAATGGTGATCCAGAAATGCAGTGTAAAAACTTCCAGTTTCTTAATATACAAGATTGGAAGAATCAGATTAATTGTACCAAAAAAGAGATTATTTTGGGTTCATTCATAAGAAACTCTTTTAAAAATAATTATGATTAAGCATTAAACCTGAGGTTAAAACCCCTTTTCCCCTAATAATGTAGTAGGAAAGAATAATTTTCCAGCTATCATAATTTGTTTTCATAGCAGGAACATAAAAAAAACCCCTGAAACATTCCATTAAGCTTTTTTGCCTAATTCCCCAATGACATTTCAATGTGAGTATAAAATTCTTTGGAAGGTGCTGCATCCTTATCCTAGTGTCTTTTTGACAACTTATATTTCCTTCTAGGAAAACCAATGGTTATTACAGAATCAGTAACTTATTCTGTCTGTAGATTGGCACTGAAAATCACAGAAGTGCTGCCCATCTACCACAGCAATCTAATCCAATCAAAGAAGCATTTATGAAGTATCCATAGTGCTATGCTAGGCATTATTCCATGGGTTGAGGATACATACATATATATATATATATATATATACATACAGATCATTTCCTAAAAAGGGGTAGAATTCTGCAGGGCCTTGGTGGTAATGGTACAATATGAAAACAAATAAATATATGCATTATTATTTGAGGGGGGGGAAAAGCACTAATAAGGGAATCAGAAGCAGCTTTCTATAGAAGGTAGGACATGAACTAGATCTTGAACAAAATTGGAAATTCTGAAAGGTAAGTAGGGAGTGAACACAAAATGCAATGACTAATTTAAGGGAAAAATAAATGGGTCCATTTGGTTAGCACATGGAACAGTGGTGTCAAACTCAAATAAAAATGGGTACTATTCAGTCATATGTGAGGATCCCTTAAGGCCACATATTAACTTAAAAGAACACATTAACATAATCTATGTTCTATTTTATTTATTTATTTAAATATTTCTTAATTATATTTTAATCTGAATCAGATTGTGCTCTGAGTGCTGCCTGTGGCACGTGGCTTGTTGGTTGTATGTTTGACACCTCTGATATAGAGTAAATAAATAAAAGACAGCTGTGCACAATAAACCTAGAATCATTTTGTGAAACCCTAAACCCTTCATGGCAAACTGAGAGATCTGTATTTTATCCTACAGGCAATAGGGAGTCATGGAAGGTTCTTAAGCAGAAGAGTGTCTTGGTTAGACTTATATTTTAGGAAAAATATTTTGGAACTTGTGTGGATCATGATAATAAGACTGAAGAGGAAGAGGGAAGATTAGAAGCAGGGAGTTCTAGGGTTGTAGCTGTGTGACTAAACAGCAGAAAGAAGAGGATAAATGTGATAGATGGAATCTAATTTGGAAGTGAAATCTAATTAGGCAACTGATTGGATATAAGGGGATGAAGGGGATGAAGGGGATGAAAGAGTTGAGGATATTGTCAAGATTGCAAACCTGGGTGATTGATTGGAAAGGTGATGATGCCTCCAACCAAAAGAGGGGGCATTTTGAGATAATTGGAAGTACTGCACAGTAGTTTTCTAAATGGCATTTGGTTTGTTCTCTTCCTCTTGTTCAATTCTGGTTTCAATTAAAAGGAATCATCCTAGCAATCCACACAGAAAACAACAGATGGATGCCTATTCTTTAGACTATAATATACAATTTTGCAGTCCATTGACTTCATTTAGCAAAATTTCTTCTCTCTCTCTCTCTCTCTCTCTCTCTCTCTCTCTCTCTCTCTCTCTCTCTCTCTCTCTCCTTTTCTCTCTCTCTTATATTTATCTTGCTCTTATTTTAAAAGATCCATTTCCCATTTTTCCAGTTAGACTGTACAGTCTGTGTGGCCAGGAGCCAATTCTCATACTTCTTCCCTATAACCTGTTCTGCCATACTTCTTTGTCTCATATCTACGAGACATTTTACAGTTTATAAAGCTAGTCTACTATGCTCAGCACACCATTTCACACTCAATCAGTATTGTAGAGTGATTAAAGATGATGTGGTTCCATTGATATTTAAAAGACCATTAGCAGATTAGTCCTACTTGGGGGGGGGTTGAGTTCCTTCTGTTCTGCAATTTATAAAATCTTTCTAATTCAGAATGGAAGTCATAGGTTCTAGAAAGCTAAACTCATGAATGATCTTGAAATCAACCTTGCCCTCCAGGAGTCCTCTAGACTACAGTTACCCTTTCCACATTATGAGGGTTAGGGGTGTGCTGCCCCCGTGATCTGGAAAATCCATGTTTGGCCCTCTTTTCGTACAGAGAAGGTTTGAACTTTTTTTCTTACAGGCTGCTTACAATGCTTTATTGTAATATTTGGGTTAAGTATTTGATCATAGACTGTGTGATATGCTAGTCTTTGCAAATTGTCTTCAGCTTCTGCAAAACTCCCCCAAAATTCTCATTTAATTTCTTATGCCAACCTTGAGATAGATATATAGAAAACTGTGAAAGTCACAATATAGGAGGGATAACTGTAGTTTCCACCAGAAACCTCTAGAGGGTTTTCTTCCAAAGAGAGGAATGCTTTTGGCCTGACCTTGACTTGGATGAATTTTATGGAGAAACAAGGGCCTATTGATTTCTTTACATGCAAAAGAAGCTATATGATGATATTCTTAAAGTGGTATCATCAGTTTGGACTTGTACAATAAAAAAAAATGGGGTCACAGGGATTGAAGAAGGAGGGAAAGGAAGAGCTGACCACTCAGTCAAGGTGGATGTTTTTTTTATTTTCAGCTGTTTTTTTTTTTATTCATATAGTAGTCATTCTGTGGAACTGCTACTGTTCCATCTTCTGGATCCCCTCTTTGCTTAAAAGAAAGAGAGAGTGGGGAATGAAGAGGAAATTCAAATATTTACATTGTTCTTGTTTTTTTTAATTATTTAAAGTTTTTAGCTATAAATTCTATCCTTCCCTCATTCCCTCTCCTCCTGCCTCTCTCAGATAGTAAGCAATCAGATAGATTATACATATACAATTATTTATAACATTTCTGTATTAGTCATTTTGTACAAGAAGACTCAAATAAAAGAAAAAAATGAAAGAAAGTGAAAAATAACACGCTTTAGTCTGTTTTCAAACAGTATCACTTCTTTCTCTGGAGGCAGGTAGTACGCTTCATCAGTAAGCCTTTGCCATTGTCTTAGATCAGCGTATTACTGAGAAGAGCTAAGTCATTCACAATTCCTCATCAACAATATTGCTGTTGCTGTGTACAATGTTGTCCTGGTTTTGTTCACTTCACTACGCACTTCACCATGAACGCACCAGTTCATGTTAGTCTTTCAATGATTTTCTGAAATCATCCTGCTTCTCATTTCTTATAGCATGAAAATATTCCATTACAATCATATATCACAGCTTGTTTAGCCATCCACCAATTGATAGGAATCTTTCAATTTACAATTCTTAGCCATCACAAAAAGAGCTTCTCTCTCTCTCCCCCTTCGTATATGTGTGTGTGTACACGTATACATATACTCACATTTATACATATATATGTCATTTTCCTTTTCTGTCATAGTTAATCTGAGGTGTGAGATAGTACTTCAGAGTTGTTTTAATTTGTCACATGTCTAGTAAGTGTCAAGTGTCTGAAGCCAGATTTAAACTCTAGTCCTCCTGACTCCTGTGCCAGTGCTGTATTCACTGTGCTACCTAGCCACCCCAGAACTTTTTTCTTCCATAAGACTGTAGATAGATTTGCTTTCTTTGTCTGAAAACTGCCTGTTCATATCCTTTGACCATTTATCAATTGGGGAATGACTTGTATTTTTATAACTTTGACTCAGTTGCTATATATTTGACAAATGAGGTCTTTATCAGAGATACTTACTGCCAATTCTGCCACCCCTCCCCCTCAGTTTCCTACTTCCCTTATAATCTTGGCTGTATTTGTTTTGTTTGTGCAAAAGGTTTTAATATCATATAATCATAATGATCTGTTTTATATTTTGTAATACTCTCTTTGTCTTCTTTGGTCCTAAACACTTCCTTTATCATAAATCTGACAGATAAACTATTCCATGCTCTCTGAATTTGCTTTGGGTATCATCCTTTATGTGTAAATCATGTACTCATTTTCACTGTATCTTGGTATACAGTATGAGATACTGGTCTATATCTAGTTTCTGCCATACTATTTTCCAGTTTTCCCTAGGGCTCAGGGTTTTACTTCTGGCTTTCACTCAGCTTCAGGGCCTAGCTGTATGCTTTCACTGAAGGGTATCCTTCTGGCTTGTACTGGGAGGTGGGGCCTCCCTGTTGGCCTTTCCTTGGTGTGGGTTTTACCTGTTTATCTGTCCCAGGTGAGGGACCTTTCTGCTAGATCGCTGTTGTAACACGGTTTTTCTGGTATCTGACCCCAGAGCAGAGATCTTGTTCCTGGTCAGACCCAAGGGTGGGACCCTGTTGCTGGGTTAGTAGGGATACAGGATCTTTCTGCTGGTACTCCCCAATAATGAGGTATCACTCTTGGCTAGCCTTGGGCATGGCTTCACTTTTAGTGAAGCTTGTGTTGGGGATGGTATCACCAGGGTGGGGCCTTGCTGATCACTTGTGCAGGAGGCTGTTGGTTTGTAGGAGGGTGAGCCCTCACTGGTAGATTGCCCAAGGTCTGGAGCCCTTGCTGCATGTTGCTGGCCCTGCGGCTGCCTGTTACTGCTCTTGGACCTTGTTCCCACCCACTCCAGTATGATGGACCCTTTCTGCTGGACTCCTAAGCTGCTTCTCTACTACAAGATCAATTCTGAGGCATTTTTCTAGTAGTCTGGTGGGGAATTTGGGAGCGCTTTAGAGAGTTCCCTCCTCATTCTGCCATATTAGCAGTGGAAGTGTCCATTATTCTTGCTTTTAAAAGGAAAATACTTGTACAATTGCAATGTTAAGCCTGGATGGTAGTATTTTTGGGCTAAAATAAAAACAGCAATGTATGCAAAAATCATATATGATATCATGCATAGAAGCATTGAATATTTGTGATCCATAATAATACTGAAAACAAAAGTGTAGATGCAAAATGAATTCAGTCAATTGCTCAGATCTTTAGAAGTATGCATCTTAAAGCTTTCTTCTAGATGTTTTCTATAATGTAAACGGTGCCAGTGGTCAATTTCATTATCAGAAGAGAAAGTTCTTTATGTTATACATTTCAGACTTTTGAAACCTTCCCTTAATAAAGCTAAGTATATGTTAAATAAGGCCGCATCAATTTTCAACATCAGCTAGCCTTGGTGCTCCTTCTAATTGAGGACATTTGGCAGTATAATAAAAAGGATGATGGGAGCTGATTAAAGCTGGATGGAGCAGTTTTCATTTAAGAATTCCTCTTCCTGTGTAGGTTGATGTTTCTCTCTTAATGTTATTTTAATGCAGTCCCTTTATGTTTGAAAATGAAGGCAATCATGTCAATCCATGAGCTGGCAAAAGACAGTTATTGATTTTTACGAATCAGTCAACTTTTAAATTTATATGAGATGAATATTTATTATTTTGTGAGTACAAATCAGTTCCTGTAGAAACAATGATGGATGTGTGATAAAGCACAACATTTGGAGAGAATAGAAGTGTGAGAAATAGCTTGCCTTAATGTGTTCCTTACATTGTGTCATTGTAATAAACACTTATCATTGATTATTTCTGCCAAAGAAATCTAGCAATATTTATTAGTTTGTAAAGTGCCAACTGCAGACAATAACAAACCTGGGAAATAAATATGCTTCAGAAGGACATCTCTTCCACTCATTTAGCCATACATAGCTACATACATTTACTACAATTTAACAGCTCTGATGGGAAAAGTTGAATATAAATTTAAATTACACAATTTTTTAAAAGTAAAAATTTAATGCTTCACCTGCCTTATTAGAATTTTCTACTTCAACTAAGCTGATTGTGAATCTTTTTTTTTAAATAAATAGTTCTGAGCAAGACTGTGTTGTAGTCAATTCAAACCAGCTCAAGAGAGGTGATTGTTAAATTTTTGATGTGAGCATTGATATCTCTAAAATAGGCAAATGCTACAAATCAGGGAATGATTTATCATTTTGTTTATTATCTAGACTTAAGAAAGTGATAGAGGAAATGTAAATGATAGTGATTACACTTTAAATTGTGTCCCACATAGTATTTTTTGAGCGCTAATTGTTAAACATTTACCAGTACACCCCTGCTCTTAGGTTTCTTTCTACATATAAGGTAAATGTTCAGGCATTGGGTTTACTTAATGCAAGGCACACTTGTAAAGTGTGTCCAGTTAAATGTCCAAAGCTATTACTGAAACCAAAGGAAACCAGAAGCCAGCTATCAATTCTAGAAAAGTTTGGGTGGATAGGATATGGAGAAGGAATTTGATTTAGTTAGTATAAGGAACTCCATCTACCAAAGTAGATCAGCTTCTGAAATGTTTAGGCTTAGAAAGCAGCCTAGAATTCTCAGAGATGAAATGACTTGTCTTTAGTCATACAGTCAGGATGAGTCAGAGGCAGACTTGAACCCAGGTATGGTGACTGAAACATATATATGTGTGTATGTATACATGTATATATGTGGATATATGTGTATGTGTACATTTATGTATATATGTGTATATATACATATGTATACATATGTGTATATCTATATCTATATATCTATATATATCTTTTATAGTTTCTTTTTATATTAAAAAATTTTTGTTTGTTTTTTGGAGGGGAGAAGGCAAGGCAATTGGGGTTAAGTGATTTGCCCAAGGTCACACAGCTAGTAAGCATTAAGTGTCTGTGTTTGGATTGGAACTCAGGTCCCCTAATTCCAGGGCTGATGCTCTTTTCACTGCGCCACCTAGCTGCCCCCTGAAACTTTTTAACAGCAATATTTTAAGATGATGAGCTGTGCATGATTTAGCTATCCTCAGCAATACAATGATCCAAGACAACTCTGAAGGCCTTATGACAAAAATGCTATCCGCCTCCAGAGAAAGAACTGATGTAGTCTGAATACAGATAGAAGCATACTTTTTTTACTGTAATTTTCTTAGGTTTTTATTTTGGTCTGTTTTCTTTTACAGCATGGCTAATTTGGAAATATGTCTTGCATGACTACACATGTATAACCTGTATCAAATTGTTGCCTTCTCAGTGAGGAGGGTGGGGAGGGAGGGAGAGAACTCAATTTTTAAAATGAATGTTGAAAATTGTTTTTATATGCAATTGGAGGGAAATAAAATATTAAAAAAAGAAAGAATGGGCAAAGTTGCAAAACAAAAGAAAACAAAAAACAAACAAACCTTTTCACTTAAATGCTTCTCAGGGGCAATTTGTTCAAACAAATTTGGGAGATAATTACATATGGAAGCGATGCTGAACTTATCTCCTTGTCAGGCATTTCATAAATCCATGACTCAGAAAATGGGTCTTAGGGAGTTGGTTGCCTAAGTGACATAGAGGTTATGTGATTTGTTCCTGGTCATTCAACTATAAGTGCTCTAGGGTTATTTGATTCCAGGTCAGGGGTGAGAAACCTGCAGCCTCAAAGCCATGCATAGCCATCTAGGTCCTTCAATTCAGCCCTTTGACTGAATCCAAACTTCATAGAACAAATCCCTTTAATGGGAGGATTTGTTCTGTAAGACTCAGACTCAGTCTAAAGACCACACCCAAGGACCTAAAAGGCCTTGTGGCCTCAAGGCCGCAGGTTCCCCACCCCTATTCTGGGTCTTCTTGATTCCAACTACAGCTCTCTATGCACTGTGCTATGCTAAATCTGTCCATATGGACAAAACAAATAATGTGGACAGTACAACAAATACCATCTCTCCTGAAAAGAAGGCAGGCATGAATCTTATAAGCCAAAAATAATACAATCAGTGCCATCATTAATTAGGAAAGCCATCTACCTCTCTACATATGTTTCTTTCCCTCCCCTAAGAGTACAATTTACTATTCTGCTGATGGCAATTTTCAGCAAGCATCAAGGTGATGGGGGTGATGGAGTTATTGGGGGTGAAGAGTGATGGAGAATTAAATATTTTTACAGCAGAGGGATTATGGTGCTAGGAATTCCTCTGTTTAAATTTGCACCTTCCATCTTGTGTGAGCAGGCTGGGCACAGGCATATTGCACATTTTCTAGACATCCCCAAGGAGTTTCCTTGACATCAGAGGTGAACAGTGTCACTGTGTGCTTATCTTATTCAATCATTCTTTGTACCGCTTTCCCAGTTTCTGAAAAATACAAGGGTGGAAGTTGGAAAGCAAGCTTCATGGTGTCAATCAGGAGCTCACGGTCCAATATTCAGTGATGTATTGAAGTAGAGTCAAAGAAAGCATTCATAAGACCTTACATTTAATGTACTAGCAGGGGATACAGTGGGGTCTCCCTGTGGCTTTTCTTTAAGAACAATGAAATGGTAACTTGTGCCTTAAGAAAAATCCTTTGTGTGGAAAATATTAGATGCATTAGCAAAGTGAGAACCCTTGTGCCAAAGAAACCCCTATCCCTAATTAGCCCAGCTGCTCCTTAGAACAGAGGATCATTCATAGGTGAGCAGACCTTTTCCCAGGGTAATGGAATCTTGTGTTCAAACACCTGGTACCACCTGCTGAGGTTAGGTTGGGGACTGTGAGGGACCCCTCCTTTCAACAAGATGATAGAGTGGCTATGTGTAGCCGGGAGAGCCTATTATGCTTGCTGTGAAGTAAAGACAGATTTAAGAGATTTAAAATCCTGACAAACTAGGCAGCTGATGGTCTAAATTGAAAGAGGGTGGGGGTGCAGTGAATCCAATAAACTGATGAAGGAATGTGAGGGCATTGGAGAGACAAGGCTCTCCAAGCAATAGTTGAAACTCAATGGCCAGAATATGTCAAAGGTTGGATCTCAGCCAAGGTCTATCTCATTCCTACATTTCTGTCGAACCATAATGCCACAATGAATCTCAGTAAGATAGCAAGATGATATCTATTCCTCCTTCCTCTTACCTACAATTCCCCTTTGTATTATCTATAATCTTCTTGGTTTTTTATTTTAAAAATATGTTTGAAAAACAAAATGAGATTTTAGTTGAAATGTCTTCAGCAATGATGGTCTCCTTTTTATCTTAAATGCTAATTCTAAGATGACCAAGAAAGAGGTATCAATGAAAGATTCTTTGATGCACATTGGAAATAAATCAATTAATATTTATCAATATTTATCAAGCACCTACTATGTGCTAGGTGTTGTACTAAGTGCTGGGGATACAAAAGGAGACAGTCTTTGCCCTCAAGAAGCTATGATTTAATGGGAAAAATACACTCAGGGGTTGGCCAAGGATTTTTCCCCCCAACATTTTGAGCACTCCCCTGAAAGAGCAGGAAGTTGTTCAGCAGTCATCTCTGTGGCCAAAATCCTGCTTGTCATATTCTTTCCTAATGCGATTTTATAAAATAAAATAAAACCAGAGTAGTCTATGCAGGGAACACTGGTCTAGGACTGGTCTGTAATGTAGTACCTGTTTCACTTTAGGCAAATAGCTTAACTACTTTGATTCTAGGAAGGAATTATGACACCTCTCCTCTTTATCTAACAAGGTTATTGTGAGAATCAAATGAGATAATTATGGGAAGGAATTTTATAAACCATAAAGTTTTATGAGAAATCCAAAACTTGGAAAAATATTGGATTAGGGCTATGATACTTCAATGGCTCATTGTTCTCATTGGTATGAACCCTCTCTTCATTGGTTGAAATCATGACCCGTGTCAGCCTCTCATCCAGAATAACTCTGGCCCATGCCCTGTAATGAATCTTCAAGAGATGACCCACTGAATAGGTCAGGGGGCATACAGTCTTCAATATGTGGGCACCAGGGCCATACAAAGATTGTTTATCTATTACTCCATTTGATTAGGATTACAAAGCCTAGAAAGACTAAGTCCTATGATATCACAAAAATACAATAATATTAAATTTTAATAAACAGCATTTTATTTAGTATGTGTGCTCTGCTGTTTTGATTCTCTTAAGTTGGCAAAAAAAACCCCAATAAACAAGTGGACTCCAATTACGTATAGTACATTTATTTTAAATTGTATTAATGCTATTTATTTTTCATATAAAAATATTATTCAAATATTTTTGAATATAAAAATATTATTCAAATATGCCCTCTACCTTCACCTCCACCAAGAACCCTTCTTTGTGATAAAGAAAAACAGTTAAACAAAACCAACTCACACAAGTATCTGGGAGTGTTGCTCATTTAAAACGCAGAATAGACGAGCCATGTATGAAATACCTATCTAAAGTAATTATTGCAATCAATCCCCCATTATCCATTCAAATAAAAGACCACTGTTAACATTAACGACTGAGAGCCCTAGATAACTCCTGGATCTCATTGTGCTATCTTTAACCTACTCAGCTAGTAATTTCTTTACAATGACCTTTGGTTCAAAACAATAAAAATTCTGACCTGACCTCCAGATATTATCAAGTAGTTGAATTTCACTTCCTTTTCTTCCTCTTCATCTTCTTTACTTCTCATGTAGGTGCAAACAGACAATGAATTTATGACCTTAGGGCAGGCAGAGAAAGAAAAGGACTGGAAATATAAAAACACTGCATTTTTATGCAGTCACACCAATCAGATATCTTTGTATATTGCAATATAAACATGATTTTAATATATAATTTATGTCATTTATCTATTGCTCCATTTACCAGATGTGTGTAGAAGCACCCTCTCCACAAACACTTTGTATTATTGAATGTTAAAGTGAAATGTCAACTTGTTCTAGTCATATTCAATTTTCTGATAAATGAATTGTTAATAACTTTTAAAATATTTTAGTTAATTTTCCTTTCCTTCCATTAACTTGTTTTCACAGTAGGATAAATCTGTGCACTATTATAGCCAGAGGGGCATTTAAGCTACTGCTTTGCACCTGGGAAACAAGTTTAATTACTAGAGCTGTCAAAATGTTTTAGTGTAAACAGCTTTTCTGATAGATCTTGTTTCCCTCCTATGAACTATCTTTCCCCAAAGACAGTTCTTTTTACAGTGGAGCTTAAAGTACAGGTATCATAATTTAGAGGAATGATGTTTTTATGTTTGAAAATACCCCATCCTTCCTCTAATGTCTGATTAAGAAATATTGTATGTGCATTTTTCCTATTTATAAGAACCATAAAACACTTTCATATTAAGAGGATTTTAAAAAGTTAAATAGGACAGAAAGACTGGGCTCCAGTTCCAAGGATTCCTTGAGTTAAGTAAACGAAACCAAACAAAAATGTGATCGTAACTATGATTTCATTGGAACGGGTGAACTTCTAGTGTTGAAACTTCTTCCACCAATGCAGATCAACACCACCTTTACAACATAGTCTTAGCTAGTTGCTTAGCATGTTGAGAGCTTACAGATTTGCTCAAAGTCACACAAACAGCATATGTTAGAATCTGGACTTGAATTTAGATCCTTCTAACTTTAGAGGTCACCTATCCGCTGTCATGCTGACTAAACCAAATGAAATCTTCTTTTATATTACGTTGTTCTTCTACTAATCTAAAGCAAACCTTCTAAGAAGCCCTATAATAAAGAAAATCTTTGGAATTCATACCCCAATTTACATAAAGGTAGTATATTCTTTTGAAAGGGCAGTACTTACAACTGACTTAGGAGTCAGGAAGATGGGCTGAATCCTGCCCCTGTAAAACCTTCATTTATTTGAATCTAAATTTTCTCTTCTTTAATGGGTACCCGACTCTTAGAATTGTTGGGAGTTTCAAATGAGATAAAGTATACAAAATAATTGAATTGTAAAGCACTCAGCAACCTTAAAATACTTTAGGAACAGCATATCCTTTGACACCCTTCCCCCTTGATCTCAGAGCCAGAGCAGATATTCTTTATTTTCTGTTGAGGACTCGATTGACTGCTGAGCCAGAATTCAATGGGTACATTAAAGAAGTAATTCTTGTGCGTCAGGTGCCTCTTTCTTTGCTGGCCACAAAACGTTTGGATGACTCTGAGACTTGGAGAATCAGTCTGGAGGGAAGATGGTCTTCCCCTTCCCATCACTCCCTGGGCCCTGGGAGCACATGGTCTCCTAGGTAAGCCTGTTTCTAGGGTTTTGGCTTTCATTTGGCATGAGGCCTTCCAATATCTCAAAGAAGCGCTGGCATCTTTGACCCTTCCTTGACACCAGAGCAGAGGAGACAGGAAAAAAATCACCTACAGAAAGAGAAACTCATGGGAAGAAAAGGGCTAACTTGGCATTGATCACGAAAAGTGAAATGATCATCCCTGTTGAGATGTCCCAAGGAGGCTTGAATACTAACCTTTCAGCTAATTATAATCATTCTATCATTTATTATTGATTAGCAATTCCCTTTCTGTGTCGGAATAAAAATGTCTTTTGCATATTTGACTCACATTTGTAGTCTGGGTACTTTTTAAACCCACCTTTTACTTCCTCTTCCTACTCTAGAGAGAATCCCTTAGACTGAAACCAAAATAATATTGTTCTTCTGCCAGTTGAGCTGTGTGAATAATTAAAGGACGAGTTCCCTGCCTGAGAAGACAGGATACCCCAGTGAAATGAACTGGTACAAAACTTGAAGGAAAGTAAAGGATAAGAATGGATAAGGGCAGCTAGGTGGTGCAGTGGAGAGAACATTGGCCTTGGAGACAGGAGGACCTGAGTTCAAATTCAGCTTCAGACACTTGACACACTTACTAGCTGTGTGACCTTGGGCAAGTCACTTAACCCCAATTGCCTTGCCTTTCCCCCTCCAAAAAATGGATAAAAGTTGCAAGCTCCTGTGGACTCAGTCTGGCAATTCTTGGCTGACTGAATTGCTAGACATCATATAGTTGTTGTTGTTATTACTAATGACAATTTTAAAGCAATTACATGGTTAAAGCTCAGGTTAGGGAGCACGTGTTTTGCCTTTCTCAGACTGCTCTGACATCCCAGATCCACTATTACTAATTGTAGAAGGAGCAACATTTGATTGCAAGGTCAGCACCTTGAATGGACCCTGGATATTTGTATTCCACGCAAAGTATATTCTCTCTCTCTCCAAAGGAAGGCACAGTCCTATTTTGTTTCTATTGGTTCTTCACTCTGGAGATTCCTCATAAAAGCACAAGAGCATATGCTTTGGGTGCAGAAATGAGATATAGATACTGTTCCTGCTAAAGACCAACAGAGGCTAAATGTCTGCAAATAGCAAAAGAACCAGTGCAACATTTATTTCAATTAGGTTGCCGTCTGCAGTTCTATTCTGAGGGACAATCATGGGTAGGTTTCTATGCCTTGATAAATGTTGCTATGTGAAAATATTGACTGGACTTCAGATTTTGCTGTGAGATGTAAAAGTGAGAAATTCGAACACATTATTAATTACTGTCAGGTAATCATGACTAATAAACTAAAGATGCATCAATTCAAGCAAACAAATAATTGAACCTGACAGTAGAAGTGTAAACAGGTTAATGACTTTTCTAATGGTTCTTCCCAGCTTTTGCTTGTTGCTAATCCTGACACATTTAAGAACACATACACGTGCTTTTGTTTTCATATGTGTGTCTGTGTTAAGTTGTAAATGTAATGTTTCTTTGGGTAGAAAATACAGTCCTAATATGGGGGAGGGAGCTTGTAGATGATAGATTTCTTTGCATTTTTATTACAATGGATATTATTTGGCCATTTTACTTCATTCCTTTATTCAATATATTGATAAATCTGTGATCTCAATTTATTCCTACTTCTATTTTAGACATGTTACATTTGAGATGGCAATCAGTTTAAGCAGTCCAAAAGGAAACTGGTCATTCGTGACCGAAGTTCAGGAGAAAGGCTAGGACTAAATAAATTAATCTTGATAACTAATCTTGAAATCTAAATAAATAATCATCTGCATTAAAGATTATGATTGAAATCATGGAAGCTGATGAGATCACCATGAGACAGAGTTTAGAGAAAAAAGAGGCAAGAATCTGGTGACAAAGTCTTAGAGATATTCACAACTTGTGGGAATGATATGAATAAAGATGCACTAAAGGATGTAGTGAGAAGTATTTAGAACAGACTAACACAACCCATGGCCCACTGAATGATTTTGGGTGGCCCAAGGAAAATATGGAGGGTCCTCTACAGGTCACAGGTTGTACAGACCTGATTTAGAGAATTAGGTGAATTACTAGAGAGAAGTGTCATGGAAACCCAGGGAGGAGGGCTTAATTAGGAGCAGAAGGTCATGAAAAATGTCAAATGCAGGGGCGGCTAGGTGGTACAGTGAATAGAGAACCAGCCCCGAAATCAGGAATACCTGAGTTCAAATACGGTCTCAGACACTTAACATTCACTAGTCATGTGATCTTGGTCAAGTCACTTAATCCCAATTACCCTGCCCTTCCCCCTCCAAAAACCAAAAAGCAAAAAAAAAAAAAAAAAGTCAAATATAGTAGACACCAAGAGAGCAGCTAGGTGGCACAGTCAATATACTTCTGGGTTTGGAGTCAGGAAGACTCATCTTCCTGAGTACAAATATAGCGTCAAACACCTGCTAGCTCTGCAAATCTGGGCAAGTCACTTAACCCCAGTTGCCTCAGTTTCCTTATCTGTAAAATGAATTGTAGAGGGAAATGACAAACCAGTATCTCTGTCAAGAAAGCTTCAAAAAGGGTCAAAGAGTCTGACATGACTGAAAAACAACTAAAAAAAAACAAACAAAAAATACCAATAAGGATGAGAATTGAGAACAGTCCATTAGATTTGTCAGTTAAGAGAGTTCTAATAACTTTGGAGAGAGCCATTTCAGTTGAATGATAAGAATAGAAGCCCAAATTGCTAAGGGTTTTAAAGAGATTTGAGGAGGAAATGAAAAAAATTGATGGTACGTGACGTAAAAATACTACTAATATTATCCCCCCCATTTACATGTTGAAAGATTGAAAAACAATTTTATTTAAGTTTTGAGTTCTAAATTATATCCCACCTACTCTCCCCATCCCCCTCACCGAGATGGTGAGCAATTTTATATAGGTTATATATGTGTGATCATGTAAAATATTCCCATATTAGTCATATTGTACAAGAAGACTAGAATAAAAAAAGAGAAAGAGAAAAAGGAAAGAAGGAAAGGAAGAAAGAAAAAGAAAGAGAGCATGTTTCAGTCTGTATTCAGACAGTATCAGTTTTTTCTCTAGAGATAGATAGCCTGGTTCATTATGAGTCCCTTGGGATTGTCTTGAAACACTGTATTGCTGAGAATAGCTAAGTCATTCATGGTTCTTCATTGTACAATATTGCCATTACTTTGTATAATGTTCCCCTGTTTCTGTTCACTTCATTTTGCATCAATTTATGTATGTATTACCAGGATTTTCTGAAATCATCCCACTTGTCCTTTCTTATAGCACAATCACATTCCATCAGAATCATATACCACAGCTTGTTTAGACATCCCTTAATTGACGGTAACCATTAAATGTCCAGTTCTTAGTCACTAACAAAAAGATCCGCTATAAATATTTTTGTACAAATAGGTCCTTGCGCCCTTTTTGGGGGGATGTCTTTGGGATATAGACCTAGTGGCAGTATTGCTGGATTAAAGGGCATTCACTGTTTTACAGCCCTTTGGGCATAGTTCCAAATCATTCTCCAGAGTGGCTGGATCAGTTCACAATCCGAGCACCGGTACATTAATTAATTAACAGTTTCCCCACATTTTGCCACTTTCCTTTTTTTGTCATATTAACCAATTTGATGGATGTGAGGTGGTACCTCAGAGTTGTTTCAATTTGCATTTCTCTAATCAAAAGTGATTTAGATATCTAAGACACAGTAGTAGTCAATGATTATAGCAATCTACTGTTTGATAAACCCAAACACCCTAGCTTCTGGGATAAGAACTCTGCTGGAAAAACTGGAAAACAATATGGCAGAAACTGGGCATAGACCAATGTCTGCCACCATATACCAAATAAAGTCCAAATGGGAACATGATTTAGGTATAAAGGCTGATACGATAACAAATTAAGGGAGCAAGGAATAGTTTATCTGTCAAATTTATGGAGAATGGAAGAACTTATGACCAAACAAGAGTGAGAGAACATTATGAAATGCACAATAGATAATTTTGATTATGTTAAATTGAAAAGGTTTTGCACAAAGTCAATGCAACCAAGATTAGGAGGGAAGCAGAAAACTGGGAAAGAATTTTTCTGACTAGTATTTCTGATAAAAGCCTCATTTCTAAAATATAGAGAGAACTGAGTCAAATTTATAAGAATACAAGTTATTCCCCAAATGATAAATGGTCAAAGGATATGAACAGGCAGTTTTCAGAGGAAGAAATTAAAGCTATCTATATTTACATGAAAAATGCTTCAAATCACTATTAATTAAAGAGATACAAATCAAAACAACTCTGAGGTACCTGTTAGGTGTGATGTGTTTTTTTTGTGATTGTCTTGTATCACTATATTGCTGAGAATAGCTAAGTCATTCGCAGTTCTTCCTTGTGAGATGTGGTACCTCAGAGTTGTTTTGATTTGCGTCTCTCTAATCAATAGTGATTTAGAGCATTTTTTTCATACCGACATAGGTAGCTTTACACGCCTATCAGATCAGCGAACGTGACAAAACAGGGAAATGATAAATGTTGGAGAAAATGTGGGAAAGTTGAAACATTAATTCATTGTTGGTAGAATTATGAGCTGATCCAACCATTCTGGAGAGCAATTTGGAACTATGCTCAAAGGGTTATAAAAACATTCATTCCCTTTGACCCAGCAATACCACTTCTAGGGCTATATCCCAAAGAGATAATAAAAATGCGAAAAGGATCCATGTGTACAAAAATATTAAGAGCAGCTTTTTTTTGTGGTGGCCAAGAACTGGAAATTGAGGGGATGCCCATCAATTGGGGAATGACCGAACAAGTTGTGATATATTAGTGTAATGGAATACTGTTATACTGTAGCAAATGATGAACAGGTGAATTTCAGAAACCCTGGAAAGACTTATATTTGCAGTCTACTGATGTTGAGTGAAGTGAGCAGAACCAGGAGAACATTGTTCACTGAAACAACCACAGTGTGCAATGACTGATTTTGATAGACATAGCACTTTTCAGCAATGCAAGGATCTAAAATGATTCCAAAGGATTCAGGATGGAAAATGCCATCCACATACAGAAAAAGAACTATGGAGTCAGAATGCAGAGTAAAGCAGACTATTTTCTTTTTGTTTGTTTGTTTGTTTTATTTTGTTTTTTTTCTTTCTTTCTCATGGTTTCTCCACTTCATTATAATTCATCTATGCAACATGACTAATGTGAAAATGTGTTTAATAGGAATGTATGTGTAGAACTCTTATCAGATTGCATGCTGCACTGGGGAGGAAGGAGGTGAAAATTTAAAACTTATGGAAGTGAATGCTGAAAACTAAAAGTGAATAAATTGGGAAAAGTTTTAAAAAGATAAAAAAGTGATTTGGAGCAATTTTACATACTTATAGATAATTTTAATTTCTTCACCTGAAAGATTCATTCTTTTACCATTTATCAAATGGAGAATAACTTATATTTTTATAAATTTGACTCTGTTCTTCATATATTTGGGAAATAGTCTTCATTAGAAATATTGCAAATTCTTCCTTCAATTTCCTGCTTTCCTTTTACATTTTGGTTGCATTGGTTTTAGTTGCGAAAAAAAGCTTTTAAATTTTATATAATCAAAACTATGTATTTTACATTTCTTTGGTCCTAAATTCTTCCCTTATTTGTAGATCTGACAGATAAACCATTCCATGCTCTCCTAATTTGCTTAGGGTATCACCCTTTATGTATAAATCACATACCCATTTTGACCTTTCATATAAATGTGGATGTATATTGCATTGTTGATCTATATTAATTTTCTCCATATTGCTTTCTAATTTTCCCAGCAGTTTTTGTCTAATAATGACTTTTTGTTCCAACATCTTAGATCTTTGGGTTTATCATATACTAGATTACTTTGATCATTTACTATGATGTAATTTGCACCTAATCTATTCCATTGATCCACCACTCTATTTCTTAGCCAGTACCAGATTGCTTTAATAAATATTGCTTTATAATACAGTTTAAGATCTGGTATGGTTAGACCATCTCCATTCATTTTTTTTTCATTGCTTCCCTTGATATCCTTGAGCTTTTGTTCTTCCAGATGAATTTTATTTTTTTCTAGCTCTATAAAACCATTTTGATTATTTTATTGGTATGATATGGAATGAATAGATTAATCGAAGCAGAACTGTCATTTTAATTATATTGGTTTGGCCTACTCATGGTCAGTAAATATTTTTCCAATTGTTTAGATATTACTTTATTTGTGTGAAAAGTGTTTTGTAATTGTGTTCATATAGTTCCTGGGTTTTTCTTGTCAGATAGACTCTCAAGTATTTTATAATGTCTATAGTTATTTTAAATCTTTATGATGGATTTTACTGGTAATACATAGAAATGCTGATGATTTATGTAGGTTTATTTTGTATCCTGCAAGTTTGTTGAAGTTGTTAATTATTTTAACTAGTTTTTTTGATTCTCTAGGATTCTCTAAGTATACCATAATATCATCTGTTATCTGACATAGGCTATAAATATACAATTATATCAAACATATTTCTATATTAGTCTTGTTGTGAAAAAAGAATCAGAAGAAAAGGGAAAATATGAGAAAGGGGGGAAGAGAAACTAGTGTACTTTGATCTGCATTCAGATTCCATAGTTCTATTTTTGCATGTGAATCATCATTTCTTAAAGCACAATAATATTCCATAACAATCATTTCTCAATTGATGGACATTCCCTCAATTTCCAGTTCTTTGCTACCACTAAAGACCTGATATAAATATTTTTGTATGCATAGGTACTTTTCCTTTTTGTTTTTTATCTCTTTGGTATACAGATGTAATAGTTGAGTTGTTTGGTCAAAGGGTGTGTATGCAGGGCCTTATAGTCCTTTGAGTATAGTTCAAAATTGCTCTCCAGAAAGGTTAAATCAGTATAAAACTACACCAATAGTACATGAGTGTTTTAATTTTCCCCCACTCCCTCCTACAATTGCCATTATCCCATTTTGTCATATTAGCCAATCTGACAGATGTGAAGTAGTACTTCAGAGTTGTTTTAATTTGCATTTATGTCATAAATAGTGATTTAGAATAGTTTTTATATCTCTATAGATAGCTTTGATTACTTTGTCTAAAAACTGCCTGTTCGTATCCTTTGACCATGTATTAATTGGGGAATGGCTCTTATTTCTATTAATTCAGCCCAGTTTCCTATGCTTAAGAAATGCAGTCTTTATCAGAGAAACTTACTGTAAATTTTTTTGACAGTAATGATTACCAACTATGTATTTCCCTTCATCCTATTTTCTCCACTGTTCATCCTATTCTTTCTCTCTCTCCTTTTATCCTGTCAGTTCTCAGAAGTGTTTTGCTTCTGACTTTTACCTTTCCCAAACTGCCCTCCCTTCTGTCAACTATACTCCTACCTTTTTCTTATCACCTTTTCTTCCTACTTTCTGGTATGGTAAAATAGATTTATATACTCAACTGAGTATGTGTGTTATTATATCTTTTAGCTAATTCTGATGAGAGTAAGGTTCATGGTGCTCCTTTTCCCACTTCTCCTCACTTCCCCCACCATTGTAAAATCTCTTTCAGGTCTCTTTTATGTCAGATAATTTATCTCATTCTACCTCTCCCTTTCCTTTTCTCCCAGTGCATTCTTCTTTCTCATCCCTTAATTTAATTTAATTTTTTTACATAATCATACCACCACATTCAACTCACATCTCTGCTTTCTGTCTATATATACTTCTAACTGCCCTAATATTGAGAAAGTTTTTAAGAATTATAATTTCCCCATATAAGAGTATAAAGTTTAACCTTATCAAATCCCTTATTATTTCTCTTTCTCATTTACTTTTTATGTTTCTCTTGAGTCTTTTATTTGAAAAAACAGCTCTGTTCTTTTCATCAAGAATGCTTGAAAGTCATCTATTTCATTGAAAGTCTAATTTTCACCTAAAGGTTTATACTCAGTTTTGCTGACTGGGTGATTCTTGGTTGTAGTAGTATCAGCTCTTTTGCCCTGCAGAATATCATATTCCAAACCCTTCAATCCTTTAATATAGATGATGTTAAATCTGGTGTTATTCTGACTGTGGTCTGGGAGGTCTGACATAGGAGTCAAATATTCTTGGGAGTTTTAAGCTTGAGATCTCTTTCAGGAGGTGATTGGTAGATTCTTTAAATTTCTATTTTATTCTCTGGTTCTAGTCTACCAGAGCATTTTTCCTTTATAATTTCTTGAAGGATGCTATGCAGGCTCTTCTTCTTCTTTTTTTTATCAGGACTTTCATTTAGTCAGATAATTTTATGTCATCTTTTCAGGGTCTATTTTCTAGGTCAGTTGTTTTTCCAATGAGATAGTTCATTTTTTCTTCTATTTTTTCATTCTTTTGACTTCATTTGATTATTTCTTAATTTCGCATAGAATCATTAGCTTTCACTTACTCAATTATATTTTTTATGGAATTATTTTCTTCAGAGAGCTTTTGTATCTCCTTCTACATTCGACAAATTCTACTTTTTAAGGAGTTCTTCTCTGCAATGAATTTTTGTGCCTCTTTTACCATTTAACCTATTCTGTTTTTTTAAGTATTGTTTTTGTGCCTCCTTTATCAAGCTTTGACTCTTTCCTCCTCATTTTCTTGCATCACTCTCATTTCTCTTCTCAATTTTTTCCTCTATCTCTCTTTCTTGATTTTAAAAATCTTTTTTCAAACTCTTCTGTGACCTAGACCAATCCATGTGTTTCTTTGTGGCTTTGGATGCAGGAATTTTGAATTTCTTGTTTTCTTCTGAGTGTTTGTTTTGATCTTCTTTGTTATCATAGTAACTTTCTATGGTCAGATTTTTTCCCTATTGTTTGCTCATTTTCCAGCCTATTTCTTGCCTTTTAACTCTATGTTAAAGTGGGGTTCTCCTTCCAAAATGGAATGGGCACTGTTCTAAGTTTCAGGCTTTTTTTTTGGTACAGCTGTTTTCAGAGGTAGTTCTGGGGACTTGTAAGCTTTTGGTTCCTTCTGAATGTTGTGACCCTTTACTACAATTCCTCATGTTGTGGTGACCCCCAACCATAAAATTATTTTCATTGCCGTACATTTCATAAAGCCTTCTACAATTCTACAATGAAATTCTACAATTTCATAACTGTAATTTTGCTACTGTTATGAATTGTACTGTAAATATCTGATATTCAGTATGTATTTTCATTGTTACAAATGGAACATAACCCACAGGTTGAGAACTGCTGATCTACGGAGAGGTATGTTTACTATTCTCCTGTACTGTGCACTGAGTTGTGAATGACCACAAGCTCCCATTCAACCCTGGAATGTAACTAGGACCCCTGAGGCCCTGCAGATACAAGCTGTACTCCTAGTGCTCCTCCTTGTACTGGGACTAAATCCCAGGACTGAGACTCAGATCCAAATGTAAGCAATGCAACAGAGTCCTACCACTGGTGCCAGCAAAGGGACCCCTGTAAATCTCCTTCTGACCCATTGTCTGATCCCCTTACTACCTGTGGGCTGAGAGGTCTGGAAACCACCTGCTGCCACTTACTCGGTCACTGCAAGGATTGTTCTTGGTTTGCTGGGGCCGGTTCTGTATTGGTGGGGCCTGCACTGGACTGCACTACTCTCTCACTCTGGTATAACAGACCTTACTTTCAGATCTTCTAAGGTGTCTTGGGCTGGAAAATTGTTTCACCACATCTTTTTGTGGGTTCTGCCACTCTGGAATTTGCTTACAGTCATTATTTAAAGGAATTTTGAGGGGTTTAGGGGAAAGCTCAGGTGAGTCCCTGTCTTTCCTCCATCATCTTGGCTTCATCTCTCACCCCTTTCATTTTTGATACTGGTAATTTGCTTTCTTCTTTCATTTTTGTATACGGCTTCTTAAAGGAGTTTTCTTGAAAAGTGGAGAAGAGATAGAGGATGATAGAAGACATGGGAGAATCTGTTGGGTATTTTTAAAAAAAAGATTGGGGACATTTGGGAATGCTTTTAGCCAGCAGAGAAAGAACTAGTAGGTAAGGTGAGACTGAAGATTAGAAAGGGTGTAGATAGGGAAATCAAGGTGCAAATACATAATAGTTTTAGGATTATATGTAAGCAGTCATTTGGATAAAGATTATTTATTTTAGTAAGACATAATAGCTATTATAAATACTTATTGAATTGACTTAAAGTGTCAGTTGGACAGTAGTATGAAAGAAAGATTGGACATTCTTTATAGCATCAAGCAACATTAATAAATAAGTATAATTCAAGAGTGGTGGATTTCTTACTTATTGTAAGACAGAGGTGACTTAACCCCTGGAGGGGCTTAACAAGGGGGTGAGGTCAAACGGCAGAATTATCATTCACTGGGGGTGTTCAAGGAGAAACTTAGTTACCACTTGCTCTGCATATTTTTGAGGAGATTTTTGCAACATATTAGAATACAGTAATTCCAATGTTTCTCCTGACTTTTTTGTTCAGTCATTTTTTCAGTCATGTCCAAGTCTTTGTGACCCCATTTGGGGTTTCTTGGAAAAGATACTGCAGTGGTTTGCCATTTCCTTCTCCAGATCATTTTATAATTGAGGAAACTGAGGCAAACAGGGTAAGTGACTTACCCAGGGACACAGAACGAGTGTCTGAGGCCAGATTTGAACTTAGGAACATGAGTCTTACTGACTCCAGGCTCAGCACTCTAGTTATTATGCTACCTACCAGTCCATTAAAAAGATTAACTGTTCATTATTGAATGTCAACAGAAATCCATTTAAAATGCATTTCAAAATGTTTTGGAGTGGGGAAGGAGAGGTAGGAGGTAGGATGGGAAAGAAGGGTGCAGTGAACATTTCTGTTGTTGATTTGCTTATTTTTCTATTAACAAAGGGATATGTGACCCTTTCAGAAATTTCCCATTGGGTTATTTCTGGACCAGTAACTTCAGTTCATCAAGAATCTGGCACTAACTAATGAGGCCAACATTCTAAGTTCAATCCCCATCCGGACCAAGTAGCTTCATGCGGAGAAAAATCTCTGTTCTTTGCTCACAGACTGTACCCTTTACCCTGGCCAGCTGGTTTCCAAATGTGTGCCATTGGTCAGTAGAAGAACCAGAGTTCTAGAACAATACAGTTGTATTCAAGAAACATTTTCTAAGTTCCTATTCTGTGTAAGGTAGTGTGTTTGACCCTGGACAGCCCTGCTAGTACATGGCTCAAAACACATATCCTACCATCTGATAAATCTGTAGCTTCATCTTTATATGCAAATGTGTTGTTATTATTATTCCTATCATTCATGTGTTTTCAAATCTGACTTTTTCTTGGCCACCAGACTGGAATAATATCTTCTAATTTCTAGGGCTGCTGAATTAATTATCATCACTACTGGAGAATCAGGGTGGTTAAAGCACAGAGAGGACTGGGATTGGAGTCAGGAAACCAAGATCAAATTTGGCTGCTGAAACTTAACTGCTGTGTGATCAATGGCAAATGACTTAACCTCTCTGAGTAATTCCTTAAGACTTACCTACTAAATTAAAGATGGCTTATGGTTTGCACCAGAGGAAAATGTGAATTTCCTTTCTTGTATAAGGCACTAGAGTAGGTACAACACAGATCAAGGGAAACAGTGACCGTATATTCTAACTTGCCAATACATGGCTAACTTGCACTTTGAGATTACACTATAAAATATAATATTAGTTTCATCCCAATATTTTAGAAGATATACTGCTTACATTTGCTACATATTTATCATGCATAATGTTTTCTTACAAGAACATGACAATCAAAGAACCATCTATTAAGGGAATAAAAATTTTACATGTTCTAAAATGGAAGAAAGACAAAAATGACCTACATTATACTATGCCATAATTTCACTATGAATTTATTTTTACCTCCCCTTAACAATTTAACATACAAAACACTGACTGTAGATATCTAATACTATGTAGTATTAAATATAGACTGTGATTAGATTTGGGAAAATTCATCTTAAGTAAAATACTTGCTGGAAAATATATACTTCAGAAGTCTGGAATGTATGGCAACTGGAGCATAACACACATTTAAAAAATTAAGTAGTCTCCATCTATATATCATGCATGTCTACTCTGTGTGTCTTGAAATAATATATAAAAGGAAGAGAACCATAGAATGAATTGAATATCCCACCATCTGTTTTTCAGTTCTCACCAATTTTCAAACCTGATTTATCACCTTCAAGATAATAATATGGAAAACAAAAAAAAAGTAAAAAAACCCCTTTCTTCTAAAGGTACGATGTTAGTTAGAGGGAGCTTTAAGGATAGGAGTGAAGGTCTAGAAATGCAGGGGCTTTCCTCATGGGTTTATATAGCATTGACAAATTAGAACTGAAATCTGCTGATGGCAGCCAGTGAGTTCTTTCTGGCCAAGTTTCTCTGACTCATCCTGACATCTGGGAGACAGAACTGTCATACTCTGTTCCACTGTCTTTGTATATCCTTCAGGTCTAGCTGAGTGTAGATAGCAGGCACTAAAAAAAAAGGCTGTCTGTGATTATCATCAGGACTAAATGACCTGGGTGTAGGGTGTCTGTGTTTTAATCTCATAAGCACTGTGAAATTAGCCTAATCCATGGGGCAAGAATGTTCTTGATTATAGAAACCACGATTGTTAGAACTAGTGGGACCTTCATGATCACCTAGCCCAACCATTTCATTTTATACAAAAGGAAACTGAGACCAAGGGAAAATGATAACTTGCCCATGGTCACAAGGCTTGTAAGCGGCAGTCAGTATTAGAGTTTGGTACAGGGCTCTAGAACTCAGGTCTAATGTATTTTCTACTAGACCTTACTGACTTTAGCAGGGATTTGTAGAGGATTTAATTTTTATTTTGAGGAATCTGAAGGATTATAACTCTGCTGGGAGCTATGAAATATGGTTCATGAGAAATCCAGGAAAACTCAAAGTAAGTTTTTACATTTTAATTTGTGTATGTGCCATTATATTTTGATTGGATATTATTTTAAAATATAACAAAAATTCATAAAATGATTCTCATGTTACTGATAAAAATCTGTTTCAAAATCAACAAACCATACACAATCTATGATAAGTTCTGTAAATCCATCAACAGAATGACTCTATTAAGGGCTTAGCAGTGATGTGATACTAAGTCACCTGGCCTAGATGAACCATATCCTCATGTACTAGAAAAACTGACAGGGAGGGCTGCTGAGCCACTGTCAGTAACATTTGAAAGATTGTGGAGGATGGGAGAGGGACCATGGAGCTAGAGATAGGAGAATGTTCTCATTTTTTTAAAGGAACATGATAGACTTTGGGAGGGCATCTAGGTGGCACAGTGGATAGAGTGCCAGACCTGCAGTCAGGAAGATTCATCTTTCTGAGTTCAAATCTGGCCTCAGACACTGACTAGCTTTGTAACCATGGGCAAGTTACTTAACCCTGTATGTCTGTAATGGGGATGGGAATTTGAAGATCTTCCCTGCCACTTAATAAGCCTAGGGGGACTTTTTTGAAGACCTTCCCTGCTTTGAAAGTAAACTCTGCTCCTTAATAGGCTGAACTTAATCACATGAAGCCTGTGATAGGAGGAGTTTGGTGGAGGGTGGAGCAGAGCCACAGGAAGCTGGGAGTTAGAGCTAGAGTGACAATGGGAGAAAGAGGACACTCATACAAGGAGATAGAGAGGTTTATAAGTAAATATTGATCTTATATTGGTTTGTGGGAAGGCTTAAGGATGCTGTGGCTCTCTGTGTTGTTATGGCTTGTTAAGTTCTTTGCTACTATGATGGAATTGGCTTGCTGGTTTGTTTTTTTGGTGTGTAAATAAATGCTTTGCTTCTGTCATGTATATGGTGGATCTGTTATATTTTGCAATCAAGCACTATATAGGACTATTTATAGTTACTGTCTGTGCTGTAAATTGCACTGGCACTACAATTCCCCAGTTTCCTCATTTATAAAATGAACTGGAAAAGGAAATGACAAACCACTCCAGTATTTTGGGTCATGAAGAGGACATGACTGAAAAATGATCAAACAAACAGACTTTGAGAATTATAGACCAGTCAATTTGACTTGTATTATCAGGAAAATTCTAGATTTCATTACTAAAAAGATGAGTAGTGAATATATAGAAAAAGAAGCTGTACTTGCAAAGAGTTAAAAGAGTTTAATTGAGAATATATCATGCCAGACAAACCATACTTCCTTTTTTGGGGACAGGATTACTGAACTGGTAGATTGAAGAATGTTGTAGATACAGCTTGTTCAGATTCTCGCAAAGCTTCTGATAAGCTATCCCATGACCTTCTTGTGAAAATAGTGAAGAGATGAAGACTAGAATATGGTATGGGACCTGTTGAAAGGTCAGACTCAAGAAATATTTGTTGATGATCTAGTGGAAGGTGTTGGAGGAATCTGTCCTGAGCTCTGTCCTTATTTTTTTTAAATAGTGACCTAAAAAACCAACAACAACATAGATCATTTGCTGATTGAATTTGCAGATAATCCTGAACTGGAAGGGATGGCTAAACATTTTTAGTTTGTAGCTCTGCTTGGCTTGAGCTCCTCAGAGCATTGTGTATCCTCTTTTTTCCTTCTTCCTTTCCAGTTTCCTTTTGTATATTGTTCTTGCCCCTTAGATTGCAAGTTCCTTGAGAGCAGGTAATTTTCTCTTACTTATTTATATTCCCAGCTCTTAGCAGAGTATGGGACAGTTAGGTGGCAAAGTGACTAGAATGCTCAGCCTGGAGTCATGAAGACCTGAGTTCAAATTTGGTTTCAGACACTTACTATCTATGTGACCCTGAGCAAGTCACTTAACCCTGTCTGCTTCAGTTTCGTCATCTGTAGAATGAGCTGGCGAAGGAAATGGCAAACCAGTCCAAGTAGTTTCTTTGCCAAGAAAACCTCCAATGATGTCATGAAGAGTCAGAAACAACTGAAAATGACTAAACAACAACAAACTTAGCACAGTGGCCGTTACTTGGTAGGTAGCTTACTAAGTGTTTATTTTATGTTATAGTATGGTGGTGTATGGAATTGTATTGGATTTTATTGTAAATATACAGACTGACAAAGATAGGATCTAAAAGTATCTTAACAGGCTAGAATTCTGCACTTAATGGAAAATAGTAAATCTAAAAGGGAAAATGTAAAGTCTTATACTTGGGTTCAAAAATCACTTTTGCAAGTAAAAGATGGAAGGGGCATTTTTGGGGTGTTTAATGGATCACAAACTCAAAACAAGTCAGCAGCAGGTTATGGCAAAAATAAAAGATGCTAATGTAATTTGGGGCTCCATTAAGAAAGGCAGAGTTTCTGGGAATAAGGAGGTGATAGTACCACTGTACTTAGCCTGAGTCAGACCACATTTATATCTTTGTGTTCAGTTTTGAATATCTCAGGTTAGAAAGGACATTGATAAGCTGGAAAGTGCACCCACAGCAGATGAGGAAAGGTCTTGAGTACATGTCATAAAAAGATAACTTGAAAGAAGTGAGGATGTCTACTTTAGAGAGGTAAAGGTTCAGGGACAGCAAGATAGCTGTTTTCAATTGTTTGAAGGGCTGTATTTGGGATAGGTGATGTAGTAGATAGAGTGCTAGACCCAGAATCAAGGAGATTCATCTTCCTGATTTCACCTCTGGCCTCAGAAATGTACTAGCTGTGTGACCCTGGGTAAGTCACTTAACCCTGTTTGCCTCAGTTTCCTCATCTATAAAATGACTTGTAGAAGGAAGTGGCAAACCACTCTAGGATTTTTGCCAAGAAAACTCCAAATGGGGGCATGAAAAATCATATATGACTGAAAAACAACTGAACAACAATTCGAAAGGAATGCTTCGCATTTTTGTACTATGCTGAAATTACTTTTTACCCAACTCTATAAAACATTAATTTGTTTTTATATTTTATTATTTTGAAGTGTTAGACATTTTTGGATTAGACTTGTTCTGTTTGGTCCCAGAGAACAATGCTGAGAGCAATGGGCATAAGTTATAGAGAATCAAATTAAGGCTTGATGTGGGGGGTGGGGGAACCAAACCAAACAACCAAACAACCAAACAAAAACTCTTACTAAGAGAGCTCTCTTTGAATGGACTGGGCTGTTGTAGAAAGTAACAGGTTACATTCCATTGGTGGTCTTCAGACAGAGGCTGGATGAGCCCTTGTCAGCTATAGGATAATGCATATTCCTTTGTCAGGGCATGGGTTATACTAGATGGCTAGTTCTTCCAACTCTGAAATTCTGTGATTCAGAGGCCTGTGATGTTTGGCAGTGTGGGAAGCCCAGTTTTGAAATAATAATATAGGTCTCAATCCATCTCTCATATTTATTCTATACAGATCGTCCAACTGCACACTCATTCAAAAGTTTTATTACTCCCAGAAGTCCCTAAAGTATTATATAAATATGTTTTAACTGCAATAATTATTACTAACATGATTATTGTCATAATGCCATTACTACACTGTTGGACTTTGAAGAAAATATAAAGAAATTGTTCCTGCCTTCAAGAAGATTCCATTTTACTAGAGGAGTTATTATTAATATGACATAGCACAATATATTGATGAATCTAATGCAAATAATATGGTAAGTGCAGCAAAGTAATATAAAGTGCTATGAAATCAGTGGAAGGGAAAATGTCTTCCAGATGAAGGTACCATGGAAAGATTTGTGGTCCTTTAAAATAGTGGAAGATTTTGATTCACGCCTTGAAAGATGCTAACAGATAGAGATGTTGATTGAGGAAGGCATTGCAATCAAAGGGAACTAAGTGAACAGAGAAAAAGATGTGAAAAAACACAGAGCACTTTTTGGGGTGCTGAATTAGTTTCACTTAGTTAAAAGATAGGGAATACGTGTGAGATAATAATTGTATGTAATATAAACAACCCCAAATCTTGATATAACAGTTGGCCCATGATATGGGTGTTAATGCTATTTTCCCATCCCAAGGTTTCAAAAAGGTTTTATTATATCCTTTATTTTTTTCTTCTTCTTCCTGAAAATTAGGAAAAGGTAGACATCAGCAGTGGAAAAATAAGCTTTGATGTTT
This sequence comes from Pseudocheirus occidentalis, assembly GCA_028646575.1. Taxonomy (NCBI): domain Eukaryota; kingdom Metazoa; phylum Chordata; class Mammalia; order Diprotodontia; family Pseudocheiridae; genus Pseudocheirus; species Pseudocheirus occidentalis. The sequence continues at coordinate 188,717,366 of CM053596.1, read as the reverse complement.
TAAACTCAGCTTTATCTTACCTGCTGTAACTTTCCAACTTAACTTGAAAAGTTGAGTTAGTTTAGATGGATAGTTATCAATTATTTAAGGGCTCCATTTTCTCATTTTTGCATTATCCAGCCCCTTATCACTCTTCATTCTCCTTCTTGATGTTTCCCCTATTGCTAATAAGACCTTCCATGGGGTGATTCGGTAGTAGAAAAAGAACAGTCTGTCTCTGATAGTTTTTGCTACCTATTAGTAAGTCTAGTGAAAATTGGGTTAAGAAAGGTTAAAGCTACTGGAATGGGGGGATCAGTGTTCCCATTGCCCATTAGCCTGGATAATTAACAGCTGTCAGTAGCCAACAAAAGATATTCTCTTTGCTCAAAGAAGTGGATCAAGGACTGAGAACATTTTTTTTCTAGAATGGAGGGTATTCAAAGCATTCTTTGATGAGAGCTATGAACACAATGGTTGGGTTAAGGCCCTTTAAAAATGCAGAGTTTTAAAATAGAGAAAATTCTCCATAGAATGTGCCTAGAGTTCAGCCGAACCCAAAATGTTTGAACAATTTTCTTACAATAGTTCACACGAACACACAGTCTGGCTTAAAGTGCCATTTTCTAGCTAATCCCCACAGTGACACATGCTTCTGTTTCTTTCCCTTTTGCCCATTTCTCCTTAAACAAGAGTTTTACTATAGGAATACAAGTCTAATCCATCTTGGGTAATATGGCTTTAATAAGCCGCATTTCCTTAAACATATTTCTTGGAAAGCTCTTGTGAGGATTCGCTATTTTAAATCACACACATATGGTGATATTTTGACCTTGCAATTATGTATAGTTCCTGACTTCATTCCCTGGGAAACAAAAAAAAGTGACAAATTAGGAAGATGTTCAAATTAGCCCCTGAGTTTCCTCTCTGCTAGGGAAAATAGGCGAGGAAACATAAAGCTTCTAAAAGCTAGATAAAATCTAGTGTCCATTTTTCATTGTCAAGAAATAGCTTAAATATTCAGGAGCTGAGTTTAATGGTAGCTTTCCCATACCAGTAACTAAATGCTTTTCTCATCATAACCCCCACAGACAAACCGACCTTCACTCCACATTTGCAGAGCAGTGAATGGCTACCATCGGGACACTGTTCAACCACAGTAAACTGTGTCCTGAAGTGGGGAATTCCTTCTCTAGGGAAAAGGTAGCAGTCTTCTGTTCACAGTCTAATTTAGGATAGATTTCCGACCTCGTATTTATTTAATTCTTTCTCCCTCTATCCTGCATGGCTCTAAAATCTTTCACAGACCTGATCTCATTAACTTCCCAAGAACCTCTTTAATGGAGATAGCTGCTAATTTTCTCTGAGATTTTTTCAGATGGAGAAATAAAAGAGAATGAATTGTTAAGTGAGTTGCCTGTGGCCATAATGTGAGTCCCTGGAATTGCTCAGAAGGGAGCCAATTCTTACCTCTGCCCACTAGGACATATGGTTCTTTTATAGAACTGAGCCCTGCTGCCAATATGGCCATAGCTCTGCTATGTAATAATGCTGAATAGACCCTAAATATCTCTATTGCCTAATTTCCCAATCTGGTTGCAAAAAACGAAGAAGTTGCATTGTTAGGAACTTTGTGAACACTTAATAAATATATGTCGATTGACTCGACACATTTAGCAATGATCCCAAGCTAGTGGTGGTGTACATAGTACATCCTACTACTGTAGTACAGATTTTAAATCAATGTATTTTCATGAAACCTACATTAATTTGGCACCCACTTACTGTATAGAAAGCACTCTACTAGGTTCTGGGAGGAGACAAAAATTAGACAACACGAAACTAACTGGATAGCAGGCAATAACAATACAAAGACAAACAATTATAATACTGTGTAATATGTAATGTGTATATTACACAGGAGCAAACAAAGTACTATTTGAGATCTAGGAAAAAAGCTGTTCCAAATGGAAGAGACATTGGAGAAATCAGGGAAGACTGCATGGAGGATGTGGCATTTGGTTTGAACTTTAAAATAAGGATATGAATTCCAGAGTGTGTGGGAGGTGGAAGCAGGAGAAAAAAGAATTATTTTGTACACAGGGAATAGCATGAGTGAAGCTGGGGACAGAGAATAATTCTGTTCTTGGCATTGAGGACATCAATCAATTATCCCAGCAGTCAAAACCATTTAAGTGTCTAACTATATGCCAGATGTTTTGTGAGGCATCTGGAAATATAAGTACAATAAATAAAAAAACCCTTTTAAATGGAGGTGATATATACATGATTTTATACACAAACACAAAGAATAAATATAAAGAGGATAAAAACAAATAAATACAAAGTAGTTAAGATAAATGTAGGACAGATTAAGGAATTCAATCCAGCTACCTCACTTCACTCAAAGTAAATGATAAGAGACTCAATCAATTTCAATCATAGGTTTTAGACTAAGTGCTAAAAGTATTTGAAGTTGAAATTACATTGCACAGGAGGAAGGGTTGGGGTGAGTCAAGGAAACTTGTTCGTCTCCCAGTGGTCATCTATGAATTATCAATTATGTTTAGAACCAGAGTCATTTAAGGGGTTGGACTGGTTGTTGTCCTTTGTTCTTGAAGAGGACCAAAATGATATCACTATGCTAAAGTCAAGTTTCAATGTGTCTGACTGTGGCTGATCAGAGCAATAGGAGCTCAGAATGCTCAACCACAGGTTAGGCACAAATAGTTTGTGGGAACATTTGGGGCAAATTTTCCAAATTTGTGCATCCTGTGTTTCCTTTGAGCTTTTTCAATTCTGCTTTGCTCATAGAGAACAGCACCTTCTCTGATGTGGGTGTGCCATGCTGAGTAGTCCTGTGCCAGTGTCTCAATCTATGCCATGTGATATAATCTATTCCAACATTCTTGAGAGAGACCTTGAGAGTGCCCTCATATCACTTCTTCTGACCACCATGTAAGCACTTGCCCTGTGTGAGTTCTCCTCAAAACAGTCTTTTTGGCAACTGCACTCTCTGAAGCAGTATTTGAATGCTTGGCACTTTAGTTTGAGTAACAACCTCAGTTCTGATACCTAATCCTGCCAGGTGATCTTCAGAATCTTCCTAAAACAATTCAAATGGAAGCAATTTGGTTTCCTGGCATGGTGTTGGTAAACTGCCCAGGTTTCACAGGCATACAACAATGAGGTCATCACAACAGCTCCACAGACCTTCAGTTTGGTAGTCAGTCTAATACCTCTTCTCCCCCATACTTTCCTTCAGAGTCTCCCAAACACTGAGCTAACCTATGAGGTAGAATTTCCTGGGTTGACAGAAAGTCCTTGGCTATTTCCGCCCCCCACTTCTTTGGTCTGAGGAGGATCTTGTGATCTTCAAAAGGTCTGGAGGATTTTGGACTTTCTGTCTTCACAACAGCCTCTTGGTAGTATCAACAGATTGGCTAACAGCAGTGTCGGAATTGGCAACCAAGGACTAACTGTAGTAAATTCATAGCTCCTTTGTAACATCTGTCCTATCTGCCCCCTGCTCTCTTCTGACACCACCATCATCCTGGTAAAGTCTCTGATCACTAAATGCCTGAACTATTGCAATAACAGCCTGCTGGTTCATCTCCCAGTGACAAATGTCTCTCCCCATTCCAGTCTGTCCCCAACTCAGCTGTGAAAGTGATCTTCCTAAAGGGTAGGTCTGATCATGTTGTACAATCTGCTTCTCTACCTCCTCATGCCCAATAAACTCTGGATTCTCCTGATCACCTCCAGGATGGAACAGAAAATCTTGTTTATCATTCTGAGCCCTTCATAGTCTGTATCATTCCCTAGACTTTTTTTTTAAATAACTTACAGCCCTTTCTACTGTCTGCTGCAGTACACTGGTCTCCTTACCATCCCTCAGCACTCCATCTTATTCCAGACATTTTCTCTGTCTATCTTACATGCCCAGAATGCTTTCTTTCCTCATCACTTCCCTCTAGTTTCCCTGGCTTCCTTAAAGTCCCAGCTAAAATCCCGTCTCCTATGAGAAATTTTTCCTGATTGCTCTTAATTCTAATGCCTTCCCTCTGTTGAGTACTTCAAATTGATCCAGTTTATAGTTTGTACATAGTTGTTTACATATTGTATCCTCTATTAAATTGTGAGATCCTTGGGAGCAAGTACTATTTTTTTAAGCTTTTTCTTCATATCACCATTATTTAGCATGGTGCCTAGTGTACAGCAGACACTTAATCAATAGCTCTAGACATTTAATTCTGGCTAAAAATGTTTGTTGGCTGATAATATTAGGAAGAACTTAATGACGGATACTGGTTGGTATTGGCGATTCTTCCCCAACATACCAGGAGTACTCTTAGAATTCTGAATGGGATATGTAGCTTTGCTTACAGACCCAAGTCTTTTTTGTGAGAGGTGTAGTTAGATTAAAAGTCCTCAGAAATTATAAGGACTACATTAAAAGCAAGGTAGCTGGAGGAGAGAGCACTAGAAAATAGGGCAATCCACATGGGCATCATGTAGCAGGCTCTGCTTGAGTTGAGTCTTGAAAGGAGAAAGGGATTCTACAGGTAAGAATTGAAGAGGAACTGTATACCAGGCATGAGTGATGGTCTTTACAAAGAAACAGAAGCAGGTTATGGAGTAGCTTGTGTAGGAGAATAGAGAAGTCCAGTTTAGTTAGATGGCAGAGTATAAGAGGGAAAATAATGCACAGTGAGGCTGGAGAGTTTGGGCCAGGATGTGTAGGGCTTGAAAGGGTAAACAAAGGAATTGTTACTTCATCCTAGAAGAACTAGGAAGTCATTGGAACTGGTTAAGTAGGGAAGCCACATGATGAAACCTCTGCTTAAGGAAAATAATTTTATCAGAAATGGGGAGAATGGGCTGGAGTAGTGAGGCACACAAGGCAGAAAGACAAATTAGGGGGCCATTGCAAATATATAGTCAGGAGGCATAGAAGGTCTCAGCTAAGAAGGCAGCTGTGTGAGTGATAAAAAGACATCTAATATGGGATATATTGTGGCAACATAAATGCAAGATTCAGCAATCGATTAGATACATAGGATGAGAGAGAATGGGGAGTTGATGTTAACACCTAGCTAACAAGTGTGTGTCACAGGGAGAACTGTGGGAATGAAAACGGATGATAAAGTACAAAGGCAGGGTACCTCCAGGTTAGGAGAGGCTTAGATGCCAGAATAAAGAGTCTGGATGTTAGCCTGTAAGTCATAAGGACCAACTAATGATTTGTGAGCAGAGAATTGACATGACAAGACCAATGTGTACAGAAGAATTGTCTGGGAGCAGTGTGAAGGATGATTTGTAACAGGGAAGCCTGAAGATAGTAAGATCTGTTATAAGATAGGACTATTGCATTTGTCTAGACTCTAGGTGGTAACAACAAGGATCTACACTGGGGTGATGGTAATGAGAATGGAGAAGAGGGAACTGTTACAAAACTTATCAAGGAGATAGAATCAATAGAACTTGGTAATAATTATGATAATAAAACAAACATTAACTGATATTTCTATAGAGCTTTAAATTTGGCCAAATGCTTTATATATGGTATCTCATCAATTACAGGAAGTAGGTGTTTTTATCATTATTTTAGAGTTGAGAAAACTGAGGCTCAGGGAGCCTGAGAGATTGGCCCATGGTAATTCATTATATATGAGAAATGAGGGAAGGGAAACATTAAAAGATAATATCAAGGCTTTGAACGTGGGAGCCTGAGTTTGTTGCTGACAAATAAATTGAGGGAGCCATCACTTTTTGGGAAAAATGATAGGCTCAGTTTTTAGCTTGAGTTTGGGACATATTCTATAGTGGCTTGCTTCTTTTTCCTTACTGTATTTGTTTGCAGGAAAATCTTCAAAGCAACCATAAATTATTCATCAGTAATATTTATAAAGCTCCTATTATGGTCCCTGGCACTAATCTATTCATTACAATTTCTCTCAGCCCACTAAAGACTAGCTTCATGATACAAAAAGGATGGTCTATCTGGTGATGAATACTTCTGGTCATAGTGACTCATGAAAAGGACACCTCCCCCACCAAAAAACCCCAAACAAACAAACAAAAAACAAAACCCAGACCTCTGCCCTGTGACACAGCCCCATTCTGCTTCTAACTTATTGTGGTAGGATACCAGAGAAGAGAACAGAAACTGTTAAAATATGTAGAATTCTTAAATAAACTGCAAATATCAAATTCAATTCAATTCACAAAAAAACTTATTAAGAAAATAGTATCAGATGCTGGGAGTACAAAGAGAAATTTAAAATAGTCTTTTCCCTCAAAGAGCTTATATTTTATTAGAGGATACAAGGCAGGTTATAAACAGATAACTAAATTATTTAATAATAAGAGTCAACATTTATAACTAATAATCATTACTTAATGATTAACTATAATGATATTAGCAATATATTAATAATAGTAGTATATATATAAGATTTACAAAGTGCTTTATAGTTTTCTTCTCATAACAATCCATGAGTTAGTTGCTATTATCTCGTTTTTACAGATGAGGAATCTGAGGCTGATAGAGGTTAATAATGATCAACCAAAGGTCACACAACTAGTAAGTGTCTGAGACAGGCATTGGATGAGTCTTCCTAACCCTAGGGCAGATGATCTTTTGAGTAGGCCACTTAAGCCACTTCAATAATGCAGAAGTAATTTCCAAGGGGAAATGGGCAGTTAGGTGATGCAATGAATACAGTACTAGCCCTGGAGTCAGAAAGACCAGAGTTCAAATTTGAACTCAGACATTTACAAGCTGTGTGACCTTGGGCAAGTCACTAAAGCCCTGCCTGCATAAAACTGCAGACAGAAATGGCAAACCGCCCCAGTAGCTTTGCTCAGAAAACCTGATGGATGGTTCATTGATTTACAATGTTATGAAGACTCAGACATGACTAAACAACAACAACCACCATTTCTAAGAGATGGATTTAGGGATACGGGTGAGGAAATGGCAATCAGGTTAGAAATCATTAAGAAGTTGGCAGCTGAGCTGAACTCTGAAGGAAGTTAAATATCTTATGAAGCAATTGATTTAATTGTCAGAACTCTGAATAAGTAATCTTTAAGTAGTAATCAGAAAATTGACATGTCATTGAAGGAAGAGAACCAAATGAACCACATACATTATTTACATTCTTGCTATAAATGAAATGAAAAGACATAAAGAATTTGTAGCTAAATGGAATGATATATCATAAACTTGCCCCAAGGAGGTGGTAAAAGGCATTAGGGAAGTTGGGTTCATGATGTATACAAATAAAAAAGAAAATTTATGGGTCAGTTATCTCTCTGTTTTCCTCCCCCTCCCATCCAGACTCTGAGCATAATCACACTACTGAGAAAATAATTTATATGCCAGGTTATACAACAACATACATTGCAGACAATGAAAGAGAAAAATTCTATTTCTTGACAAGATTATCCAAGCTAAGTCAACACATGGGGAGCATGATGAGAATTATGGTGGAAAATATAGTTTTTATGAAAAAGTGAAAGAGACTAATGCATAGTAGAATATTCAAGAGACTCATGTCTATGCATCATGAATACTTTCTTCAAAAAGAGAATCCCAAGGCGCTGTATGTGACAAGTACCTGATGACTTCCAAGAAAATGAATTAGATGATACCTTGACAGACAAGAAATGAAAACTTACAGATGTGATGTAGCAGTTGTTTTAGAATTGGCTAGTCTGTGTGCAGTTAGGAAATCATCTGACTAGAAAAAGGGTCAAAGTTAATACCAAATTAGAAAAAAAGATAAAGATAAAAAATGTCATATGCAATTACAATAGCTCTAAAGTGATCAGTGTAAAAATGTTGTGGACTAAAAAAAATTGGAAGTAGGCAAACATCAAGATCTTTTTTGTCATTACTTTTTGGAGAATGGTAGCTGCAACACGGAAGCATAATGGGTTTAGAAATCTCAGCTATCAGATACTTAACAATCAGAGAGACATCATAGTTAAAGGCAGCATCAGCTCAGAGAACAAGCTCATTTTTCAAAACATTGTGAAGAGGGTTGATGGAAGATTATGAACACTGCTGTTTCACAAATAATAAAAAGTAGCTAAGGAATTCTGGCAAGATGGTGGTGCGACCGATTTCAAACAAGCCCAACTCTTTCTACAACCATTTCATGAACAATGAAATATGGCATCAGATGAAGCAGAACCAGAACAAAAGAGAGATAACTAAGAGGAATGCTGTTAAGGGAATACCCACCAAAATAAAAGAAAAAATGAGAAAAGACACAGATAAAGACACACATATTATTCCCTCCCTTGCTCCCCCATCAAAGGAACACATACAAATTCTGACTCTGAGCTAATAGTTCTAGTCAGTCAATCAAGAATTATTTATTCACATATTACTATGAGACAGGCACTGCCTAAGCACTAGAGATACAAGCAAGGTAAAAACAGTCCCTATCCTCAAGTGGTTCATATTCTAATAGGGAAGGCAACATGAAAATAACTTTTTAACATAAAAAATTCAGAGTTGATAAAAGTTGATCTGAAAGGAGAAGGCATTAGCTGGAGGGGGAGGGGACTGGAAAAGTCTTCCAGTAGAAGGTGTGATTGGAACTGTCTTGACAGAAGCAAAGGAAATTGAGAGATGGAGTTGGAGGAGACCCTTGCACTACTGGGGCACATACATCCAGTGCAAAGGCACAGAAATGGGAGACCGAGTGTCATATGTAAGCTCTAGCAAGTAAGCTAATAAATCTATTCTGGGGAATAAATAATGTGTAAGAAGATGAAAAAAGCAGAAAAGGATCAGGAAATGAAAAACTTTAAATGAAATTTTGGGGGTAATAAAGAGCTTTTGGAGCTCAGTGAGCAAGGACCTGATGTAGTTGGATCAATACTTTAGAAATATCACTTTTATAGCTGAGTAGAGCTTGACTTTGAGTGGTGAGAGCCTTGATGGAGGGAGACCAAGAAGAAGGCTATTAAAAAATTCCACACCAGCATTTCCAAGAGCTAAAACTGGAATTCTGGCTATGTGAGTTGAGAGAAAAGGACATGAGAGATGTTGTGAGGTAAAAATGATAAGATCTTGCAACAGATTGGATGAATGGGGTGAGTATGAGTGAGGAGATGAGCATGAAATCAGTATTATTCACTTGGAGTAATTTGGGAGGATGGTGGTATGCTCAAAGAAGTTTGAAAGACATAGGGGATTTTAAGGAAAGGTAATGGCACATTAAGTTTGAGATGCCTATGGGACATCCAGTTCAAGATATACAAAAGGAAGTTGTTGATATGTAACTGTAGCCTAATTGAAGGATTAGAACTGGGTAAAATAATAATGATAATAATCACAATAGCTACATTTATATAATGCTTTAAAATTTCAAAGTATTTTACATACAATCTCATTTGATCCTTCAACAACCCTTTTAAAAAGGTACTATTACCTTCATTTTACAGGTGAATAAATGGAGGGTGAGAAAAATTAAATGAGTTGCCCAAAGTCCAACAATGAGTAAATATCTAAGGAAGGATTTGAATCAAAGTCTTCTTAACTCTGAGTCTAACACAATCCACGGAACCATTCCTGCAGAGGCAATTGTACTCATGGGAGGAAGTGAAATTGGCAAAAGTGATAATGTAGAAATCAAAGAAAGAGAGCACAGAACAGAGTATGATGGGACATCCATGGTTAGTGATAATGACATGAATGTCATGGACTAGTAAATGAGTAGTCAGACAGATAGGTAGAGAACCAGGAAAGAGCCATGACAGAAAAACATAGAGGATGGAATATCTAGAAGAGTTAAAGAAGGATAAGGACTGAGGAAAGACCTTTAGCTTACAATTATCCCTTGCTTCTACTATATGAGAGGATTAACCCCATTCTAAATTTCATAAGTTACAGTTATCATTTTTTCATATTGCCATGTAAATAGTTCAACTTTGAAAAGTTCTTTATGAATTCTTTTCCATGTTTATCTTCTCATATTTCTTGTGTTTGAATGTCAGATTTTCTATTCAATTCTGGTTTTTTCCTCAAGAATGCTTGAAAGTTCTCCACCTCATTGAATGACCATATTTTCCCTGGAACATTATACTCACTTTTGCTGGGTAGGTGATGCTTGGTTTTAATCCTAGCTTCCTTGATCTCTGGAATATCATATTCCAGGCCCTTTGATCCCTTAATGTAGAAGCTGCTAGATCCTGGGTTATCCTGATTGTGTTTCCACAGTATTTAAATTGTTTCTTCTTGGCAGCTTGTAATATTTGCTCCCTGATCTGGAGACTCTGGAACCTGGCTATAACATTCCTAGGAGTTTTCTTTTTGGAAATCTTTTCCAAGAGGTGATTAGTGAATTCTTTCAAGTTCTAGTTTGTCCTCTGGTTCTAAAATATTGGGGCAATTTTCCTTGAGAATTTCTTGAAGGATGGTTTCTAGATTCTTTTTTTTTTGATCTATGGCTTTCAGGTAATCCAATAATTTTTAAATTGTCTCTCCTGTATCTATTTTGCATGCTAGTGGTTTTTTCAGTGAGATATTTAACATTGCCTTCTATTTTTTCATTTGTTTGGATCTGTTTAATAGTATCTTGATTTCTTATAAAGTCATTTGCCTCCATTTGTTCCACTCTAATTCTGAAGGAATTATTCTCTTCAGTGAGCTTTAGAGATTGTTTTTCCATCTGGCAAATTTGTCTTTTTAAGGCATTCTTCTCCTCATTGGCTTTTTGTGCCCCTCTTTTGCCATTTGAGTTCATCTATTTTTAAGGTGTTATTTTCTTCAGTCAGGTTGTTTACCCTCTTTTCATGATTTTCTTGCATCATTCTCATTTCTCTTCCCAATTTTTCCTCTACTTCTCTTATTTGGTTTTCAAGATCCTTCTTAACTTTCTCTGTGGCTTGTAACCAGTTTACATTTTTCTTGGAAGCTTTTAGCACAGGAGTTCTGACTATATTGTCTTTCTCCCATTCTATGCTTTCATCCTTTTTGTCCCCCAAAAAGGAATTTAAAGTTGGATTGCTGTGCTTGCTTTGCTTCCTTTGCCTGCTCATGTTGCCAGTCAATTACTTGACTTTTGGGCTCAGTAGAACTCTGCTTTCAGAGGGGAGAGCTCTGTCCCAGATTGCTGGGGTTTTACAGCTGCTGGAGCTATTAGGGGACTGCTGTCTCTGCAGCCCCCTATATCTTTGGCTCATTGGTCACACACCTCAAGACCATCACCCAAGACCACGATCCCCACCAGTCAGGTTAGGGCAAAGCACTTAGCCTCTGAATGATTGCTTGGTCCCCCTGCAATCTGCAGATCACGAGCTCTGAAGCAGCCATGTAGAGGTGGCTGCAGGGCCACTGCTTCTGCTGCTTTCTTGCCCTGGAGGCAGAAGGCCAGACCCACTCCTTTCCCCCAAATTTAGCTGAGTTCCACTGACCTTTCACTTTTTCCTTGCTATTTTGGAAACCACCACAGCTGCTGGTGATCCACTCTCCTGAGTGCTCCAGCCATGGTTCATCCTGGCTGCCCTGGGGCTAACCAGCTTCAGGCTGTGGTGGGCTCAACTCCCAGGGTGCTGCAATGAGCCCTTCCCTTCCGTTTGCCAGGCTGCCTTCAGAAAGAGCTCTGTTTCTCTGCCATTTTATGGGGGCTGGAGTTGTAAAAAAATTTTAGAGTCATATTTTATAGGTATTTGTGGTGGTTATGGGGGGAACTCATGGAGTCCTTCTGCTTCTATGCCACCATCTTGACTCTGCCCCCCTCCAAGCGTGGGTTTTTTAAGGACAGAGGAAATATGGACATATTTGTAGGTAGTGGGAGAAAAACTAAAGATAAGAGATAATAGGAAGGGAATAAACATTAATAGAACATCTGCTATAAGCCGGATACTGTCCTACATACTTTACAAATATCTCATTTAATCCCCACAATATTTTTTCTCACAGTAGGTAGTGCTACTATACCCATCTGAGGCAACCAGAAGTTAAGTTACTTGCTCAGGTTACCCAGCTAATAAATATATGAGGTCAGGTTTGAATTCAGGTCTTCTTGTCTGCAGACCTAGCACTCTATTCACATCACCAACTAATTTCCTCCCAGATACAAGAATCATAATAAGTGCAATCCCCTGATAAAAATCAAGAGAAAATGAAATCAAGAATACATATAGAGAAAATGGCTTTGGCAAGGAAAAGATCCACCTCTTCATCTCACACTAGAATAAATAAGGAGATGGTGGGGGTAAATGTGAAAAAGGTTGGGTGAAGGCAGAATGCTAAGTGAATGGCCTCTATTTTTTAGGTAAAGTATGAGTGAGAATGTGGGAGTGGTGGGAGGCTTGAGGAGAGATGAATAGGTCTGGAAGAATGATTCCAGAGTAACTAGGGGGTTCTGATCTTCCTTTCCACAGTCATATCCATAACTGAGGGAAAGGGAAAGACATTAAGAAAATTAATTATACCTTAATGTTTTCATTCCCAGCTCATTTAATCTATCCAGGAAAGTAGCAGAGAAAGGGCCTATTCCAGCTTAGTATCCCAGTCCAGCACTGAGGAAGAGAACTGAGCCATGGATAGGGGGAATTGCCAGGCTTGGCATGATATCCTAGTCCAGGACTATGACAGATGGAATATAGTTGATACCAGAATCAAAAAATCATTGTAAACCTAGCTCTCTGTAGCCCCCACTTAAAACTGTGAGAGACAGCAGGACACATATTCTCTCAGGTTTAGTTATCCTATCTAGGACTTCAGGATCCAGGATATAAGTATCTTTGGACCTAGATTGATGAAGAGGAAAAAAATCAGAACCTATCATTACTCAGTCTTGCTAATTTTACATAGGCTGATGACCGAGAGCTCAGGAAGAATGACTGCTTGTAGAATATGGCTCCTATTCCATATTGGATCCAAGTGACATTAACTTCAGCAACTATGGAAAAATGTTTAAAAATATGGGAAAGAAGGGCATCTTTGCCAACCATCTCTACTGGAAAGAAGAACTCTACTGAACACAAGAGTAAGAGCAAACCAGAGAAAACTCCTAGTTTAATGAAGAAATACTTTGAGTTAAGAGAAATTCAAGATATAATTCCAGACAAACAAAATGATTTTTAAATAATTATAATTGATCAGAAAGCAGCATGAAAACAGATTTTTTTAAATAATTAGGATCTATGAAAATAAAAATAAACTAGACAACATGGATAATACATTTAATAAAGTAATAAAATAAACCCCACAACCTTGAAACCAGAAGGAAAAATGGAAATCAGAAGAATTCGTAAGTTCCCACCTAGAAGCAACTCTAAAATTCATACACAGAGAAATGGAATTGTCAAACAGATTTCATGTTAATGAAAATATATTACCAGTAGCCAGGAAAAAAGAGACTTTTAAAAAATAAAACTTTTATCCTTAGAGGGTCTGGTTGTTTAACCTTTACCAGCAATTGCTCAAGCCCAGCGGGAGCATAGTAGAAGTTTCAGGGAATTGTCATCCTATGTCACTGCCCCTCATTCCTCACTCTCTCCTAGGCAATTTGGAAAATAACCTCACTTCACTGGTTCCAGCTATACTCATAGCTAACAGGGCAGTCTCTTATTGGTGTCATGCTGGTTTTGTTATATAAAACTCTGTATAAGTTTGGACCTTTGGTTAGAGTGTGAAAATCACCTTCCATCCCATTGTGTGCTGTCCTCAGTTGAGGCAATGGGAACTATCCACTTCAACTGATCTCTCTAAGTATCTGCTCTGCTCTTCCCCTTGTAATAAAAATTTTGTTAATTCCTATTCTTGTGTGACTCTGCTGCTTTTTCTTTGAACTCTCCTGCACTGCAGTAGGTTTAAGAGGGGGTAGAATTGTGAGGGGATAGTCACAAGTAAAACAAACTTCAGCTAAAGAAGAATGATTTTGAAGAAGGAGTAAAAGGGGAAAGAAAACGGGCAAGCTGGACTGATCTGGGTGTTGGCTGGGTGAAGAAAGAAAGGGGAGAGTACTTGGGATCAAACAGTCCTAATATTAGATTACTAAGTGTTGATTTTATTCCCCTTCTCACATTTTCCCTGGGAACCATAGAGGAGTTAGAGAGTATAAATAACATATGATAGTGGGGAAAACAAAGCAACAATAAGAACTGTGAATATGAATAAGGAAAAAAGGGAGAAGGGCAGTATAATAGATCAGAAAGTAAAATCCATCAATATTAAACCTCATCTTATGGACCATAACATAATTAAAACTGTGTTCAATGAGGGAAATTTGAAGAAAAAATCAAAATTAAATGGAGACTAATAAAATCCTGAAGAATTAGTAATATAAAGAACAAAACACAAAAACAATAAATAACTTTGTCAAAGAAACTGATTACAATTAGATAACATGAAAAACCTTTTGGGATGCAGTCTGAACAATCTTTAGAGGGAAATTGATCTCTCTAAACACTTTCATCAACAAAAAAGAAAGAAGAGGGTAACTAATTGAACATGAAACTAAAAAAAAAAACCAACAAGCTACAAGCCAGCAAATTAAAGAAAGCTCAATATACACAAAAATTAAAAGGAAGAAATCAAGAAATAAACAAAACTGAAAAAATTAGAAGCTGATTTTTGATGATATAAAATTGACAAATCATTAGTTATTTTGATTTAAGTAAAAGAAGAGAAACAAATAACCAAAATCAAAAAAGGAAAAAAAATTTCCAATAGAGTTATTAGAACTTATCATATTCAATTATTATTGATAAAATGGAAAAGTAGAAAAAATGAAAAGTATTTACCATGACATCAAATTCTAAAATTCACATGAAAGAACCATAATTTAAACCATAAAAATATCATAAACAGAAATTAAACAAGTGAAACATAAACTCAGAAAAAAAAAGAAACACTTAAGATGGACAGTCAAAGAAAAACCACTTCCTACATTAGATACATAGTTTATGAAACTATAAGATAGTTTGGAGTTGGAAAGGGTCACAGAAGAGATAGAAGGCATTTTACCAGACTCCCATGAGACAAATGTTCCTCATGCTCCAAAGTGAGAGATGTAGAACAGAGAAAGAAACCAAGAACGAGTAGAAATGATAGATATCTATACAAAATTCTTGAATAAAATAGTTCTATATTCTATTTCAGAGTTTGGCACATTACGTCCTGAGTGTTAAATCTAGACTGTTTTTGTGAATTAGGAGTGATTTTTTTACATTTTCAAAGAATATTTACTATGATCAGAATAGATATACGTAAGAATGCAAGGATGTTTCAGTATTAGGAAAAGCATAAACTTAACAAAAAATAACAATCTCACAATTACTTCAATAAATCAAAATATATTTTGATAGAATAATTGTACTCATTTATGTTAAAATCTATGAAAAAGTATAACAAATGGATGAATTAAAAAACACTTATTAAGTGCTCAATATGTGGCAGGTATTGTGCCAATCACTAGGAATACAATAACAAATCAAATAGTCCCTGCTTTCAATGAGTTCATGTTCTAAAAAAAAAGAAGGAAAGGAAATACGTTGGAAAAGGAGGAAAGGGCTGGGATATACATACAGTAGCATAGTTTGCAAATGACTGGAGAATAGTGTGGTGGTCTGGTTCTAAGCAAGATGAAAGGTAGGATGGAGTAGGAGCTAGAGCAGTAGTCTGGAAATCAAGGAGCTATCAGATACACTGGCTGTGTCACTCCAGAAAAGTAATTTAACCCCGCTATGCTTCAGTTTCCTCATATGCAAAGTGAGGGTGTTGGACTTAACGTCTTCTATGACACTTTCCAGCTCCAAATCTATGATCCGGGCATCATATAAAATAAGGAGAAAGCTCATCTATCTATGAGAGTCCGAGGTCCTAGAGAAGAGTCCAAATTTTGAGGCCGAGGAGGGCTAGAGTGCAAATGCTGTGGTTTGGGAGTGATCATGAAGCATACATATTATTATTTATTATTTTTATGGAGAAATACTAGAATCCTTTCCAAGAAGATCTGAGTAAAAGAAAACTGTCTGTTGTTAATAGTATTATTGATAGCCATAAAAAATAGTCATAGTCATAGCAGTAAGACTAGACAAAGAAATTGAAGGAAAAAAAACATGGGCAAAGGGGAGAAAAAATATTTGCAACTGATATTTACTTAGAGGATCCTAGAGATTCAGTGAAAAAGGGTAATCAATATAATTAGGAACTTTAGTAAAGTAGAAGGATAAAAATATGAACCATCAAAAATTATTTGTCTTTCTGTATATTCTGTATAAATACACAGAATATTTAGCACATTCACAAATATACAGAAGATGGAGCATATTGTATATATAAAAATATACAGAATATTCTGTATTTTAACAAATATACAACATATCCTATATATTATTCTAAGTAATAATATGTATTATAATATACAATATGATATGATACAGTAATAAATATACAGAATGTATGGCATAGTTTGTGTATTAGAAAATATGCAGACTATGCTGTATATTCTATATATTTAATAACTTTTTAGGGGATAGAAAAAGAGATTACATTAAAATTAATAAGATGCATATTTGCATCTTATTTGTGCATATGTGTATGCACAATTTTGTGTATGTACAATTTCAGCTAAAACACCACCTTCTGCAGGAAGCCTTTCTCAGCTGTCCTTAATGTTAATGCCTTCACTGGGAGATCACCCCTAATTTATGCTGTCTACATCTGATTTCCACATAGCTGTTTGCATGTTGTCTTCCTTCCACCTCCTACACCTTACCTTGAGCTCCTTAAGAGCAGCAACTATGTTTTGCCTTTTTTTTTTGCATTCTTTCCAACATTTCATAGTTTCAGGTGATTTATATTTTCAATGAGGTCTATAGGAAATAAAAAAAAATTTGAGAGTTCACTGTGCTTTAGACATTGTTATTAGAGAGAAATTATTATTCCTTTATTATATTGACAAACAACTATTGAATTAGCTCCAGGATTTTTTCAGAAAACTGTGGGTTGTTAAGTCTTTGAAGGACACTGATGATGGATGAGATTATCCAAATCCCCCAGTCTTGGGTGGGGGAATCCCACTCCTTAGAAAACCTTACAAAGAATTTAATCTAAGGTGAATTATGTTCCACTTAAGCAGGCTCAGTTATGTGTGGGGATTGTCTAGATTGCCCAAGGCAAGGGGAAGTCTGGGAGTGAAAGTGATCAGAGTCTTGTCCCCCCAGTCCCTCATTAAAATGGATCCACCTCTTATTATAATATTTATTCTTCTCAGTACTTGTTAACCAATCAGAATCAATTGCCACCCTCAGAAACACCCACTCTTCCAAGGGCATATAAGCACTGAGTGAATTCTATGAGGGGTCTTTGGCATATGAGTGGGCCACTGACCCATTTCATTATCTGGCAATAATTAATAAAACAATTAACTACACAGAATTTATGTCTCTCAAACTTTTTGCACATCACATTTTTGTTTTATGAGAAGAAACTAAGTAAATTATAACAGTGTCAAAATAATATAGAGTAATATGGCAAAATTTCCCTAAACCTATGAAAACTTTGCTGTGGCCAATTAAAAAAAATTTCTACCTCCATTTTTTACTTAAGGTGAGGAAATCTGACCAGAGACAGAAATTCTGAAGTATTTATTACAGAGATTTCTAAGCTTCTCTCATGAACAAGAAGCTGGAGATAGATAAAGAATGAAATCCACCTCTAGCACAGAAACAAAAAAAATAAAATAAAATAAAATGATGCAAAGATGAATTGGTCATTGAGTATCCTAAGTTCCCTTTGCAAGCTTTTCTACAAATTATTCATATATTATGAGGAAGGAGACCTGGATAACTAACTGTTGGACTTCCAGTCAAAAATAAGATGGAGAAAGCACTATTACTTGATAAGGAGTGGGATTAGTAAATGATAGACAGAGAGAAAACAGGTTTAATATATAGACATTACTGCATTACTAAAAGGCATAGTATAAGAGCATGGATTTGTTTTGCAAAAAAAATGATTACCAATAATAACTGTAAATTAAAATTGGAATGTTTCCCTTTACACAAATGCATGTGTGTATATATGTTGACAGTGGGGGCCACGAGTGACTCACAAATTGAGACAAAACATTTCTTGTTATTGTTTTTTTTTTTAACCAAAAATGAGAAGATCCAAGCTCAGGTTTGTATGCAGGAATTTTTTTGTTAAAAAATCCCATGAAATAGTTATGAGACACATGAAAACTTAAGCTTCTATAAGAGGGTTCACTTCCATCTCATATTTGGCTTGACCAAATGGGACAGTGATCCCCAAAGATGCAGTCTGGTTATGGTCTGGAATGGATTCTAGTCTGGCTTTATTACTTAACAATTCTTTTACCTTAGAAAAGTAAGCTAACCTCTCAGATCTTGTTTTTCTAACTGTAAAATAGCCCAATAGTACATGACCATCTTGCTTGAAAGTTGTTGTTGCTGTTTTTTTCAAGTATCAAAAGGAAAAATGCATGTTTTGAAAATACCCTGAATATTATAAAGGATTTTAAAAAATTTGAAGGTGTTATTATTGTTATTTATTTCTGTGGGCTCACTTTAATCAGCCACCCATTAACCAATAACTAGGTACTGACCATTTAACTTTATGTTAGAGTGCACAGTAGTGGTTGTGGTGAGCTGCTGAGTTGGAATGGATGGATATGCATGTTAACAGATCTGAGGTATGTAGAATTGACACCCCAAGTCATCAGAACGATCCTTGAATTTAGTAACTAGCTAACAGATAATAGATAATAAGTATATGTGAACAGGGACTTAACTGTATCCTGAAAAATGACATTTACTGGATAAATTTATATTTTATATATACATATATGTGCACATACACACATATTACATAAATACAGTAAATTTACATTTACTGAGGAGTGAAGAGCAAAACTCAAATTAGGCTCTGGGCCTGAGTTGCTCTTTGCTCAGGACATTGGCCAGTGAATATTCCAATGGGAACTTTTAACCAAATGGGGTTTGTCTTTTTACCACCTAAAGTGATGTAAACATCCCTTAGTCCTTCCCTTAGTCCTAGGCAGTCATCACATATACCAAAGAATATTAGCTATAATTTAACAATAATTTGACTATATCATCTCCCTCTTAAAATGGTTCTAATTATATGGATCTAATATTTTAATAATTATTTAGAAGAAAATCAGCATCTATTAAGCTTGTTATATATCAATCACTATGATAAACATTTAACAAATATTAATA
Organism: Pseudocheirus occidentalis; assembly: GCA_028646575.1. Taxonomy (NCBI): domain Eukaryota; kingdom Metazoa; phylum Chordata; class Mammalia; order Diprotodontia; family Pseudocheiridae; genus Pseudocheirus; species Pseudocheirus occidentalis. The sequence continues at coordinate 188,698,148 of CM053596.1, read as the reverse complement.
TATTTGATCCTCACAGCAACTTTGTGAGATAAATGTTATCCCCAGTTTTTACAGTCGTGGAAACTGAAACCGGGAAGGAAGTGATTTGCCTAGGGTCCCAGAGGTGCCCGAGGCAGTGTTTAAACTCAGGTCTTTCTGATGCCAGTTCCAACACTCAATCCACAATACCACCTAGCTGCCTCAAATTGAGTATTGCTGTTATGGAAAAATTACGTTCTAGACAATGTTATAAGGGGCATACCTGAACATGAAAGCCATTGTGCACCTACTCCAAAAAGAAGGCAAAGATTTTAAGCCTTCTCAGGGCTACTCAAGTTTTAAATATTTTTTTTCTCACAAAAGATAACCATTTCTAAATTACTTTATCACCTTCTGGAAAAGGATATTCTGTAGTACTGGACTCAATAGCATGAGAACGACATGATTCATTAATTCTAAATCTGTAAGTTTGTTTCATTGTATATAAAACACTGTTTTTTCCACCTGATACTTCACTCCATGACACAGTGACTGTGTTCAGTCACAAAGAGGCTGATGGTGTCGAGGCACCAATTTCCAATTCCTCAACAATTTCATTTACTAAAACAGAATTGTCTCAAAACAGAGCAAAAGAAGCCCTTGCTGCTTTCAAGAGTGTCACAAAGGTGTATCCCTAACTCTAGAGCTGTTCCTTTAAATTCCAGAGTTCCGATCCTCTTTGGAAGTTCTTTTTACCAGAATAATTTATATGTCCTTAATTCTTTCTCCACCAATGTACTGCTGGAGTCTTTTGCTCAGTCTTTATACCAACACATGCTTCATCAGAGGCCTGCAAGAACAATATTAACTACTGATAACCTTATACTTTAGCCATTATGGATCTCTGAGTTGGTTACTTCTGGTGGGAGTGTTCCTTTGAAAGACCCCTTGAGCCAATCCTTCAGAATGATAAAATCACATAATTAACTGCTAGAGATTCCCAGCTGGTCTTTATCTAGATTCAGATGCAGAGGGGTTGCTTATAAAATGCCCTAGGAACTCTAGCTATTCATAGGCCAAGACATGCATTGTTTTGTTTTGATAGAGAAGTAATTCTGTTACTCCTGAGGCCAGGGAACAAACACATCATTTTGTTACATAAAATGTTCATATGAAAGCATTGTCTACGAGCTATACTATTTAAGTGTCTATAAAAAGTATAGCATATTTTATGATGCTTCTAAAAGTGCCTCATTTTTTGTGGGAAGTAAGCAAAAAATCCTTGTTTGAGAATTCGTATTTATAATTTTTTCAGGACCATTTTATAGGAAAAATTTCCTGGTTGTAGTAGTCCCCCTCATAAAATGGTTTTAAGGCTTCCTCTTTGCTTCTGAAAATCTTTGCTGCAAGAAACCCAATTCTGGGCCAGTTATTCAAAAGACATAGATTACCAAAAGCATTTTTTAAATAATGAGTTATTTTGCTTCAACTGAGCATAAGGACTTTGTGAACCTTATATGAACTGTTGCCATCATATTTCTGAAAGGATAGTATAGAGCAGTAAGAATGAACTGAAGTAAATAGAAGAAAGTGGGTAAAACAAACTATCAGGGTTCTTATCATTCAACATGCCACTTCATTTTCAACAGACTTGTTCACTTACATAGGGATTAATTAAGGAATCTTGAAATTAAGGACCTTCAAAATGAACATATGTATTTACTTATTACTAGTCCTGTTTACCATGGTTCTTGAAGTTACCCCATAATTTCCCCAGTCTAGTGGGTACCTGACTTTTCTGCTGGATTCAGTACTCAGCTCTGTTATTTACTTGCTATAAAACTCTAGGTAAATCATTTATCCTTTCAGCCTGCGTATCTCCATGGTGAAAACTCACAAGACAGATGAGAATGCACTATATATATCATAGGTGTCAAACTTGTGACACATGGACCACTTTGTGACCTGAAACATGCTAAAATGTAATTGGGAAATATTTAATGAAATGAAGACAAATAGAATATAATATAGCACAATATAGCATAACATAATACAACATAACATGGTATAATATAATATAATATAATTAATATAAATAATGTTAATTTGTGGTTTTCTAAGTCAATACATTGCTTGCAAGGATCTGTTTTATTTGAGTTTGACATTACTTTTCTTCATGCTACTAGGCCTCAGTATCATTACCATGTTGACCAACTTCAAAGGTGTCCTTTCAGGCTGACTAGATGGTAGCAGAAACATTCAAAGCATCCCTAGTAGTTTCACCTGGAATTGATTTTTCAATTATACCTTCTGAGGATTCATCATTGCCACAAAAGGAAGGAAGCAATAATGATTCTCTGAATTTACTAATGTGTAGTCATCTTGTTTTCTACTTGTTTCCTACCTACTAGGATAACACAGCCAGCCTTGTACAAAGGTATTTACTTGTTGATTTAGAGCACGGGTTCTTGATCTATGGGATTCATAGACTTCATGAACAGTTTTCAGGTAGTCTGGGATATTGGATGATAAAAAATAATCTTTATCTTTATTAACCTTTGATTTCTTTGGAAAATTATGTGTTTTGTTTTATTCATTTAAAAATAATTATTCTAGGAAGAGGTTCGGAGGCTAAACCAGACAGCCTAAGGAGTTCATGTCACAAGGAATGGTGAAGAGCTCCTGTTTTAGAGAATATTACCTATGAGAAGAAGGATTCTATATATGTGTACTCAAGGATGATCCAGTGTTATAGAGTCACATTACTGCTTTTGAGTTTCATAATGTTTTATAATGATAGGGAGTATGAAGATTTTGGTAGCTGGAGAGAAGTTGGGTAAATGTTATAACCAGCATCACCAACTTTCCTTGGGTCTCCTCAGCTTTTCCCTGAGTTAATTTGAATGACAATCAGACGCATAATGGAGTTGAAAATGACCCCCTGCTACTATCTCACCCAGTTTCATTTCAGTTTTGCTAAGTAGAGTTCCAGGTTTATTTGGTTAGTGACATTGACAGGAATTAAAAGTAATTTTGGACTCAGAAAAGCATTCAGATTGAGAGTTCTGGAATGGCAACAGGAGAAAAGGACTTCAAAAGAAAGAATGAAATGAATAAATGCTTTTGTAGGTAAGCAGCATGGATAGGATAGGCATCACAAAAAACAAAATGATAGTCACTTGGGATTATATAAAGCTGACAGACCTCTTTTTTGTTTTGTGGAGGGAGAAGCCTCATCACAATCTCAGTCTAGATTTTTTGGCAAGGAACATAGGAACTCAGCAAAGAATCTGAGAAATTAGAGCAGGGATGTCCTGGAGATAGTAATAGAGAACAATGAAGATAGAGCAGAAAACACCAGTAGCTCTGTAGTAGTAGATGTGAATTTTCCTGGCTATGAATGTTCCCTGGTTATGTGCATTTTCTGTGTGTGTACTCTACCATATGTGAGAAAATATACCCCTATATATGAAGGCGAAATCTTTCTTATCACTTTTTTTTTGTTATATTGTTTCATTAGGTATCTTTAGCTTTGAATTAGCGAGTCCTCTGATTGGTCTAGTAAATGAAACACATTGGTAGGGGCTTATGTTTTGTGTGATTGATTATCATGAAACATCTTGAATTTAGGATAGTTTTCCTGGTTGTCATGAAAGTGGGTGAGTGTGTGTATGTTTATGAATGCATGTATGTGCACACATGTTATTATTATTATTACTCTATATTATGTTTATTAGTTATTACTTTTTGTTTATTTTTTTATTATATTTATTATTAGTTATTAGCTCTATATTATGACTTAAGTCTTTCAATGGAACAATTTCTGCTTGTTCAGTTTGGTCATGTTGAAGACATGCCCATCCTTTTCCTACTATAGTATATCAGTTAAGAAGTATAAACTTACATACACAAATTAATTGAATAGTAAGATGAAAACATGGCATTTTCAGTTGTTTGCTAAAGACAGTAAGTACAAATGTTATTCAGACAAGGGTGAGACCTAAATAGACTTTGGTCATGAAGAAATATTTGATGGAGGAGGTAGGACTGAGATTGGGTCTTGAATAGTGGATGAGTTTGGATAGAGAGAATGTGGATAAGGGATAAAAGAATTAAATTATATTAAATAATAAGGGAAAAGACAAATATGAACAAATAGAGCAAATGTGAAAGGATGTTGGGGACAATATTCTAGGTAGGAGAATTAAACACGCATGTGGAAGTAAGTACCCAGGACACACAAACTAGTCTGGTACTATTTGTACTCACATTCCTAACATCTTCTAGCTCTAATTTCTCCTCCTCAACCAGAAGCAGAACAGTGCTAATTGGCAGACTGTCAACATTTGAAACTGCCACCACACTAATTAATATGTGCTTATGGCCAGAAAAATGACTATAAAAATGACAACTTGACGTTTCAAATTTATTCGCTGCCAGTCATTTCCCTAAATATGAATAGCAAGATTTACAAATCAAGAGAAAAATCTGTTCATTAGTTCAAATCAAGCACTCCCTGGTACCTATTGGGTTTTTAATCTGCTTCATACATTGCTGGTTAATGCTGGTTATAAAAACTGTGGCAGGGAAAAAAAGGAAGTAAGGCAGTAGAGAAAGTAGAACACAGAGTAGAAGACAAATTCACTCTTCTGGACTGGTTCATCTTGGCTCATCTCTGCATCAGATGTTGTGGCAGCCATGAAGTCTTACTTTATAAATAAAATTAACCAAGCATCTCTCAGGATACTAAAACAATGATGTGTAGCTGTCTCGTCCTTTATATTATTGGGCTATAATATGAACCAATGTTTTCAAAGGAGAAAGCAATTACAAACACTTGCCTTGTAAAATGCACCACTGTTGCTTAGAAAAGCAATTCTATGATTCCATGATGAGGGGCTCTTGTAAGTGATGTCTCTACAATGCAGTCTTTTTTTTTTTTTTTTTTGCTTTTTGGAGGGCAGTTGGCATTAAGTGACTTGCCCAAGGTCACACGGCTAGTTTTTTGTGTTAAGTGTCTGAGGCCCGATTTGAACTCAGGTACTCCTGACTCCAGGGCAGGTGCTCTATTCACTGCGCCACCTAGCTGCCCCTCTACAAAGCAGTCTTGATCACCATCTTGAAGCTCTCTTCAACAGCTCTATTAATTTTACTAATGTCCAATTAGATCACATAATTTTCGTGTCACATTTTTCAGCAGTAATGTCATCCTGAATTAATATTGTTTATTTTATTATTTTCTATATATTATTCAATTGTCTTTTCTTTTTTATTTTTCTTTTATCAATTTTTCACAGTCATATCACTAATCAAGATACCATAACACTTTTTTGATTTTTGTTCTCAATTTAAGAAATGTATAACTGTAAATATCTGTTATATAGAACTTACTTTCATAAATATGTATATGTATGTCTATATATAGATACAGAGAGAGACAAAGAGTCACAGAGTCATAGAGACAGAGAGACAGAGACAGACACAGACACAGAGAGTGACTGAGATAGGGGCATAGAAAGAGGCATAGAGAGAGGAGACAAGTAACTTTCAAAGTTTTCTTACTTGTGATTTTTTTAACCTTTCTCTTGTTTCTTCTCTTTGGGGGGACCCTATTTCTATTCTCCTTTACTCTCCCTTCTCTTCCCTCTAATTGAAAAAAAAGAGAGGAAAAAACCCTTGAAACAAAATATAGTCAAGTAAAACAAATTTTCCCAAATTGGCCGTGTCCAAAAATATATGTCTCATTTTGTGTCTTGGGTCTATTACTTCTGGGTCTAGAAATCTGTAGTACGTATCGCATCATCAGTGCTGTGAATGATTTTGAAATAGCATCTTGGTCACATGACTTTCATTTAATTTGATCCAGGTTTCACAGAAATCTTGATTCAAAGTCCACTTCTGACACTTGCTAGCTGTGAGACCTTGGGCAAGTCATTAAAACTCTCTGAGTTTCAGTTCACTTATGTTTAAAATAGGGGAAATAAAATCACATGGTTGATGTGAATAATATACTTTTTAAAATCTTAAGGCACTAAATAAATGTGTATTATTATCAATAAATGCAGTCACTACCATAACTGCTATTTGTAACCTTCCCTTTTCTCAACAACTTCAGTCTTAAACCTCATTTCTCCAAAGCAGAGGTCTCCAGTGATTTATCTCAAAATTAGTAACTTTCTAAAGTCTCCTACTTTGTGCTTCTATGGTATTTACAGTGTTAATTTTAAAGATGACGAATGGAGGGGGGGGAGCTTCTGCCCCTATTGCCTGCCTTTATACTAGAAACCATGAAGTAGACTTCTCACGTCTTTATCACAGTACCAGTCTTAAGGAGTACATTGTGGGACATGGAAGTCAAGAGCATTTATTAAGGACTTGCTCTATGCAAAAACAGTGGATACCATCCATTCATTACGCTACCAGATCCGGCTTTGGCTCCACTGTCATCAGCAGGACCAGGACAAGTACTTGAGGACACTGGTGAAAAGGTAAGACAAGGGGAGCCCCTTCTGTCTCTCGTTCAGGGAAGGTAAATCCTGATACAACCCCCAGTTGCCAAGTGATGTTCCAATTATGCAAATCCACAATTTTGGAAGCATAAGGAAGATGCCAGTGTGGGAACTTCTTTCCACAAGACAGGTCTCAAACTATCTGAGACTTACTTAATATATGTCTTGGAATTGTTTGAGGCGCTGTGAGTTGATGTGATGTGACTTTCCCAAGCAAGGTCACATAGTCAGTAAATAATTTATTGTGGCAAAATATGAACCTAAATCTTTCAGACTCAAGGTCCAAGAGTCCATCTGTTACACCATGCTGCTTTAGAAGATTTTATATTTTGGGGCATATAATTAATACTACAATTAGGAATAGGAATGAGGACTGGACCTATGATTTCATTTGTGTTGGGAACTTCAATATGAGGAACTTCCCTTTACCAAATTCTTCCCAGCAACTTAGGGTCTTAGTTGTCACAGTGAATAGAGTGTTGGTCCTGAAACCTGGAAGGTGTAAGTTCCTATCTGATCTTAGACCATTGCTAGCTGTGTGACCCTCTGCAAATCTGTTTGCCTCAGTTTCTTCATCTGTAAAATGGGGATAAAAATAGCACCCACCTCCCAGGGTTATTATGAGAACCAAATGAGATAATGATGAAAGAGTACTTGAGCACAGTGCTTGGCAGATAGCAAGCACTAGATGAATATTAGCTGTTACTATTATTATTTATTATTATGTATAGCATTATATAAGGTACTGTAGTTCAGTCAGGTGACTTGCCCACTATAATCACATTGTGGTTATATACCAGAGAGAAGACTTGGTTCAAGGTCTTCCTGGTTTTGATACTGACTGTATCATCTGTGCCACGTATAACGTAGCCTAATATGTACTATATGTTTGTACACCTGTAATTAATAAAAAAAATAAATGGGGAGGAAGATTTAAGATTTAAACATAATTTTCAAAAATACAGTCTGTATCATTCATCTCCAAGGATAAATCATTCACAGTCGCAGTGACAGTATTTCCACAAGATTAAAGAACATATTTTCAAAAATAATTTGAGGAAATAGTATATTTTTTAAAGAAAAAACCTACCAGCATAACCATGCCAAGTGATTATTTTGTGTCTATCTATGTTGAAGCATCTAAATGCTTCGAGCCTACTGGAATCACCCCCTTCAAGGAACCTCTCTTCATTATAAATGTAAAGGGTGCATGTAGTCTCTACTGATGCAGCACTTTTCTCCTCTGGTGTCAACTGGTAAATGTTTTAAAGCCTTGTAGGAAAGACAGAAAGTGGCTGTGATGAACTAGGATTAAGACATGCTGACCGGTTACTCCTGGAGTTCATTAGAGTGTCATTCGGGAATTTTCCTGACAGCTGAGAGAGAGCAGGGCGAACAGGTCTATCAGTATATAAAGGCTGTCAGATCCAGCAAGGGAAAACTGTTTCTTCATAACTCAGCAATATAAAAAATAAGGGCAGCAAGGGGGAGGGAGTTGGCATGGATGGGTGACAAAGTTTAAGGATTTCCAACTGAAAAGCCTAGGAGTGATGAATACTTGAGAGAACATTTTACAGGGAGAAAAATGTTGCTGTGCGTGTCTGTCTTAAGGCACTTTGCAAATATTAATTCTCACCACACCTCCCAAAAAGGTGAGCCTCATTTCTGCTTTTGCTCAAGAAAGGTTATAAAAGTTGCCCAAGGCTACACAACTTGTCACTGTGTGAACCAGGACAAAAATAGGACTCTTGACCAGGTTTTTCTGATATTGGATTCAGCAGGTTTCAGTCTTCTCTAGGCTGCTCTACATCTTAAGTAGTAGTCTGTACATCATGCTGTATAACTCTTTAAAGTACCTGCTCACTCTTTCTTTCAATTTTACATTATTCAACATCAAACTTATATAATCCTCTGTTAATAGGTTGCTGCAAAAGAGACTGATAATCAATTGCAATAGTAAAGATCAAAGGGGGAAAAAAACAAAGGTGATTCTGAGCATTCTTCAGTTTCATTCCAGATTCATATCTGATTTGTGTTTGAAGTCAGGTAGAGCTAATAGTTTATTAAGCATCCCTACTAAGTAAATGTCTGTCACATGGGGTTTCTGAAAGCAGGACACCATTTCAAGTTCTGGCTGTAGATGTACAATCCCATTTAAACTGAAGACCTTACTTTCCCAAACAGCACAATGAAGGGATTCTGAGAGACATCAAGGTCTCTAAGGTACCTTTCATGAAGCTTTTCTTGATTCCCAATTTCCTTAATCCCAATTGCTAATGCCTCTACTCCCTAACTATCCTATATTTAGAATCCGTATTTCTTATTTTTATATTTATCAACCATAAACACAAATGTACATTAATCAACCAATCAACAAGTGTTTGCTAAATACCTGCTACATGCTGGACCCCTTACTGGGTCATGGGAATACAAAAAGACAGAAAAAAACAATTTCCATCCTCAAGCAGGATACCTTCTAATGGAGGAGTGAATGGATGCATTAAAAGGCATTTACTAAGTGCTTATTATAAGCAAAGCATTGTGCTAAGTATGGAAGATGCAAATGGAAAAGCAAGACAGTGAGGTCTATTAAGTCACTCAGTCAACAAACATTTATTGAGTATCTACTATGTACTAGTCACTGTGTTAAGTGTTATAGATACAAAGCAAAGTAAAAATGGTACCTGATCTCAAGGCACTCACATTCTGGACAACATATGAATAACCATGTACAAACTACATGTGGGATAAATGGGAAATGATCCTTTAGAATTACAAGGGATCAGGAAAGGCTTCCTATAAAGGTGGAAATTTAGCTGTGACTTGAAGGAAGCCAGAAAAACCAAGAGGCAGATGTGGGAAAGGAGGCTGTTCTAGGCATGGAGACAGCCAGTAAAAATGCCTGGAGTCAGGAGATGGCATATCCTGTTCCCAGCAAGAGCAAGGAGGCCTTTGCTGTTGGATTGCAGGATACAGGACTGGGTGTAAAGTGTAAGAAGACTGGAAAGGTGGGTGTAGGGGGAGCGATCGATTAGAAAGAGTTTTGGATGACAGGGGAATTCAAATTTTGATCATGTAGGTGATAGGAAGCCACTGGAATTTATTGAGCTCACATTTTAAAAGAAGACAATCACAGTATCCCCAAAGTCTTAGTTCACTTTAATAATTAGAAGTACACCAAGGCTTTTGGGACCTCCTCTCATATTATAGGATTATATCTTGACTTGCTTGTGAATTGTATTTAGGGGAGTAGTAAGTCTCATTCTCTTTCACACACAACAAAGTCCAGTAGCAAGACAAAAGTCAGGACATTTGACAATAAACTGGGATGCTATGCATGACTTTGGCATCTTCAATTTTTGACCAAGCTCTAAGTGCTCCATAGTGCCTGCTCTGGTTGCCTTCAGGACCATCATAACAAATTGTTCTCATCTGCCCATTCAGTTGGGGAAATCCTCATGTGCTTGGGGCAGACACCCCCCCCCCAACTCAGGGAGGTTTAGCACCTCTGGTGTGAGAGCTCATTAAACCCTTTTCAGAGCTACTCATCTACCTTTGGTGTTTACCTTTCACCCAACTCTCACCTGTGCTCCAAGAAGCTGTAACTCATCCAGTGACCACACCCCAGTAAAACTATTTCAGTAAAATGCTCTGGTTGAGGGTAGTTGGTGAGTTAGGGAGACATCTACCTCAAGCATATGAGGATTTCCCCTGGCATAATAGGCAGATCAGAATATATACATATATGTATGTATGTATATATATATATACATAAATACACATACACGATAAACAAACACATATGCATAGAGATAAAGTTTTAATAGTTTAAAACTGAACGAAGATTTTGGGGGGTACTCTGGGTATACTGGCCACATTTAAAAAACACATGTATATATGAATATTATATAATATACATATATGTATGTACACACATTGTATCCACATGCACAATGTGTATGTATGTATGCACGTGTGTGAATTAAATGGGACAAGAGGAACACATGTCCTATTCAATACCTGCAGCACGGGGCAAGAACATAGCTTTGGGGGCCAGCCTAACCTAAGCAACTGTATCCTTCTGTCACATATTTTAACATAGTCGTGCACATCCTCATAATCAAAAGGTTCTGGGCTTCCACTAGCTGAGAAGTTTTCTTTTTATTAGCAATATCTCAGTGATTATGCCCTTACAGACCCAGGATTGATTTTGATGTTTTACTTGAGGAAAATCTAAAACAAGGCTTCATTCATAATGAAACTGCTGCCAGGATAACCTACTGACTTTTCAGGGAGATTGAGCATCATGTAGTCTCTGAACTCGCAGGCCACTGTGTCTTCCCCTTCTCTTCTAAGCATCCCCCTACCTCTCTTTCAAAGCATCACTTCTTTGGATCTTTGGCAATAGTGTTAAAGGGAGGACTCACTCCAGTACGGACCAGACTCAGGGAGAAGTTTGTTATTTTTAGATTCCACTCCACAGAACCCTGGAGCTCTGTAACAATTGATTAAAGAGCTAACAGGTAGAGAGGTAATGGAATGGTACTACAAAGGAGACCTCACCAGGGGATGATGACATACAACTCAGTAGACCATTAAATTGCCTCTCTTGATTTGTTCCAATAAGATACATGCAGTTTTAGCAACACACATTTTGTACTATTTGAAGTTTCATTCAGATCTTTGTGATTTTTTTTTATGTTCCACCTGACCTAAAAATCTCCCTACAAATAGAACAATGTCTATAGTAAAATCTTTGGTAAATTTGGGTCCTTTCATACTTTTAAATGAAAGTTTCCCATGTATATGTGGCATCAGAAGACTCTAACATTTGAAGGAGACAACTGACACTTCTTCAATTATGCAAATTATGTCAGACATAAAAAGCTGGATTTCTAATCTACTAAGCTCAGCATAATGCAAAGGTCATATCTTCATTGCTAGTATATTGGTGAGTTTCTTTCTGATTACAAAAAAGACTGGGATTCAGAAGAGTACAGATGCAGACCTGGAAGGTTCCTCAGTAGCCATGCAGCCCAATCTCTTGATTTTACAAAGGAGAAAGTGGACCCTTTGAAAGAAGTGAAGTAACTTGCCCAAAGTGGCAGAGGGAATAAGTACCAGAGGTATGATTGGATCTCAAAATTCCTGACCTAGTGTTCTGTCCATTTTACCAAGCAGCTTCCCCAATTTTCTAACAAGAAACTCATGACTTTATATTATTTTGGGGGAGTGCTCTGGTAGGAAAAAACAAACTTAGAATAAAAAAAATTGTTTGCATTTTAGTTCGCTGCTAACTAGATGTTTGACTTTAGGAATCACTTTACTTCTCTATGTCAGATCCCTATTCTGTAAAGTAAGTGTAATAGTATTTGTCCTACCTACCTTAACTCTTAGTTGAGAACATCAAACAAGGTATTTAAAAAGAATTTGGTAACTGTATTGCTATGTGTGGTTGAGTTGCTATGTTTGCACTAGTGGAATTAAAAAATAAATCACCATGTCAAGTATATTTCCCATTGCTTCAGTGCAGATTTCAATCTTACAAACGTTATGCAGTAAGAATAATACTGAAGCGATGATTTAGACCTCATTCTATCGCTAATTCCCCACTCAACTGTAAGTGATCTTTCTCAAGGGTAGGTATGACCATGTCACACAGCCTTCCCCCACTCAATAAGTTATAGTGGCTCTGTGACACCTTCTTCTTATAGCATGCTTTCCATACCTTTCTGGGTTTTTTTTTTTATTTTACACCCCTCTATGTACTCTGTGATCCAGTAACACTGACCTCCTGGATGTTCCTTGAATAAGACACCCAATCTCCCAGTTCTAGATATTTTCACTAGCTATCCTCCACACACAGAAAGCCCTCCCTCTTCATTTCCACCTCCTGGCTTTCCTAGCCTCCTTTAATGTTTCAGTTAAAATCTCACCTTCTATAATAAGCATTTCCAAAACCTTATCTGCCTGCCTGGCTGCCTTCAGTGGGAGATTTGTTCTTCTTTGTCACTTTGTGGGTTCTGTAGTTCAAAAATTTATTTAAAGTCATTTTTTACATGTATTGGAGGTGGCAGGAGCAGGAGCCACACAGAGGTCCTATTTTTAGTCCACTATCTTGGCTCCACCCTACCTGTGTAATATTTAGCACCTGTGGACCTTCTATCTCCATAGATGGGTAGATTTAGGGTGTCCTCTCGTAGCTCTCATTTCTGAAGCATGACTCATGATTTAGTAGCATTAATCTTTATAATTTTAATTCACTATTAATTTTTGTGTGCGTGATTTTTCTTTGTACATTGTTTTCTTTGCCATGTTTCCTTCACTTTTTATCAGTTTAGAGCCAATGATTATTAAATTACTCCAATCTGTTTTCTAATTCAGTTGTTTTTGCTGAGATACTTTATAGCTTCTTTCTTTCTTTCTTTCTTTCTTTCTTTCTTTCTTTCTTTCTTTCTTTCTTTCTT
>CM053596.1:188657823-188684714 GCA_028646575.1 Pseudocheirus occidentalis | reverse complement strand
CTCCCTTTCCCTTCTCTCTCTCCTCTCTCTCACTCTCTCCTTCCTTCTTTCCTTCCTTCCTTCCATTTATCCTTCCTTCCTTCCTTCCTTCCTTCCTTCCTTCTTTCCTAAGAAAGTTGATCCCTCTGCTTTAACTTTTTTTTTCTTTAACATTTCTTCTTGCCTTCTGCAGTAATTATCTCTTACGTGACCCATTCTAACTTAAAATGAGTTTGTTGCTTGGGTATAATTTTGTACCTAATACCATGCTGTTAGTTCCTTTTTCCAAGTCATTCTATTTATAATTCTCATTTCTTTTCTGTTTTTTCCCTGTAGAAATGTCATTTAATGTATATAATAATGTTTTTTAGCTTGTTTTTGCAAACAATCCATTTCAGGAAGTGTGGTTGAACTTGTGCCCAACAATGTTTTCCTTTGAAGTTTTACTTGTTAATATTTTGGAGTCACTTTCTTCTCTTGGGTTTTTATCTTGATTATCCCTGCCATCATAATAGTGTTTTTATGGTGGGATTATTTTTTGTTCTGTTTTGCTTTATTTTCTCATTTTTCCAGCCTACTTCACAACATCGCACTTTAGGTTAAAATTTGGATCCATGTATCCAATTGTTTTGGCTGGAATGTGTGGGACTGGCCCAGACTTCCTTTCCTCATTATTCTGATGTAGGCTTCAGACTAGGTTCAAAGATGAACCTGATATGTCAGTTTGCCCTTTGGGTCAGAGACACATCACTACTACCTGCTTCTGAACTTGATTCTTGTTCAGTGCACAGTCTCAAGTGAACACTGAGTATACAGAATATTTATGATCTTATAAGTTAACCCACTAGTAGAATAAAAATATCTTAATTGTAGGTAATGTTTCAGTTTCTGACTTTGTATAGCCAGAACCCACCATGATGGTTTTTGCTGGTACTTCATAAATGTGTGTTGAATTGAATCAATTAGGATGTATTATCCTGTATGATGGTTATCTGCGTATATATCATATGGATAAAACTGTAAGCTTCATGAGGCTCAGGATTCTGTCTTGTCTGTACTTTGCATCTCCGAAGTCTACCAGGGCACTCAATACAGAGTAGTCTTTGAACATAATAGGCATTGAATATACATTTTTAAATATAAATTTGAATTTGAATGAGTATATTTTTCTTTAGTCTAATCAGGCCCTGGGTCCAATAGGTACCCGTATTTCTTTCTTGGAAGGAAGAAGAGCTAAGTCTGTTTTTCTTTTTAAAAATTATTTTTTGTTACATTTTAAGTTTCAAACTATCTCCCTCCCTGCTGCCCTGCACTAAAGAAGGCCACTATTTCGTGCAGATTTAGAAATATATGTAAACTCATACTATGCATGCTTCTATTTATCAGTTCTTTCTCTGATGGTAGATAGCAGCTTCCTCTGTAGTTGATTTGTAGTTGATTTGAGTATTTACAGTACTCAGAATAATTTGCTTGTTCAGAATTATGCTTCAAATGACATTGTTGTTACTGTATATAACTTATTTCATGCAAATCCTTCCATGTTTTTCTAAAATAAACCAGCTGTTTATTTCTTATGGAACAGTAGTATTCCATCACAATCAAACCTGTTTAGCCATTCCCCAAATGATGAGCATCTCCACTAAGATCCTGCCTCATACCCTCATTAGTTGGATGGCCCCAGGCAAATCACTTAGCCTCTATGAGTCCCAGTTTCCTCATCTGTAAAATGGAGATGATAATGGTATCTACATTATAGCACTATTGTGAGGATCAGATGAGATTCTATGTATAAAATGCTTTGTAAACCTTAAAGCTACGTAAATATTAGGTATTATTCAGCAGCCCAATGGTAGAGTTCCAGTGTGGGAATCAGGGAGACCTGAATTCAAATTTCACCTTCCAAAATCACTAACTTTTTAATCATGGGCAAGTCACTTCTCTCTTTCTGCCTCAGTTTCTTTGCCTGAAAAATGAGGATAATGATAGCATCTATCTTATAAATTGGTAATGTCAGCTCTTAAATCACTATGCAGTTACTCTTTCCTCATCACAACTTTTCCCATCTTCCCCATCATGGTTTTGGTATATGGGGGTTGGCGTAAGAAATTAAATGGAAATTTGGGGGGAGTTTTGTGGAAGCCATAGATGATAAACAAAGGCCAACAGATTATACAGGAAAAGTTTAGAAAGTCAGAAATGCATAAAATATATGTATAGTATTGTATGTCAACATATTTTATCTTTTAATACTATAATAATTCAGAATTCTTCTCTGGTACAAAAGGAAGGACAAAAATTTTATGCAGATTTTTCAGATTGTAGGGGGTACTGTATCCCTAACACATGTGATAAGGAAGGGATGACAGTATAAATGTTAGCGATCACTAATAGTAACATAACCATTAGAATTAGTATTGAAAGGAGATGGCACCTATACAGTGTGAGCCAGTCAAAGGCTCCTCTACCATAGAGCCATGTCAGTGGACAATTTGCTTCTTCGTGTGCTGCCTTGGCTCCTTGACTATTTTTCCTAATCTCCACTAATTGCTTTATGATGGATAAGTTACATAACCATGCCCCCTTGCTATCTTGGCATGCATTTAGCTTAGACCATAGTCATGTGGACAAAGACACATAAAGCTGATAGATCAGATGCTCATACAAATGTACAACAGACATAAAGACAACATGACCACAAGAGCCCAGAGCTGTGATTCCAGTGCTGGCACTTTCTACATTTTGCCATGTGATACAACCAGAAGAATCCCAACTCTTCTCTTGGGCATGGACAACAAGGAAAATAAAAGTACACAAGGAGGCTCAGGGCAGGCATCCAAGTAAGCCTCCATGCATGAAGAATCAGGCTCCTCTTACACACAGGTGCAGTGTAGCCATGTCCCCAGGCATAATTGGCCAGGCAGCCTTTGATGGGGTCACAGCCCAGGGTATTCCAGGTGGAGTGGGGATGAGCCAAGCACAGTGGGACTATGGGGATTTTGTGCTCTTGCCATGGGGGGACTAGATGCTCAGTTCAAGTTGTATATAATTAATTTCCTTGTCATAACACCTGTGAAAGCCAGGTGCAGGCTAGATGGGAGAGGAGAACAATGGGAAAAGGGAGTGTATACTCTATTGGGTGCAGAAGGATCAACTTTTCTTCTCTCTGAAGGTAAAGGAGGGCAGATATGATACATTCTCTCAAGTGGAAAGAAATATAGAACTACTTATCCATCATGCCATTTCCTAAAATAAACAAAACCTATAGTGGTATGTGTGCAATCACACTAAACCATTTGCTTTATGAATTCTTTATGACCTTACAGTACATTAGACTCCAGTGTTTTTTCCTTATCTTTTGAACTTTTAATGGTGTCTTAATATTCTTGAAATCATCTGGAGGTATTTGTCTTTGATTAGGAGCTAGTGAATCAAATGTACGGACCTTTAGGTCAAGTGCCCTTTGAAACAGTCGAAGGTCACGATGAAAATGGAACATAATGAACAAGCAAGCCTGTTGCCATTCGTAAAATTAATGATTCATTGCTGTAGGAGTGAGAACATTTGAAATCAAAGTTACTGTATTAATTAAAATGCTTAATGGCTTGGACAGCAGAGAAAAGACATTGATGAAGTGTTTAGGATGATATTACTTCATGATATAATATGGGCAATTTAAGGAAAATAAATATTTTGAACTATGATGGACAAATTTCACGTAATTATTTCCGTCTTCTCTTTCCCCATTCATTCAGTGGGGTGGAGATAAAATAAAGGGAGGGGAAAGGGAATGAGCATTTCTAAGGAGCCTCTTATGTGCCAGACACTGTAATAAGCACTTTACAAATATTATCTCATTTGCCTAAGGTACAAGTTTGTACAGATGACAGCTTCTCTCTGACACTTAGGAGGAAAAACACAATTCAATTAAACAAATCTGCACGTATTGAATGCCTAGTTTATGTATGGCCCTGCAGGAGAGACAGTGTTCTACAAAAATGATAATTCACATTTATATCATGTATTAATGTGTACCAAAGCATTTTTCCTTGATATTTCTTTGAGATATGTAGCACATTATTATCTCCATTTTCAGATGAGGCATCTGAGTTTAAGTGGATTGGCTATGTTAACATTGCCAGCAAATACATGAGGCAGATCTTGAACTCAAGTCTTATGATTACAGATTAATGCTTATTCCATTACACCACCTGACTTCCACTGTAGCCCATTGCATCTCTGTTCTCAAGACATTTACTCTCTAATAAAAAAGGTAATAAAAGGAGCTAGCATTTATTTAAATAGGACTTTGAAGCACGGAAAGCATTATCTCATTTAATCCTCCCTACAGCCCTGGTAGGTATTATCATCCCCATTTTATAGATTTAAAAAAAACAACTGAGTCAGACAGGGGTTGATTTGCCTAGGGTCACAATGAGCCAAGATTGGAACAATCTTCTTGATTGCCAGTCCAATATTCTATTCATTGAACCAAGTAACTGACTCTATCTAGAAGTAAAGGATGTACTCATAAATCAATAATTCAAGGCCTTATGTGATAAGTGCCATATGAGTAGTACAAATGAAGGAAGAGCAAAGAATGGATAGAACCTCAGAGTAAGTTGAATAATGATAATTGACAAAAGAAAGAAGTCAGAAGTTCTCAATTCTAAATTTGTGCTGGTTTAATCTGCCAAGGAGAATGACTTGAGAGTGATGGTGAAAGATGTCAAGTTCATATCCTTTGAAAATGCATTGAAGCGGGGCGGCTAGGTGGCGCAGTGAATAGAGCACCGGCCCTGGAGTCAGGAGTACCTGAGTTCAAATCCGGCCTCAGACATTTAACACACACAAAAAAACTAGCCCTGTGACCTTGGGCTAGTCACTTAACCCCAACTGCCCTCCAAAAAAGCAAAAAAAAAAAATGCATTGAAGGAACTACTAGAGACATATGGTAGAAAGAAGAGATGAGTTAGAGATGATGGTTGTGGTGCTGGTCTGATAGGAGCTAAAAGATTATCAAATTGAAGGGATTAAGCTTGTTCTGATCAATCCCAGAGGGCAGGATTAGTAGTGAATAGTGGATGGAAGTTGTAAAGAGGTAGATGTAGGCCTGAGGTAAGGAAAAAAAATCCCAATAATTAGAACCATCAAAAAGAGAATATACTGTCTCAGGAAGTAATGGGTTTCATCTTGCTGGAGGTTTTAGAGAAAAGGCTGGGTAATCATTGTTGGGAATATGGTGGAAGAGATATTTCTTCACAGGTGGCTGGCTTATAGGACATGGGCTTTTGAGATCCCTCCCAACTCTAAGATTCTGTGATGTGGTAGAAGGGAAAGTAAAAATACAAGGAGTATCTGACAGGTGGTTAGGTAGGGGAGACAACAAGCATATAATACTTTAAAAAACCTTTGGTAATGAAAGGAAGATGAAATACAGTTCTGAATCTTGAGGGGCATTAAGGAAAACATTTTGAATGTTGTGCTTTTTAACTTTTTAAAGGGCAAAGTATGCCTCAATATGTTTATAGATGAGAAGGTGTTGGTAAAGAGGAGGAAATTGAAAATGCTGGAATTATTGGGAATACTTGATTGATAGCCATGATTTATTTCCATATAAAACCTATTAAATAGCTCAGATCTAAAAATGGAATCTGAAGACGCTCTGTGGGCAACATTCAAATGAACTCACTAACAGTGTGTCAGCAAGGAGATATCAAACATATTCATGAGAATTTGTGATAATAATTTAGGGTTGTATTTGATTCCAGAAATTATAAAAGGATTATACTTAAGGAACCCAGACCTAGTGATCAATATAGATCATACAAGTGGAATATGGTTGGATTAATAATCTATGAGGGACAGGTTTTAAATCATGGACATATTCTCCTGCCTGGATTCAGTCCAACTGACCATGTGGAAACTGAAGGGGAGGTAGTTTGTGACCATTCATGACAAAGAAGCTAATACTATGTATTGTTAAAAGGTCTTTTAATTGGCCATGAAGTTAGGGGAACTGATAATACTGGGAATTTTGAGCCAGAACTGAGTGGTTATTCAAAAGGGGTAACTGATATTTTCATTGCTCTACTTTTTTGGTAATGAGAAGGCAGGCTTACTTTCAATTTCCTGCAAGAGCGGGACTGGAACTGTGCTTTCTTCCAATCTGGTGTAGTGGCTATTCATATATGGTTACATCAGTTGCTGTTGTTTGTTATTTCCTGATAATTGGCAAATAGGTATTCTGGGAGGGTCACTTTGTGAATTTAGGAGATCTAGATGTCTTATCAGTGTCCCCAGAGTTCCCACTGGTGAACAGAGATGATTGGTAAAAGTGGCAGTGGCCATCAGAAAATGGTAGTGAAAGGAGCTATAGATAGATGTCAAATGGTCACTTGAGGATTGCAGTAGCATCATCAAGAAAGCATTTTCCTATGCACTAGAGGAGAATATCAGCTATGAGGATTATCAGCTAGAGAAATGTACTAACCTTCCTTAGTCCTCAGACAGCTACACCTAAGGGTAACTCTATGACAACTTTATAAGGGGAAGTGAGAGAAAGACTTCCAGGTCTAGGAGTCAGGAGGCATCCCTTTGCTACACATGTTTGCCACATGTCCCACAATGCTATACTTTGTACTTTAATTTTGTGACAACTTTCCCCACAGACCTTATGGGTATCTGTAAGAGAATATACTCCCAGACACTTTAATAGAATGTTTTTATAACTATTGTTCTTACTATTCCATCTTAACAAATATTCTATCTAAAAGTTCATTGAAGCTACCGGTTGATAATCAGCAGAAAGCACACTGATGGGGGCTTGTGAATGACAGTACTGTAAACACCTACTTCTCAGTTTTACCTTTAAATTCTGAGAGTACATATTCAGCCACCCTCTGGGGAATGGCACCACCCGTGCAAGTGGGGATTTGAAAAGTGGCCCCAGATGTGGTATTTCACAAGGAAACAGTAGAAGCTGTACAACATATCACTATAGGTTGTAAAAATCTAGCAAGCATGAACTGGTGATTGTTAGAAATTCACTATTTTCATGGGATAACAGCTGTCAAATCCCCAATAGTTCAAATGCAGAACCCAAAATATTTTGGAGAATTCAATGAATACTATACTAGACCTATGCAATTAGTACAAACTAAACTAAATTGTATGAACATAACATGAATCCATAAAGACTTCAAACAATGTTTTTAGTAGTTTTAAACCTATGGTTGTATTGCCGAGTATTAGTAATGCCCAAGCTACATGGAATGAAACAATTCCAAAGTATAGAGAATTAGGAGAGGGGATCAAAATTGTTTGGGAACAGGATGAAGTGTATTTCATCCCTGCTGAACTGTCTGCTAATGACATTCTACTGAGAATGCTTTTTAGTGATCCTATAGAAGATAAACTTATGTCTGCAACTTTTATACAGCTACAAAAAAAGCATTTGTTTTTAACTACCTGGGCTATAACTGTAGGATCCTACATCAAGAACTGGTAGGGATTTCAGAGGTCATCTAGAGCCAGAGGTTCCCAAACAGCCTCCCCTTCCTTCTCCCCCTGCCCCATTTCCCCAGGAAATCTACTTTCTTTAACCCTTTAATGGAATTTTTTAAAAGTATTGCATCATTTCAAAAATAGTTTTTTGAAATGATGCATCTTAAATTTAATAATTTGTTGTAAATTTGTGGAGGGGGGTTCCTGCATTGAAATTTGGATGATACAATATTGTTTCACATAACTTTTTAGTACTGTATTGTAAACAAGTCATTACAGGCACATATTCCTGCTGATGCATGTTGGACTTCCTGACAAATTTGCTGCATGTTGGCCTGCCAACACTTGCTTGTTAAGACTTGTTGGTGGACTTGACTGATGGGTTATAACTTGCATTTTATGTGCTTATTCGGAAAATAATGTAATCACTGTGACTTTAACTCTGTTACAACAACAGATAAAACATGTATGAGCAATTTTTTCACAATTTTCTTCTTTTCTTTTCTTTCTTTATGCTTCCACCAACCACTTATTTTTATTCAATTCCCCTAATTATACCCAAGGCTACTACTGCCCAATCCTGGATCATTCTAGTGACCCCCTCATCCCCCAAGGGACGGTATCACCTGTTTTGAGAACCTATTAGTCCAACACCCTCATTTTATGGATGAGGAAATTGAGGACCAAGGAAGTTGTGATGTACTGAAGGAAGGTCACAATGATAGTAAGCATAAAAGGTAGGATTTGAACACAGGTCTTTGTCCTCATAGTCAGTGCTTTTTTCAGGGTCCCTATCAAATATTAAAAATAAAAAAAATATATAGCCACATAGTGATGCCTCAGGATGATTGCTGTCTGGACCCCTAGATAAGAAGAATGAGATGATGATGATTGTGGCAAAACCCAACATTTATATAGCATTTTAAGGTTAAGGTTTGTATTGTACTATACATGAATTACCTTATTTGATTAGTGCCAGGACGAGAATGTGATGGAAAGCATTAAGAAGAATTCTTTAACATGTGATGCCAATAAAGATAAATGTAAACTAACTTGGTCATAACAAAGATATGAAAGATCCATCATTATTCTGAAGCAGATACTGGATAACTAAAAGAGGCAAATTTCTCCTGCAGAAAAGAAGAAATAGGTTATCTATTAAAGAGGGAAATAAGCACTCAAAAACAATTTTGTAAGGGAGGGCTTCTGACTAATTGTGTAAAAGTTACAGTCATGATCCAGGAAAGGTCTTTGTGTTTGTATTCTCTGGCATACAGTAGGTGCTTAATAAATGCTTCTTAATAATTTGATTTATCTTTTGGGGGAAGGGGTGGGGTAAAGGAAGAAGTACCTATTAGTTATACCGGGCATTGTGCTGAGCATTTTACAAACATCTAATTTGATATTATCCCTTTGGTCTAGCTTTTCTGAAACTTAAGAAACAGTGAAATAGAAATGAACTGTGAACTCCTAGAATTCAGTGAAATAAACTTTATTGTTGTATCTGAAATGGGGCTGTATCCTTGAATAGGATCTGCCATTGAGACATACCAGGGCTGACTTCATTGACTAGAAAGCAACCTCACCTTGGTATCATGAATAGTGTTACAATAATTTGATCAATCCTTGCTTCCACCCCAGAATCCATTCTATTGACAGCAACTCCTTCCACTCTAGGAGAAATATTCCTGGTTTAAGCTCATCAGGAAAGAAGGGCTTTAAAATAAAATGAGAAAGAGAATGAAATTAGAGCAGACAGGTGAGACTTGGGATGGCAGAAAGAAAAGAAGGGATCCTTCTGGGTTGCTCTCCAACTCATACCTGGGAATGCAGCATGGAGTTAGTGTGTTCCTCTTTTAGAAAATAAAAAGAGAAGAGAGGAAGCCCAGTAAGCCTCACTGTCAGAGACTGTCTCTTTGGGAGACCTAGCAGGCAAAGATAATTGAGCAACAGTGCACTGGCTCAGCAGTCAGAGTGAGCAAGGCAAGTACAGAAGAAAGATTCAGAACAGCTGTGGACTATGAGGAAATACTGCAATACTGCAAAGACAGACAGGAAAGTCAAGGACAGGCAGAGGGAGAAGGTTACAGTCTGGAGGGAGGATCTTACAGGCAGGAGCCAAGCAAAGGGAGTTGGTAGTCTCAACTTCATTGAATACTAGGTCATATGATTCACAGGCACTTGAGCTACAGGGTCAGATAGCCCTCTTTCCATTAAAAAACAGAGACACATAGAGAAACTTTCACAGAACAAGGTCCCAGCCTTCATGCTGTTGTAGAACTTTAAAAAGAAGGGGAAAGAATGCTCATTTCCTTGGTTTCGGTTCTGTTAACAAAAAATCAAGTTTATCTGGATTCATTTTAAAGAAAAATCTGTACCCTGGCTAGGCAGAGGAATGGGATTTTATGTTCATGTCTTGTATCTGTGTATATTCCTGCCTGTCAGCATCTGCTTTCACACAAAATAGCTGCTCACATCAGAAGTCTGGATTATGAACCTGCATTGAGGCTTGCTAATAACAATAAGGCTAATTTGGGGTCACAGGGAAAGTGCCTGTGGCAAAAGCAACAGAGGTATTTGTGGAATTTGCCAAGATTGTGGGGCAGCACCATTACTGGTTTAGGCAGGTTTTACGCAGAACGATGAGACAAGGTGGAGTGAATAGAAAGCAGGTTGTAGTCAGGCAAGAGTGGGTTGGAGCCAGAATGGCTGGTGAGAGTGAATTATGAAATTTTTAATGTGAAGCCTTTACACCTCAGGAATCAATAAATGCTACAAATCAAGGTTTGAGTATTATTTTGTTGAATGCGTAGACTTGACAAGTGCTGGAGTAAATGGTAATAGTAAAGATTAAACTTTAAAAGTATGTCTCCTATCTTTTTTTAAGAATCAGAAAAATGGTTGTTAAACATTCTAACATGTTGCTAGAATGTCTTTCATTGTATGAACTTGGGTAGATCAATTAAGCTCTCTGAGCCTCACTTTCCTTATTTGTAATGGATCATTAGAAGACTTTACAGAGGTATTTTTAAAAATCACATGGATCATCAATGTATAACACTTTGTAAACCTTAATATAAATATCAGCTATTATAATTATTGTTATTATCATCATCATCATCATCATTATCATAATTATTATTATTATTATCATTCTTATTATTATTATTAAGCAGTTGGAGTAAAGTGACTTGCCCAGGGTCATACAGCTAGTAAGTATCCAAGACAGGGTTTAAACTCAAGTCCTTGTGACTCCACAGTCCCATAGGTTTCCAAAGTGAATTGGGCCTTGGAACAATCCAGGGGACAGTAGTATCCTGAGGTACAGTTGGGAGGCATTGAATAAAAATAAGGGTGTGGTGGAAGCATAAGGAAAGAAGAGAAGATAATTTTGAAAAACTATTTGTACATGTTTCATCTGTTGTGTAAAAGAATTAAAGTCATAGTGATTACATTATTTTCCAAATAAACACACAAAATTCAAGTTACAACTTATCAACGTCAAGTCCACCAACAGGTCTTAACATGCAAGTGTTGGCAGGTGAAAGCATCGTGTGTTGTTGGGGAGTCCAGAATGCATAGACAGGGATATGTGCATGTAATAACTTGTTTACAATGTAATACTATATGCTTATATGTTACAATATTGCACCATCAAAATTTCAATGCAGGGAAAACCCCACAAATATACAATAAATTATTAAATTTTAAGATGTATCATTTTTTTAAATATGAAAATTAGAAAAATGTTAAAGGGTTAAAGAAACTAGATTTCCAGGGGGGTGGTAATTTTTTTAAAAGGGAGTGGGGGGCCAAAAAAGTTTGGGAACCTTTGCTCTATCTATTGAACTACCTGGTTGTCCCAGTTATTATCATTTTGTCTGTTCAATTCCATCAAGGAAACAGTGGATAAATGCTGACTACTTATGAGACTCTCTGCAACTATGAGAGGAAAGAGAGACCAAAAAGAAACAGAAACAGGTTAGCCTCAAGAAGCTTATTATTTTATTGGCACACCTTCCCTGGCCATCTTGACATCTGTTCAGTCATTTTAGTAATGTCTGACTGTTTTCTTGGCAAAGATACCAGAGTGGTTTGCTATTTCCTTCTGCAGCTCATTTTACAGATGAAGAAACTGAGGCAGAGTTAATAAGTATCTGAGTCCAGATTTGAACTCAGGTTTATTTCTGTCATCTTGCACATCTTGTCATCTAAGGGTTAATTGAAGTTTATGGGGATCCTTGTTACTATTCTTCCCAGACAGAGCTTGGCAAACAAAACCTGATAAAAGGGCATGCTAGGAATGCTGGGGAAAGGTGAGGCAGAGAGAGAAAAGGAAGGCTGTGGCTAGTTTGACTGAAACAGAATGCCTCTCTTGACTGGATGCTAATGTGAGCCACTAGAAAACTGCAAAGCAGGCATTATCCATTAAAGAAAAATCAGGTGAGAGGCTCTCCTTCAGAAGCTGGCTTTATGCCAAAACGCATCCTAGAGCTTCTGGAAGAGAAAATGCTCTATCCACCTTTGAGACTGCCACCCCATGTCAATCCACCCTCTCAAGACAAACAGCTACACCTCACTAGAAGCAATTCTTCCCTCCCTGTGCAAACAAACCCCAATGGATGATTCACAATTCCTCCGTATCCAAAATCCACTAAAGCTCTCAACCCAAAAAAGAATATAGGGAAATAAAACAATTTATCCAGAAGGGATTTGAGGTCATTTACTGATAAATAATAACAATGATAATTGTTTTTTATCATTATCATCAAAAGAAAAATTCAGGAAGAGTGACTGGAACAGACCAAATGACTAATGAAAAAAATCTGTATGTTTATATGTTGGAGTTGAAAACACACAGGGGCCCCCTGACACCCCCACATACAGCATTTACTGGATATGCACAATTGGAGAATGTTTAACAAGATAAATAAAAAATACAATGAAATATAGATAATATTAGTACGTGGTTTTCTAAGTCAATATAAGACCCGTAGGATCCTTATGTACTGTTTAAGGGCCCCTGTTTCTGTTTAAATTTGACATCACTGCTGTAGATAATCTTGTCCTAAAAGCCTTGAGAGATCATTTCTTAAAATATCTCAGAGAGGAAAAGATAACTTAAAAAAAGTCAGTGATGATACTACTATAATAAAATTGAAAAGACAACAAGAGATCAGTAACTACTTATTAGTTTTCCATTTCTATAAAACCTTTCTGAAAAAAATGCACTGAGGGTATCCTTGATAAAAATGTGAGAAGAGAAGCAAACAATGATAGATTGTGCTAGGTGACAGATGTAAAGTGTTGGTGTGCTCAAGATTAGATTCATCTGTTGTCATTCCTAATTATTGTAGCTTTGCTGGTGTTTGGGGGTCATGATTAATGCCCAAGTATCACACAATCATAGGCTTTCAAACTTGAAAAGAATCCCAAAGGCCACCTAGTCCAATCTTTGCCCTGTTCTGGTCATCATACTCTGGCATGTTTTTCCAGCTTGTAGAAATGAATATAATACTCCAGATATGGTCTGACCAGAAGAGAGTACAGAGAGACTATATGGTTGTGGGGGAGAGTGTGGAGCGGGGTTTGGGGGAGGTGTTAATTGTTTCATAACTGGCTCTACCAGAAAAAAATGTATGTATTGTCTGCAACTTCCTGAGGTAAAAATATTCAAGTTGAAAACTGGAACAACTAACTCTCAAGCACTGCCACCCAACTTTCTATCATCTTCAAATTTGATAAGCATGAACCTGATAACTTCATCAAATACACTGGTAAAACTGATGAACATAACAAGGTTAAGAAGAGGTCCCACAACATCTCTGACATCAACTCATTAAGGACTGGGCAGCTAGGTGGCACAGTGGATAGAGCATTGAGCTTGGAATTAGGAAGATTCATCTTTTTGAGTTCAAGTCTGTCCTCAGACACTTACCAGCTTGTCACACTAGGCTGTGTCACTATGTCATTTAATCCTGCTTGCCTCAGTTCCTCATTTGTAAAGAAAAGGAAATGGTAACTCAAATGGTGTCATGAAGAGCTGGACATGAGTGATGAATGAACAACAACATTAGTGACTATTCTCTAGCTAGCTTCTAGAGTAGCAGCTCTCAAAGGGTGGTTGGTGGAAGCTGGCGATCTTCAACGTCTATCAGGAGGTCCATGAGATCAGAACTATTTCACAGGAATGCCCTGACATTATTTGCCTATTAAAATATTTCTCTCTTTTCAAACTACTTATATGTTTGAGGGCAGGATTTTCTTCATATACTTAAACCAAAAATAATCTATCACAACAGATTGAATGCAGAAGCAGGTTGAGAATCCAGCTGTCTTCTGTTAAGGCAGATATTGAAGAAATTTAAAACAATGCCACTCTTCTCACTGATTTTTTAAAAATAGTTATTTTCTCTAAAATATATTAATTATGTTAACATGTAATGGGCTTATTTGTGTTGTTTTAAATGAAGTAATAAATATTTTAATAATTTGACAATTGAATTTCCAACATGGTGAATATGGATATACATAACCCATATAAAGATAAGCTCTTTGAGTGTAAAGGGGTCCTGAGACCAAAAAATTTGAGAAATACTGATCTAGACCTTTAATCAATTTCAAATCTTCCTAATTGTGTCATCATTTAATCCCCATCTCTTTGTATACACAAGGACAACATGAAGGGGTTTGTCAACTGTTTTAAAGGAGACTAAATTATGTGTAGAATAGATACAAAAGGAATTAGGGCCCCTTATGGCTAAGGACTTCTTCTCTGAGATTACTTTCCATATATTCTGCATTTATCTTCTATGTGTCTAGTTATTTATGACATATTGCTTCCCCCATTAAAATGTGAGATCCTTGAGGACAAGGACTGCTTTTGCTTTCCTTTGTCTTCTCAGTACTTAGCAAAATTTGTGGCATAGAGTAAATGCTTAGTAAATACTTGTTGACTTTATTAACAGTGTGGTTCAGGAAAAAGAGAAATAGGTTTTGAGTCAGAGACCTAAGTTCAAATATCCCCTCTGATATTTAGTAACTTATGAAATCTTGATCAAATCCCTCAAGCTCTATTGGCATCAGTTCCCTTGCTTGTAAAATTATATATTTGGATGAGATGATTTCTGAATTCCTTTCTAGTTGTAACTGTATGATCCTATGATCTTGTAACCTTATAAAAATAAATGAAATTGAAGTCAGTCTGCTAAGACCAGTGTTTGATCAATTCCAAAACCACTGAACCTCAGTGCTGCAAGACACCTAGGAAGTCATCTACTCCACCTCAAGACTGAACCAGGCTCTTCTCTATGACATCCTTAGTGCTTCATATTCCAGTCTTGTCTTGAAGACCTTTGGTGCAGCATCCAGTGGCAAGTCATTGTATTTTGTCTAGCTCTAAATAATTGATTTTCTTTACATTGGGTGAGAATCTGCCTTTTGGTTACTCCATCTACCTCTCCTTAGTTCTGTTCTCTGACACCAAGTAGAATAGGCTTAATACCTTTTCCCATAGGATAATCTTTGAACACAGTATCATGTATTTTCTCCAAGGTTTGTATTCTTCAAGCTAAACATCTCCAGTCCTCATATGACATGATGCTCTTCAGCATCCTGGTCATCCTCTCTTGAGTGATCTGTAGTGTTTTCTTAAAAAAATAGGTGCCCACAAGTAAGCTTAAGGGTGGCTAGGACAGAATGCCAGTTTCCTCATCTATAAAATGAGCTGGGGAAGGAAATGGTAAACCTCTCCAGTATCTTTGCCAAGAAAACACCAAATGGGGTGAGGGAGAGTTGGGCATTACTGAAAATGACTTAAAAACAATAAGCAAACATAGTCCTCTATAAGTGATCTGACCAAGGCAGAGTACTGGGGTGACTTGTATATCCCTTGTTCATCCTGTGCGTCTTTGATCTCACACACTTAGGTCCCATTAACTTTTGGGGTTACCATTATTACACTGCTGAATCAAATGGAGTTTGTGCTCTAATAATATCCTTAAGACATTTTAAAAGATATACAGACCTACCCAGTCTTATACTTCTGAAACTGATTTTATTTTTGCTCCAAATGTCAACCTTAACATTTATTGGTATTAAAAATCTGTTTGGATACTAATACTGTCATTCAGTATTTTACCTATTCCTCCTACCTTTGTGTCATCTCTGAATTAGACAGGCATGTTATCTTTTCCTTCATTCAAGGCATTTATAAAAATGTTTACCAAGTCAGAGTCAAGGGTAGACTTGTGCCAGGGGTACCCCACTAGAGACCTCCTTCCAAGTTTACATTGATACATTAATAGCTATTCTAATGGAATTTTTCCATTCAATCTTCTGAACCTGTCTAAATGTGCCAGTGTCTTGACCACATCTCCCAATCTTTTGCACGAATAGCATAAGAGGCTTTGTTAAATGTTTTGTTAAAATTTATATAGCATTGGCATTCCTCTTATGTAAGGGTCTAGAAACGCTGTCAAAAAATAAGGTGAACGTTGCCGAACATGATCTATTGATGAAGCCATATTGGTTCTTGATAATGATTGCTTCCCTTTCTCTTGATGTTGTCTTCTTCTGTATATGCCTTTTAAAATCTAAGTGTAGGCTATATACTATGGATCCTTCTCTCAGAGTTAGCTTACTATCTTGCCCCCTTAATGTAGTGAATTACCCCAAGGGGTTCTAGGATCCTCTATTTTCTACTGCCAATGGATTAAATCCTTACCAAGCTTTATTTTTCCATTGTTAGGCACCAGTAGATTGCATTCCAATTCCATTTAGTCACTCAAGATCAATTAGCTTTATTTAGCAAAAGGGGATTTACTTCAAATATATAGTCAACCCCTCCACCCCTCGTGTTCCTCATTACTTCTCCTATACAACTTCAGTCTCTTAGGGATCTGTGGGTGAGAGAAGTATGTCAACTTAGCGCCATTCCTCCACAACAGCTGTCCAATGTTTATGGTCAGATGCTTCTTGATTGCTAGATGGGTTCTTATTTAAGCTCTCACTGGTATGGATCCAGAAGGTGGTTCTTTGCTTCTTAAGTCATTCATAATGAATGAATACAAGTGGCTGTGAAACCTGGCCTAGGTTCTGATTCCTGGATTGATGTGGCTTACTCTCCTAACCTTTCAAAACTCACAAGATTGGAAACTTCACTCTTTACACACAGAATGGAAAAGATAAGATCCAGAGGCCAAGAACCAAGGCTTCAATGGGTAAAAAACCCAGAGGTCTCTCCTTATACTGCCTTGTCTTTTACACAATACCATGTGAACAAAGCAACTAGAACAAGAAAAGGCAAAAGAGACATGGTATGTTGGCTTTCATAGCCAATCACAGCATCTCCCATTTACCATGTTGTTACCTATCACAAATCACTTACAGAATGTCTACAAATGCTCCACAGTACCTCTAGGCTATTTCCCTTACACATCTCCTGAAAGCCAGCTCCCTGGTCTCCTCCATTAGGAGAGACAATAACTGAGTCACATTATATATGTACCAGCCCCTCCATTACATAAGTTCCTGAATTTTCAAGTACAACTATGTTGTTATCTTTGGGTTACCACACCCCTTTCTTTCTCATTGGATTTTTTTTTATTTCGTTCCTCAGAATTTCATTGTTTAGTGCTTCACATCCTTCTTGGGTTGAGAGTACTAATATAATTTCAAGGCGTAAGGTCCTCCTTATCTTTTTCTGAACCTTTTGAAATCTCTTTTTCAAAAAACTTAGTGTACATGATTGACTTCTCTTTCTGTACAGAAATTTGGAGATGCAGTGGTTCCTTACCTTTCTCCCCTCCCAAGATTCCCATCAAATTCATCTTGGTAACCAGATCTTTCTTAATGTTGAGGATGAGGTCCAAAATAATAGTCTTTCTTACTACTTCCTCTTCCTTTATAGGATAAAATTACCTGTATCTAGACAAGCCAGTAATTCACATGCTATGCCACTTCTGGAATCAAGTGAGTTCCATCAATTGTTCAGATAATTGGTCCCCCATAATCAAGAAATCATAATTCCATTTTTGATTACAATATATTTCTTGAACTCATTTATTTCTTCTTTTTCTCCAAGAGGTCTATGTTATATTCCCATGATGATGTGATTTTTTTTTTGTTTGTTTGTTTCTCATTCTGTTGAACTTCACCAAAACATTCTCCTCCACATTTCATCCACCTGGTTGCTGGATTTCTTCATTGGAGTGTACATTTT
The DNA here is from genome assembly GCA_028646575.1 of Pseudocheirus occidentalis. NCBI lineage: Eukaryota > Metazoa > Chordata > Mammalia > Diprotodontia > Pseudocheiridae > Pseudocheirus > Pseudocheirus occidentalis. Next base: position 188,667,010 of record CM053596.1, on the reverse strand, counting down.
TAATATGCAGTACATTGATACTCTACCCCAAATCTATTCTTTTATTCCTTTTAAGCAAGATAAAGTCTATAAGATGTGTCGCAAAGCTTAAAATGCTATGTAAATGTCATCAATGTTATTACTAATATTATTACATTCTCCTAGAACTATATTTTAATCATGAGTCCCATTTTTAAGTGTTAATGATATCAACGTGGTCAAATGTGCCTCCTCCAATTAAGATCTTTAGTTCACTTTGATTGATACTCATTTTTTATGCAATTACATGCTGACATCTGAACTTAGGAATTTCATTGCTGGCTGCTTTCTTATACTATGTGTTTTATGTATGATGTAGCATCTCTACTAATATTCTTCCTATGTCAACTGCTATGCTTTTTGATGGTATCTAAATTGGTACAAATTCATGGGCAGTTTTCTCCTTTTCCTTTGCTTTTCAGTTTAAGGTTCTCTTTATAAGATCCTAGGAAGATATCAGTTTCATCAATCTCTATCATGTAGTCTATATCTCTAGCTAAAAATACATTATGCCTATAATCTATGGTTCAAAAATCCAAATCTTGTTCTCAGAAACCATTTTCTTAAACCAGCTGTTCTTTCCCCAAATCTGTCTTTCTCTTGCAAAGCCCACACTTTCACTTGGAAGCAGAGAGATAAACACCACCTGGACATCTAAGGTCTCAAGTTTTGTTTTTGATTTTTTGACCCAGAATTCAGTCTCTACCATGCTTTACATATTATTTCTAGTGGTATCATTCATCCCTGTGTGAATCGTTAGAAATGCCCTATGGTTGTCAGGTTTGACATGTCCTAGAAGGATCTCCATAATTTCCCATGAGAAGACCACAGCCTTCTCTCTTGTTAATATTAGGCAGTCAATAGCTTCTCAGCCTCCACGAGTAGGGATTCATTCTGAGTAACACTGCTCTTCTCCACTCAATCTTTATCGAATTTATGGGTCCCAATGTCAGCTGTGGATGCTACTTACAGTATCACTTCAGTCATAGCATCACCATAGGTCACTTGGAACACAGACACAATTTTTTCCAGAGAGTGTACCCCCATTTTTCTTCCATAGGAAGAATTTCATACCTGTTCCTTAGCACCTTCTAACCAATGGTTCTTTTCCTTCTGGTTCCCCTTCAATTATCTTCTAGCTCCCAACATGGGCTATGATTCTTTTCTTGCCCCTCCTTTTTCTTCTTAGTTTGTACTTTCTAGTCCTTCTCTGTTCACAATGATAATATAAAGAGCCCAGAAGCATTCCTCTAGACTTTTACCTTCTATTTTAGGAATAACAACAATAGCTAGCATTTATCTAGCGTTTTCTTTGTGGCAAGTTCTGTGATAAGAGCTTTATTAATATCATCTCTGTGATCTTCATAACACCCCAGGAGGAAGGTGCTGGATTGGAACTTGGGTCTTCCTGACTCCAGGTCCAGTGTTCTATCCACTGCAAAATTTCGTATTTAGCTGTTACTTTGCCAAGACAGAAAGACTCTAGAGGTTCACTGAGAAATTCCCCTTGCCTTCCATAATTGTTGGAAGTAAATAAAAATCTTAAATTATTGGGGCAGCTAGGTGGTGCAGTGAATAGAGCATTGGCCCTAGAGCCAGGAGGACCTGAGTTCAAATTTGACCTTGGACATTTGACATGCTTACTAGCCACGTGACTCTGGACAGGTCACTTAATCCCAATTGCCCTAAAAAAAAGCAAAAAATTTCTTAAATTGCTTTCCCTAATTGGTCTTTAGTCATTTAATTCCCAGCATATAGCATAATACCTAGAATACAGTAAGTGCTTATTAAATGCTTGTTGTTTGATTGCTTCAAGTAGATCCCTGAAGCCTTAGAGCTCCAAATACTACTACACATCCATGAGTGAATCTCTCCACTGGAAATTTTCCACACCAATGAAATCACATGGTCCAGACACTCCTACTAAAAACAAGCATTTTTAACAACAAAACATGTGGTGTAACAAGTCATCAGATGTATCAGGAAGCTGAAGCTCTTTTGTAAGCCTTTGTCGCACTAACTAGAATGATTGTAAATTCTTTGAAAGAACAGACTTTCAATTTTATCTTTATCTCCCCAGTGCCCAGTACAGTGCCTGGCATATAATGGTCACTTAATGAATGCTTGCCAAGTGATTCATTATTAGTACCTCTTGTAGACAGTTCTCTTGATGAAGTGCTAGAGCAGCCTGTCAACTCTACCTATTTGTTTGGTCTTATTTATTTGTTGCAAAGACTAAGAGAACTAACCTTGAACTTCACTGATGTAATGGGAGGCAATCCAGCTGTATGTATTAACCTGTGCCTCTTTCTTTTTTTTATGTAGTTGTTATTTTGTCAATTAGTCATGTCTGACTTTTCACGACTCCATTTGCTATTTTCTTGGCAAAGATACTGGAGTGGTTTGCCATTTCCTTCTCCAATTCATTTTTACAGATGAAGAAACTGAGGCAAACAGGGTTAAATGACTTGCCCAAGGTCACACAGCTAGCACATTTCTGAGGTCAGATTTGAAGTCAGGTCCTCCTCACTCTAGGCCAGCACTCTGTCCACTGTGCCATTTATCTGCCCTATCTTTTCTTACAGTTTTCCACCAATTTTTAGCAAAGACTTGTTGTCTTTGTACTTCTGTGGAGCTCCTCATTATGCTACCACTGATCTCCATCTAAGCACCCCCACCCACCCACACACACCCCACTGCCAGCAAGCCTAATAATAGCAGTCTTCTTCCCACCTTTTAATTCAGGAAGATGTTAGCTCAGCACATAGCAGAGTGCCTTATATGTAATTTTACTGTATCTTATAGTTTTGTTTTGTTTTTATATTTCACCCAATTTTCTGTAATAAACCATTTTTAGCTGCTAAGTTTTTCCTTTCTTCTTTTTTTAATCAGTATGAACATTTTTAGGAGGAAATTTGTGACTTAATATAATGTGTCAGGTTATTTAATAAGGAAAGAATGGGGGTAATTGGAAGGAAGTTTGTGGGTACACATTCTAATTGAAGGATTTGAGGTAACTGAATAAGTTTTATTTGTAACTAGAAACAAATCCTTGAGACATTTCTATTTCATAGAGAGAAAAAGAATCTAGACTGTTAGCATGCAGTGAAATAAATCTGGTTGCATCTCTTCATGACTGATGTCTGCTATTGTGTCCATTTCATGGAGCAGAGGGCTCTAAGAGTAATGTGATAGCTTGCCTTCTGCTGCCATCAATTTTCTGGGTGTGTGTTTTTTCCAGACTCTAGCTTTTCATCCCTGTTCTTATCTCTCATGGCAATCATCCTCTGAAGAGTGAAAAGGTCCAATGAATTGAAAAGGGGTGACAACTACTGTAGTTAAATGAATAGTCATGTTCACAGTATTTTGCCAGATGACACAAATCTTCATAGTCAGAAATTTTAGGTCCCAAAAATTTAGTTTGATCTTACACACCTGCTGTATAAGCCAACACACCATCCTGTGTTGTTCTAGAAAACAGCCTTGGGCAAACAACATGGGGGAGGGGCAGCTAGTATATGCAAAAGACTAATTGGCAAGTGGTGTTATTTGGTCACTTCATGGTGGGTTCTGATAATGTTGTGAGGATGTCACTATGCAATGTTGCTGGCTGACTTAGCTTTAGAGAGAACATCCATGATAACTAAGATTCTAAGACATTAGAAACATTAGAAGCAAATAACTAGATGAAAATGATGAAGGTTTAGAAACTTAATGTCATTAAGGTAAGAGTTCTGAATATGCTTTTGAAGACTGATGAGGAAAAAAAAATAGTGACAAACTAGAATACTGTCCATTCTTCCTTAAAATGTTGCTCACAGCCAGCCTTTCCTATCCATCACATGTGTTTCCCACTCAATAGAGTTCCTTATATTCTGCCTTCCTTTAACCTCTCCTGAGCTCCAGTTTCATATTTCCAAATAGTATTATTATCAGTTGTAATAGCATGGATGAGAAGGTAAAGGTTGTTATGGCCTTAAAATCAGATAACTTGAGTTCTAGACTCATGGTATCAAACTCAAAAGAGAAATGGCGGCTACCAAGACATACATCAGGATCCCTGTGACTGCATATTGATTTAAAGAACCACATATCAACATTATCTATGTTCTACTGTATTTTTATTGATTTTGTTAAATATGTTTCAATTGAAGATTAATCTGTCATTCAGTCACACTGAAGATTGTTGCTGGTAGGACCATGTGTTTGACACCACCATTCCAGAGTACTGGATCCCTCCCAGTCTCATTTCTCTCATTTATAAAATGAAGGTTGTTGTTGTTCAGTCATGTCCAGCTTTTCATGACCCCATTTGGGGTTTTCTTAGCACAGATACTGGAATGGTTTGCCATTTCCTTCTCCAGCTCATTTTTTTATAGATGAGGAACTGAGGCAAACAAAGTTAAGTGACTTGCCCAGGGTCACAAAGCTAATAAGTGTCTGAGATCAAATTTGAATTCAGTAAGATGAGTCTTCTAGACTTTAGGCCCAGTACTATACCCACTGTGCCACAGGAAATTGTTATGAGAATCAAGAGAGGAAACAAATGGGAAATCACCTTGAAAGAAATTACTATACAAAAGCAAGATTTCTTACTTGAATATTTCTTTGGCAATGTGCATAGCAGAAAGTTTGCTAGACATAAAATTAAAACTAGGAAAAACTGGGTTCAAATCACTTCTCTCATATGTTCTAGCTGTATCACCCTGGACAAGTCACTTACATCTATGAACTTCAATTGATTTCCTAGGACTTATCTACTAATGTCCAATAAGTTAGGATCTGTGTTGCTGGAGGAAGTCCCTCTGGTGACAAAATCACAAGTCCTTTATATACTTGAATATTCACATTTTGAGACAACTGACAAGAACTCTTAAAGAAAAACAAGCACAAAATTGCCACCCCCACCAACCAACCAAACAAATACTTCCTTTCTCTCACTGGCTTATTTCTGTTAAAGATACCACCATTCTCTCAGACAGCCAGGATGGTATTGTAGAAAGAGTGTTAGTTTTAGAAGTGCTGAATCTGGGTTCAGAAAATTGTTTACTAATTGTGTGACCTCGAACAAGTCATTTACTCTTTGTGGACCTTAGTATCCTCAACTGTAAAATGGCAACATGGAACTAGAAGATTATCACCTAATGAAGGAAGAGAGGAAGAAAAGAAGGAAGATATAAAGGAAAGAAAGAAGGAAGGACAGAAAGAAAGAAGGAAAATGCATTTATTAAGTACTTAGGTGCCAAGCAATGGAGGTACTAATGGAAAAAAAACAAGGCAGTCCCTCTCAAATAGATCACATTCTAAATGGCAATATGATACATATAAAAGAGTTTAGCCACAGGACAGCTGACAAGTCTAAGGAATCCTTAGGTTGCATTAATAGGTCAGATGATGGTGCAAAAGAGTCAGCAGGAACACAGCAGCAAGGCAAATGGTAAAGATAAAAGGATTTTAAGATGCAGTAAAGGACAGATGATAATGTCTGTTGGTAGTCCATCTCAATGACAAGTGTGCAGTTGGTGACTCCTAGTTCATCTGAGTCAGTGGTTCTCAACCTTCCTAATGCCGTGACCCTTAATACAGTTCTTCATGTTGTGGTGACCTCCAACCATAAACTTATTTTCGTTGCTACTTCATAACCATAATTTTGCTACTGTTATGAATCGTAATGTAAATACTGGATATGCAGGATATATTTTCGTTGTTACAAATTGAACATAAACCATAGGTTGAGAACCGCTGATCTAAGTGGTAAAAACAGTCATATCTCTCTTCTTCAAACTGCCTGCCCTGGATGGGGTCTATATAACCTGCTAAGGGGAATAAAAGAGGGAATGCAAAGGGAAAAGGAACCCCCAATGGTGGGTCTTCCCACCTGGACATTTTATCCATCTGTAAATCTGTGATCCTATGACTTTTCTCTCTTCTTTATTTTTAAGATGCAATCAGTCTCTCTATGGGATCCCAATAATCCTATTATGATTTTCACATTATTTCTTCCTATCTAATCTTACTGTCACTTTCCCAATTCATGCTCATTTTTCTTCCTTCTAAGGCTTTTGAAATACCTGTAATGATAAACAGTGCTTGCTTCCCAGAGTACCTCAAGTTCAAAAGCCAAAGACACTAAATAATTCTAGGTTAAGTTCCATCCAAGGTTCTGGGACCAATTCAGGACAGGGTTCTGAGGGAGGAGAAATAAAAGAATCTAGACTTGGCATGAGGTCAGCTTTTCTTCCTCTGATCATGTAGTTCAGTTTTAGTAAATGGGCTTTTGCTTTGTCCTTTTTAACCAAGCCTCTACTTATACTTGTAGACCCAGCCATTGTGTTTTTGTTTTTTTCCCCCTTGTCTAGGTCTCTGTCTTGGGATATTGTTCAATAGTTTTGGGACTGGGTCCTAGTCTTAGGCTTGTGGCAGTAACTCTGGGCTTGCTCTTCTGTTTACATTGGTACTGCCAGTTGGAAGTCCCGAGAAGACAATGACTAAGATTAGTATCAAGTTTTGAGGATTAACTCTGAGAGTTTGCGTTTCTAATATTCTTACTCAAGAGCCCTTATCGGTGTACTTCCCCTTGATTATCAGCTAGCCTTACTCAGCTTTTATAAGATGCATTTACTCAGGTGATATAGCAAGAACAGTTATAAAACATGTTCTTCCCCTCAAAAAAACCCCCAGCAACAACAACAACAAAAACAAGGGAGCATTCTTCCCTTATGTGAACATGTACACATTCACACATACTAGCATACTCAACTGGGAGAGTAGGCTGAAACATAAAGCACAAAGTTGGTGAAATGCATTTGAAGAGAACACATTTGGAAAAGGTATAACTCACTTTATTTGTATATTTATAAATTGTCTTAAAAATGGTTGTATTCACAGCCTACCAACTATGCATCAGTGTATCTATCTTCCTACAACCTCTCCAACATTGACTATTGCCATTTTTAAGGGTTTGCATTTTATTTTTAGTTATTTGGAGCATTCTTTCAAGTGAATTTCATAGTTTACAATTTTTCTGTTGAGAACTGTTTGTGAACGTCTTGGTAACTGAGGTGTATGTTGAGTAGAGGGTGTGGAGCTTCCTTCTTTACTCTCTTGAAGGTCCTTCTGGGTGCTCTCTCTGCCTTCACGCAATCTGTCTCCTATGCTTGGCATGCTGTCCTTCATTGCCTCTGCCTCTTAGAATCTTTAACTTCCTTCAAAGATTAACTCCAACACAAAAATCTTCCTGAACCTGACGGCTGCTAGTGATATTACCTCCAAAAATTATTTTGCATTTATTTCACATATATCTATAGGGGTATCTGTTTTCTCCAAAAGAATGTAAGCTCATTGAAGGAAAGAACTGCTTAATTTTTGTCTTTTTTGTTGGTTTGTTTGTTTGTTTTTATCCCTGGCACCTAGGATTGTATCAGGAATGAAGTAAGTAGTCCATAAATGTTTATTGGTTGATTTATTAAATGGAATTCTCCCTAGGATATCAAGCCCTGAATTTGGCTTCTCATTGCCTGATGCCAGACCTCCTTGATTCTAGACATCTATCTGAATCTATACCTACTGCTGATCATGATAGAATACTGATTCTGTGCTCAGCTTGTAGGGATACTCATCAGTTTGATGCTCAGTGCTTGCTGTTTGTCCTTCATTCTTGAAGAGGACCATGACATCAGGGAGGTGATACCAAGACACGCAAGTGAATTTGATTTGAGTGAGGAAGGAGGCCTACACAAGGTTACCAACCTCATTTTCTCCTCTGAAGCCATCTGGGTCCAGTGGTCAGATATAGATCAGGATCAGGATAGAAGGAAGGAAGGAAGGATAAAAGGAAGGAAAGAAGGAAGGAAGGAAGGAAGGAAGGAAATAAGGGAGGAAGGGAGAGAGAGAGAGAAAGAGAGAGAGAAAGAGAGAGAGAGAGAGAGAGAGAGAGAGAGAAAAAGTTGTGTTACCCACCCAACTGGCCAGTTCCAATTTGACTCTCAGTGGGTAACTGCTTTTCTACTCACAGAGGTTGCTGTTTGTCCTTCATTCTAGAAGAGGACCATAATATCAGGCAAGTGCAATGCTCAAGTGAATTGGATTTAAGTGAGGGAGGGCTGTGCATAGTCACCAGTCTCATTTTCTTCTCCCTGATGCTCAATCCAAATAACACGTGTGATATTACCTACCTGTCCGTCTTGCCTTTTGTCATATTCCCCTTGCCACTTTCTGCTCATTAGAGACATTCAAGCAAAGACTGTATGACCACTTCTCAGAGATGTTGTAAGGATTCGTGTTTAGGTACTGATTGTGTTAGATGACCTATGAGATGCTGTGATTTGGGGATTCATCTGCCAGTCTTCCTCCTGTTGTTCACTGTCACAATGTTGCAGTATCACTTACTGTAGTTTTCAGGTGAAATCCAACCTGAGAATAGCATCTGAACTATACTCCCTCACTCTATTCTTTCTCTAACCCTAATCCATCCTACTCATAGCTGCTATTCATTCATTCATTCAACCAATACTGAGAACCAGTGATGTACCAGTGATTGGTGAGGCATTATGGTAGGGGATCACAAAGATGACTAAGATATCCACCCTGCCCTTAGAGTGCAGCTCTAGCACCTTGGGTTGACCAGCACTCCCAGAGTATGGTTTGAGCCTCTTAGGCTAATTTTAGGTTTCATACTTGTTTTGATTTTCTCCACTTTCTTGACCTGTTCGGTCTTTTCCTGATGTTGTCTCATCTTTACTTTTCTCTTGACTGTGGTTTTGACCTGACCTATAATCTTAATGCTACTGCTTTCATTCACTTCTCTAGCATATTTTTAAAAAACTTTCTCTCAGATCTTCCACTTTGTTGAAGTGTAGGCTCTCACTCTAACTATAGTTCCTCATCGTTGATTAATTTATCCGGGGGCTTGAGCTTCCCATCCCTGACTAATGCCCAGCTCTCCTACAATCTTGGCATCCCAGCTATTAGCAGGTCACATTTTCATAACTCTTTAAAGTTTACAAAGTGCTTTCCTTGTGATGAGTGTAAAGACAATCAGCAGTAGATTCCTGAGAGAATGCTACTGTGAACAGCTTTTAAGATTCAGATTACACAGTATTAGTGAACACTCTGTTTATTCCATTATAAATCTTTATTCAGTACAATGTTCACAGTTTCAACAATTCAC
>CM053596.1:188615112-188657323 GCA_028646575.1 Pseudocheirus occidentalis | reverse complement strand
AATGACCTAGTTTCCCTAAGAGGGAGTTGATTCAATCAACAATTCACAATATACTGATCTTCCACTCCTGGGGTAACCATTAACTTTAGTTTCCAAATAAAGTTCTTAAACAACCACACAATCCTTCTACCCCTTGATTTCCAACAAACCTCAGTTTAGTCCAAGGGGAGGTCTTTTCTTCACTTTGACTCTGGGTGGTCTCTCTGATTTCCTGGATCCCCTTCCCTGGTCCCAGCTCCCTCCTGAATCTGCCAGACAATCACTTAGATTCAGGAGCTTAAAGCTTACAGATTCTCGTTCATATCTTCAGTCAGCTTCACTGAGGAACCAAATCCAAAATCTGTCTGTCTCTATAAAATTCTCATGCTTATAAAAACTGGCCTTCTCCCAAGTCAACAGGGGAGTGTCTCAGCCAATAGCACTCTTCCACATCAATAGGGGAATTCACACTTTCCAGACAAGGCTCACACCTTCCAGACAGAGCTCACACCTTCCACACTTAGCCCTAAATATCCAACAAATTGATTACCATTACAATGAGACTGAGAGTTAGTGCAAGTATTCTTATGCTCATTTTGCAGAGAGAACATGAAGGTTTCACAGAGGTCAAATAATTTTCTCAGAGTCATGCCCCTTAAAAGGGACAGAGCTGAGAACTGAACTCAGATCTTTTGACTCTGATTTCCATGCTATTTTTACTGCTCCATTTTGTAATTTATCAATTTGTTCTAATAAACCTTTGCTCAGTTGGCAGACTGGGCATGATATTTGAGTCTCTTATGGTCTATTAGGCTAGTATTGTCCTAAAGCACAGTGACTATAACTTTCAGGATTTCTGGAATCAAGTCCAAGCTGATTAACTTGGTTTTCCATTCTCTGACTAAAATGTAACTTCCCAGTCTTGACTCCTACTACTATCTCCATGAACCCCACCTATACTTCAGCCAAATGACTAGCTGCTTCTCAGTTATGCCCATGGCTTTCCTACCCCTAACCTAATCCATCAAATAAGACAAACAATGTCCATGCTAATGCCTTCTTCCTATCCCAACTTATTTCTGGCTTTTAAAATCCTCCCCGTTTGTTAATGGCAGTTAGAGACAACAATGGATAGTGTATGGGAACTGGACTTGGAGTCAGAAAGTATTGAGTTTAAATCCTCCTCAGATACTATTTGACCCTGTGCAAATCACTTAACAGTTCTATGCCTCAGTTTCCTCATCTATAAACTGGGGACAATAAAACCTACCTCACAGGGTTTTTATGAGCATCCCATGAGCTCAAATGTAAATCACTTTGCAAATCTTAAAATGCTACTTAAATGCCAGCTGTTAATAATAATAATGATGATAATAATAATTACCTATTCAAATGCATCCTTTATGAAGCCTTCCCTGATCATTCCCAGCTCGAAATGATCTGATTTTTAATTCCTATAGCATTCTGTTTGTGCTTGTGTTTTGTGCTTTAAATTTAGGTTGTTTGTCTACACTAAGAAATGAGGCATTATTTGTCTCATTTGTTTCCTGCCATTTTATAAATGCATTCAGTTCATTGCCTTTTTCATCTTTGTGTTACTGACATGTACATATTGGGCTCATTGTCCCAAATCCAACTCCACTGCCAAGTTGGATCTTTGGACCAAAGCTATGACACTCATTTTTTATGTTCCTCCAATTTCATTAACAGTGATTAATGTCCAGTGCCATCCAACCATATCTTTTTAATGTGATTAATAACAATTAACATTAATTAGCTTTTACAAAGGGATATTAAATAAGAACCAGTATACAACTACTTCCCAAACTAATGTTGCTCTCTATTTTCTATTCACCCCCTTTATCTCTAGGGAGAGAACATTCAAACTTAAAGTATTAACTACAAAATATTTCCACCACAGAACTCCTTTTCAAAGGAGGCATGACTGAGAAACAAGTTTCATCCTTGCTTGCAGAACATGGTAGCTCGAACTCTGGGCTGATTCACTGCTGGGCTGGATCACACAGGTCATTCTTTGGGGTAGTGCTGCCTCTTTGTGGCAGCTATAGTAGTATCTGTCATGGGCTTCCATCACTGGATATCTGGTGACTTTTCTGACCTTTTCAAAGTTACCACGTCACAGCTGAGCCCATTCCACATCAATACTCACTCACCTAAAAAGTGTTCATAGCCATATGTCCGTCTCTCAATCTCCACCAGCAAAGCTTGGGTTCCTCCATTGGAGCCTTTTGTATGCACACACTCAGATGCATATTAGCAGCCAGTTACAAAGTTTACATCACCATGTAACAAACCCACAAGAAATAGTCAAGGAACACTTTGTATATGCCGTAAAGGGGTGGGAAAGAACCTACATTCTGCATGGCCAGGAGCAGGCTTAGCAAACTCTCCACATGGGTTGGTAACAGGCAGAACACATTCCGTGTACTTTGGGAACAGGGTCAATCTCCATCACATCTGTAGTCCCCAGATCATCTGTCAAAGGGCTCTGTACTTTCTTGGCCTTCAATAAATAGATATTGAATGAATAATTTAGAGAATGACAAGAGACAAAAGACTTTGTATTAGGAGATTCCCAATAATTCTCTGCAGGGAGAAACAGGCTCAATAATAATTAAATCAGTATCCTTAATTCAGGATCTATTTAGAGGAAGAGAAGAAAGGTGATAAAATAGCACTCTGTGCTTGAGATAAACCTACACTAATAGAACAAAGGGAAAGAAGGGTATTTCTTTGGGACAACAATATGTTTCCTGTTAAGGAGTCGAGTGATATATTTCTTTCAGGGCTCCAAGGACATAAAGTTGTGAAAACCAAGTCAAAAGGGTGTTATCGGAGTAGTTGAGTAAAAGTTTATAGCTATGGTGAAAGAGAGCTGGGGTTTCCAAGTACAGAGAAGTTCAGAGAAGGAAGTTTCCCCTTTCCTGTTGAGTGAGCACAGACAGTTTGAAGTATGAAGGGAGATGCAAGGGAGAAAGGGAATAAACATTTATAACACCTACTGTGTGTCAGGCATTGTACTAAGGGTTTTTACAAATATTGTCTCATTTGATCTCCACAGCAGTCTTCTGAGGTAGGTGCTGTTATGTTCCTCATTTTACAGTCGAGGAAACTGAGGCAAATATAAATTTACATGACTTGTCCAGGGTCACACAGCTAATGATTATCCTAGACCAAATTTGAACTGCACCACCAGGTACCTTATGCAACTTCTGAAGAATTATTAGTCAATCAACAATTGTTGATTAATATGGCAGGTATTGTCCTAGGTGATGAAGATACAAAACAAACCTTCAAGCTTACATTCTTTGGAGATGTACATGCGCATGTATAACAACAACAGTAACAACAAAATGTATATGAAATAAAATGCAACTTTGGTCAAAGGATGGCAGTTTAGCTGAGCTTTGAAGCAAACTAGGGACTGAGGAAGAGATCAAGAGGGAGAACATGCCCAGCATGTGGACAAGCCTGTAATAATTGAAGATTTACTATCATGTGTCAGGAACAGAATAAGCCAGCTTGGTTGGACCTTAAAGTGTCTGAAAGGGAGTAATGGACAATAAGTTTGGACAAGTGGGTTGTAGTCAGTCAGACTCTATGGAGCTTTCGAGATCAAACAAAAAAAGTTTATATTTTAACCTAGAAACAGGAGGGAACCACTGTAGCTTTTAAGCAAGGGAGTTGCATGATCAGATGTTCTTTAGGAGAGTCAATTTGACATGGACTTCCTTCACTGGACATCTAGTGACTTCTCTGACCTTTTGATGGTCATAAGGTCACCGCCCGCTCCATTCTGTATCAGTACTTACTCACCTAAGAGTAGAGGAGGAGGACTGGAGAAGGGAGAGACATGCAGAGGGTTAAAGGACCAATTAGGAGGCAATTGCCATAATCCAGGTGGGAGATGTTAAGGGCTTGAATTAGAATGGTGATTGTATGAATGGAGAGAATGGGATAGATGTGAGAGATGTAGAAGAACTAAAAATGGCAACTAAGTAAAAAGAAAGCACAGGAATCAGATGATGAGGAAAAGAGGGACCCAGGTAGTTTGGAGAAGGGAAAAGCAAATGAGGTCTTGCCTTCCTTAAAGTTTCTTCCCCTAAGTTATTAGTATCTAAAATAGAAGAGGAGACAGGGATCTCATCTCCTTGCATTTTAACATTAAAAAAAAGAAATAACTTTAGTTTTATCTTTTAACTATTTTTAAAAAGTGGGGGGGGGGGAGTGATTTACCATTTACCCGAGGCACGCAGCTATCTTAACAAAGGTCTGATTGCAATTGTTAATAAATGAGCTGTGACAAGACAGTGTTTTTTCCTGTGGGCATCAGAAGTCAATGTAATGAAATCCAGAGTTCAGCTGAAAGAGGAAGGGATCCTTTAATTAATGTATACTATTGAATGAATAAGGATGAGAAGAAAGAGGGCTAAAATTATATGATTCCTCCATTTTTCTGCTTACCTAGGATGATGTGGACTGGTTATAATATTATAAAATTTGACTTGTAGGTGAAGATAGACAACTTTGTGATCATCTTATATTCACATAATTCATCTATTCATTTTATACATGTGATGGTGACGTGGATGAAAATATATAATCGTATTTATTTTGTGATTATGATTTTTGTAATTGCCATCTCCACTTTTTAAAAAGGTATTAATGGAAGAGAGAAAGACAAAAGGCAAAATGCAACAAAATCAGAAAAAGTACCTCAGAATTTCAACCCTGCTACTACCTTGGTATAGGCTGATAAGAATGGCCTTGGATTTTTAACTTTTAATTTTTAACTACCATGCTGGATCTAGAATCAGCAGATCTGTTTGAATTCTTGCTCTGTCAGTCAGTCAATAAACATTGCCAGTAAACAGTGCTGGGCACTGTGCTAAGTACTGAGGATTCCAAATATTTTCTTTATTTCTTTTGCCAAAGAAAGGCAAAAGGCAGTCCCCACTCACAAGAAGCTCACAATCTGGACCTCAGTTTCTTTATCTGTAGGATAGGGAAAATGCTATATACCCTACCTACATCAATAGGGCATGGCAATATTACAAAAATTCTCTAAACCTGAAAGTGCCGCAGAAATGTGGGTTATTAATTGTTTATTCAGAGGTTGGATCTCCTAAGCAGTGTTACCAGATAAAGTAAGAATTTCTAGACAAGACTGAGGAAATAGCCTCCAAGTATTGGATTCTTTAGTCTATGAGTTGTTAGTGCTGTGGTAGTGCTCTTTCCTGCTAGTGTGACTCATAGAATTAGAGGGAGCCTGGATCAGAGTCCAGCCACTAGCATCATTCCTAAGTTCAAAGGGTTCAGAGTGGGAAGGAACCTTAGGGGTCTGCTTCTGTGCCCGTTTATGATCACACTGATATGGATACAGCAGAGGCAAAGACCATGAACCTCAATCAACAAAGATACTCACAAACAACTGTCTCCCTTAAGTAAAAACATATTGTAGTTGACAGCAGAAGGGAAAAGACGTACAAAACAAAATGCTATAAGAGTCACCAGAACATGCCTTGTAGTCTCTAATGACCTCTTTGTTGGTCCAGCTGATTTGCCTACCCCAGAACATCCTTCTGCTACGCTGGGCCTCTTCTCCCACTGTGGAGTTGGGGGAAAGGCTCCGTTTTAGTGACAGGACCAGACAGGGCATGCTTCATTCCCCTCCTGGCTGTGCTTCCGACTTTCTAGACTTTATCACTATGTCTGTGTGGCAGGGCATTTTCCTTTTTTTCGTGATACCACTCTTTCAACTTCCGTTTGATGAGGTGTAGGCTCTGGGACCCCTCCCCCCTTTTTGAGCTCTCCTTGATTCTTTGAGGTACAGGCTCTGGGAAAGTAAACCTTCCCAGGGAAGACATTTGCCTGAGGTCATGGGCCTTGAGATGCGGCTCTGCCCAAGTCTTTAGCTCCCTTTGTTCCAATAGTTTCCCACCCTTGAATTGGCCTGGCCCACCATTGTCTATGGTCTCCAGGTAGCCTCCAGCAACTTCCCACCCTGAATCACTCATTACTGGAGTCTGACCTCATCTGACCCCTCCTGAAGACCCTCCCCAATCTCCTCCTCTGGACCACCCCTAGATTCCTCCGTTTTGTATATAGAACCCCATCTTCCCTCCATGTGGTGTGAGAACGCCATGAGATAGCTTAGTACAGACTTGCTCAGTGAGAGCCCCATGGAATAGTTTGGTATAGACTTTGCTCGGTAGAGTGCCATGAGATAGCTTAGAGTAGACTTGCTCTGTGAGAGCACCTTTAAATGGCCTAGCACCCCACGTGGCAAACTTGAACTTTCAATAAACTTTACTTTTTCCTTGGCTGAAAAGACTTGCGTGGAATTCTTTCCGCAGGACCCGGCATGTTGGTATTTTGGGGTCTCAGGAAGCCCTAACCGTCTTTGGGCTCCTCTTCAATTTTACATATGATTTTAACACCATTAAAATGGATGCTTTTTGAGGGGAGCGATTGTCTTTTTGCATGTATTTTGTATCCCCAGTGCTCAGCACAGTACCTGCTGCATAGTAAGCACTTATACAAATACTTATTGCCTGCCTGCTACCCTGTACTTCCCTCATGCCAAATGATTTATTCCACTAATTAGGTCTCTACCAGACTTCTAAATGTTAAATACACCTCTTCTGAAAATCCGTTCTATGTTATTGACCAATATTAGTAACAGTTACCTATTATTAATGTAATCAAGCTTATGCTTATTTTCCATGTTTAAGATTTTGACTAGTCATTCTGGTTAACATGATTAACCAACAAATCTCTAATTTAGTTATATTTGGGATATTGTAGTCATGGGAAAATAGCATTTTGAGTTAGAAGGGACGTTAAAGAGAATCTGGTCCAATTCTCTTATTTGACAGCTAAAGAAACCGAAAGCTGATAAGGGTAAGTGATTGCCCCAATGTCTCACTGATATTAAATGGAATAACCAGTATTCAAACTCCTATCTTCTGACTCCAAATTGAGGATATCTTTCTACTACAAATTAATGTTCTACAATACAAATATGAACATTTTTCTTCCAGGACTTTTCTATACTCCTCTGAAATCACATCAACTTTTATAAAGAAGAAAAATATACATTTTCATCCTATTCAAGTCTTTAAAAATTGCATAAAGGTATTGATGCTTAAAAAAAGAATGAAATTGCCAAACTTGAAAAATTATTCTATAAGATAATCATTTACTGGCAGGGAAAAAAGCCAGGACTTTCTCTGGGTAATCCAAGGACTCAGGCAAATAACATTGTGTATTTATTCCCTATTCATTGTTTTATGGCTCAAATCAGATTAAAATAAACTGAAAGGGGAAAAAACAGGAAAGCATATATTGAGACATGAGCATAGAAGTCAAAAGGATATGTCCCTTCAACTTTGCTTTGGAAATAAGGAGTAAGATGATGGCTGATTTTCAGTATTTTTACATGAGACTCTGGGTTGTTTTGTGCATTTTTTAAAAGAAAGCATTAGTCACCAGTCTACAGGAGCAACTCCTTTCTTTTTCAATCAATCTTAATATTGTTGCCTCAAAATGGAATGCTTCTTCATTTTTAAGTATTTATTTAATAAGAAACAAACCAAAATTATTTTTATTTTTGAATATTTATATTAGAAAGATTTATGGAAAGCACTGACTGTGGAGCCTGAAGACCTTAGTTCAAATCCTGCCTCTAGGCTGTCTATGAAACCTTGACCAAGTCACTGATCCTCCCCATGCCTCAGTTTTATGAGCTGCAAAATGAATGATTTGGATAAGATTGCCCCTTAGGCCCCTTTCAGATTGAGGTCTGTGATCTATATGAATTCCCTTCGTCAAGGAAGATTGAAATCTGTCATAGTAGAAAAATTCTAGGTAGTTGCCTAAAATAGCGAGTTTAAGTAGCTTGTTCAGGGTGACGCAGGTAAATGTTTGAAGACCTATTTGATCCCAGTTCTTTTCGACTCCAAGGCTGGCCCTCTAACCATACTGTTTTAGTGCATCCCTTTTATTTTCGTAGAACAATACCATTTTCAAGTTGTGAAAGAATTCAAGGAGATGTTTGAGTTATATTCTCTGGCTACAGATATTCAAGACAAGTGGTTTTCTCTGTTCTTAAAAATATCTAAAGACAAAAATATCCATGGCCCCCTGAAAAAACGCTTTCTAGTATCCATTAACCATTAGTAAGTTGCTAAGGTCTAAACTAATGCTCTTCCTATAATTTAAATACACTTCCTCTGTGGTTATTAAAAAATAGCTTGTCAGCAGCCTGTTTATAATTACTCTTAAAATATTTGAAGTCATCCCCAGACTTCAGATTTGTAGACCAAATAAGCCCAATGATTATATGTATATGGTTTTATACATATATAATACATATTTTTAATCTTTTGTTTATTTTTCTTCTATTCAACGTTCATGTTTTTCATCTCTCTTAATATGTATTAAGATCATAACCCTGATAATAAATAAAACCCTTAGAACCATGGGTTACCCTCTAATTTCTGTTTGTTCTTTCTTTTGTTTACCCAAATATTGCCCAACTCTTAATATTTAGAGTCCATCATAAGAATGTGATATATAGATTCATTTCTTAAAGAAATATCATCAAAGTCCTCAATAAATCTAAAGGCATTTATTAAAGCCTTACTAGGAAGCAGACACTGTTCGAGGTGCCAAGGACATATACCTTAGTCCTTGAATCAAGATGCTGTCAGAGAACATAGTATTTTGTGTATGTGTATGTGTGTGAGGGTGTTTGAGGGTACAGATGGGGTAAGAAGAGACCGTAAGGACTTGGATAATTCATTCGCATAAACAATTCTTACTGTGGGAACTGCTTTAGAAAATTCAACTATTGGTCTACTCTATGACCATATCTTGGAGAGTTTCTTAGAACTATGAGAAATAAGTGACTTGCCCATGGTCACACAAGGCAAGGTTTAAGTCTAGGTCGTTCTGACTGTAAGGCCAGGCCTCTAACTCCCATACTTCCCTTCCTTTCATAGTAATTACATTTGAACATACATTTTGAGCAGCTGAATGCCCTAAAATAATAGTCTATGCCGAAGGCCAATTAAAGTCTTATCATTTCTTTTCAGCTATCAACAACTAGTTTTTGGCATAGATAATAGGATTTATAATTAGCTATAATTTGACTTAATTAGTTGGCCATAGCTCTTAACTGTAATATACCTTTTCCCATTATGACCAATGTTATGGTAGCTTTGTATAAACATAGTTGATAAACTTAACCAGCAAGTCTAACTTTTTCCCTTGGGTTAATTGTGTGATAATGAAAATGAGAGTTCAGGAGCATGGCAGGTCATCTATACCTGCAATGCTGTATTGGCATAGCTCCCTCCACTGACCTTCCAAAATGAATAACTTTTGAGTGATAGTTTGCTTCTGTTACACTCCCTTCACCAGTTCAACACCTTTTTTTTTTTTTTGTGGAGTTGAGTCAGTGTTGTTTTGTTTTTTTATTTAGTTTTAGTTTTGTTTTCTCCACAAAAAGAATCAAGGGGGTCTTATGCAAAGATATAGAAATTAATGAAGGCAGGTCTTTTATGATACCTTTCCCAAGGATTTCAGCCTTTACTACTCCACATGCCTAATTATTCTTTGCTGCAAAAATCCTTGCAATGTACTTGTTGCCTCTCTTTATTGTGGAATCCCCTAATCCTACCTCTGCCTCATGGTGCTTTAACTTTGTTGCTATTTGTTTTCCCAAGAGCCTGTTCTTAAGATTATCAATATGAAATGATACAGCTTTCCTTTCCTAAAACAGAAAGGAAGGTCTTTTTGTTCTAATGTTCCTCTTGAATCAAGTTGAAATGGTGCCAGTTTTCAAAGGAAATAGCCTCCCAGTAGTTAGAGAAGAATGGTCCTTAGCCTCCACTCTTGAATATCACCAAATGTCAGAACACAGTGCCTATGTTGTCAGCCCCCCCCAACATTTTGAGTTGAAGGTAAAAAAAAATATGCACATATATTACATGGTAATTTGGTACAGCTTCTCTTATTTGCAGACCAAATCATTCCTAGACCATTTCATAATAGCCAATTATGGGCTACTCAAGGGACATGGATCATGCAAATCAGCTCATATTTCACAGAGTGACTAGTTCTCTTGTGTCTTGAGCTATTATCTTCATTACAGCACAGCACATGAATTCAACTCATCTGAACTGTAATTGCTATAAATCAAGCATTCAGGGGGCCGTTATTTATTACCTACTGTAGAGAGTTTTAATAATATTTAGAGGGCACAGCAATAAAAGCAATCATTTATTGTGTCTGCTTACAGGGTCACCCAAGGTTTTCAACAAAAGCCAATGTCATTTCCTAATGTTTAATATTCATAAGAAAAGTAACATCAGATGTAAATGGTATATTATGATGAATAAACATTTCCTGGCTACCAACATAAAGGCACTGTTAGAATTCTGTAGTTGGAAAATAGAGCTTGGTCACATTGTGTAGGCAACAATCAGGCAAAACCAGGGTTTTGGGTTCTAATCTTGGATAAACCCTGGTACTCCGTGTGACCAAGAACAAATCACTCAACCTTAATTTTTTTAACTATAAAATACAAAGGACTGAGCAAACCTTTGAAGAATACCTATCTTGGTATTAGAGGAGAGTTGTAGGTTTCTTTTCTTTATGAGATAGTAAGAGAGCTAAGCTTGAAATCAGAAGATCTGAGTTCAGCTCACACCTCTGATCCTTAAAGTTATATGACCACAGCTTGGTTATTCAACCTTTGTAAGCCTGAGTTTACAAAGGAGGTCAATGATGCTTGTAGAACCTAACTTACAGATTTGCTGTGAAGCTCTAATAACAGCATATGCAAACTACGTTGTTAACCTTTAAGAGCCATATAAACATGTTACTTTTCTTGTTTCACAATAATTAATGATACAGAAAACCCTTGTATGCTCTGAAGGATGTTTATTCTATCTCCCCCTTCCTCTGATAAGTCAGGTTGTCAGTGCTTGTCTGGCTACGTATATCCCTCTGGGTACTAGAGGGAAATGCTGAGCAATCATGGGAAGGTATTTAACACTACCATCTCAAGCCCTAACCAGTGTGCTTCCTTTCCTCTTCCCTCAAGATTATTATTTGAGAATCTTTTAGTCTAATAGCCTTAAGTAGCTTTTAGAAAGGAATATTTTCTAAAGTGGTACAGTAAAAACATTAGGTATAAACCATCCCCACAAAATATTGTGATATGCTCTTCCACAAGCATATATCGAGTCCAAGGGAAAGTGGGCTCAAGCTTACTGAGCGCCTATGGCACAGTGATTAACTCATAGCACTTTTTAGATAGAAGTGCTTTTATTCTATTCTTGAGGACTTCAAAAATTTCCCTTAGGTACAGTCTCTTTGTTGGCCTTATTGTTGAGTCATGAGCCCAATCTGGCTCTGGCTTCCACTACTGCAGGTCTTACTGCAAGTCAGTCTGGGGATGTCATTTAGGGTATTTAATGGAAGAAGCGATATTCAACATCTTCAGGGCCTTTCAAAGCTCTTTGAAGATGAAATACTTTACAAAAGTGGGTAGGGGAAAGGAGATCTGGCTACTTTTTTCCTATGCTCCTGGTGATTGTTTTTCATCAATATGTTAGAAAGCCGCATAATCCAACAACTGGATTTCTCCACCCCTACCCTATATTGAAACTTGGTTAATTAATTCTCAATTTGATTAATAATCTGTAGATGATTTCTGGAGATGAGACAAAATTTCCCAGCCTATGGGAACAGTCATCAGGTCTGGTTTTATTTTATATCCTCCAACAAATTTTCAAATATTTTAAAGTTTAGTCTAAGATCTTTTTGATTAATTGATTGAAATGTGTTCTTACCTAGTTAAGGTATCAGAGCCAAATGGAATGGGTGTGGTTTTAACTTCATCCTTACTCTTGTTACTGTTCTAGGTACTGGAAAGAAAGACAAAAGAGAAAAAAAAACATTCTCTGCCATCCTATAACTTGTAATCTATCCAAAAGAGACAAAACAGCATACAAAGACATATAGAAATACAAAACATAAAGAATAGATACAAGATGGTTTGGGAAGACAAGGAACATCAACTGGCAAAGGGGTCCACCTGCGGCAAATACAAGGTGATGGCATTCCTGAAAGAGGTAGACAAAGGCCCTCTTTTGGAGGTAATAGGAAGGTAAATCATCTTCTTCTTCATCATCATCATCATCATCTTCATCACTATCATTTTTATCATCATAATTTTCCTTCTCTTCCTTGTCTTTCATACCTACTACTTGCCTTCAGGTACTTTTTGTGATTGTCAGATTGGCCTTCTTGCTGTTCCCTATACATTGAATTGTTTGCCATTTCTTGGCCTTTGTACAGGTCCATGGCTAAGATGGACTCCCTTCCTTTATATACTTTTTATATGTATATACTTATATACTTATATATGTAAATATTGTCTCTCCTAATAGAAGGTAAGTTCCTTGAGATCAGGGACCACTTCATTTATGTTGTATCCACAGTCCCTACCACAGTACCTGACACGGAACAATTAATAAATGCTTGTTCATTAAATGGATGATGGATCATCATTACCATGATAATGGCAACAGTAGGCAGTAGGTTTCATTGATATAATACTTCTTAATTTACAGTGCATTATTACATTTAATTCTTACAAAGTCTTATTGAAATCTCTAACTCATCATTGTTCCTATTGTATAGATGAGAAAAATTGAGACTTAGAAATATTACATGACTTAATTATAGTAACAGAACTAATTAACGATGAATTCAATGCAGATTTCTAGTCTAGGGAACAGATATATTTGTATCAAGATCAATTTCACAATATTATAATTGTGATAAATCAATGATTATGTCTGAGTACATTTTAGATATGACAGTTTGAGTAAAATATAAATTCAAGTATTTATTTCCCAGATATCCAGTCAATAGAGACTGATAAAATATAATTATAAGATAAATTTACTTGAACCCAAGACATCTAATGCCAAATGAATTGTTTATGCCACACCATCTGCTGATCATAGCATAGGAAAGAATATTAAAATAGAGCAGAATAGAATAATTTAACGTTGCATAATAGAGCACACTCAAATTATTTGGGCATTGTCTGCAATTATATTAGTTTGAATAATTGATCATTGACTATTCTTGGTACAACATTTACATCATTTTGATACAGAAGGAAATTGAGACCTCAGCTGGAAATAAAAGCAATAAGCAAGACAGAAAAATCAAAAACCTGAGTGAGCCATTAAATATATCTTTTTTATGCTAGTCATCTTTCTTTCCTAACCTCTATTACTATAGTTGAGCTGAAACCTGAAATCATCTAAATTTCTTCGTTCAATATAGTTAAAACCTTGAACAAATCTCTCTAGCAAATATTCAGACTTTCCATGTCTGGAGAGTCACTTAATAGCTGACAAATATGCTCTATTAGGTCCTATCTTAATTGGTACTTGAACTCTTTGCCTTAAGCTGTATTTGGCTTCCATAATCCTGCCTGTCTCATCCACTGAAACTGCCAAGTCCTATAAAGCTCCCTTTGCCTTGTATGTATTTCACTTGGATCTATTTTGGCTCCTTTCACCTATTTCCCTGGGTTCTCGGTTGAGTTATTTGGTTATCTATGCCCAGGGTAAAAAGAGTAATTTGTTCACCATTCATTGCAAATGAATTAGGAGAAACATTTAGGCTACCACAGTGGAACTCTGAACTCTGCTTATGATGAAATGTTGTAAGGTCTCAGCCATCAAAAAGCCCATCTAGCCCAGAAAAACCCATCCACTCAATTCAAGGTCTGGCCATAACACAGCATTAGATTTTGTGTAACCAAGTGGTTTTCTGGCAATTGATGCCATTGTTAGCCCACAGCCTCATAAATGGTCACTAACCTCTTTGTCCTGGGAGAGCAGTAAATAATGCAGGGTAAGGAGAAAAGGATACTGACTTTCATTCCTGTTACTGTCTAGACCCCTCCTGCTGTAAATGCTTTATACACATGTCCAGTCATGCTATAGGTCATCCAGTCTTCATTACAACCTGGGTTCTTTATTCTTTATTCTTCTCCTTCGTCTTCAAGACCACTTTTGTCTTTCACACGGAGAGGCAGTCAGTCTGTACACGATAAGCTAGGACATGTCCTTTTCTTCACTGAGACCGAATGACTATTTGTGATCCTTATCCTTCCTTTTACACACTTTGGTAGAAAAAAAAAAAACATCTATCGTGGACTCCTTTATCTGTTTCAACATATTTACACCGCTGTGTACACTGAGTTGGTTGGTACCTTGCCAAATGGTTCAGGCTGCACTTGGCCCCAGCCTGCAATGTCTGGATAGTGTGGTGAAATATCAGACTAAGTAAGTGAAAAGCATATGGTAAGAGTGTTAGGAAGACAGTGCACACAATATAAAAACAGATGCCAAGAAAATGCTAAATTCTTAGTTTGTGTCTCCCTGACACTCAATTAGGTGGTCAATTTGACTGATTCAGTGCACAGTGGAGGGAAAACAATTAGGTGATTGACAGAACTTAAATATTATTTCAATCACTTGGTTTTGTTGAGTGAAGACAAGTCTATATCTTCCAACGTAAAACTTGTTTGATGAGTTTGACTGGCCTAATATTCAAGTCCCTTGAAAAAAAATCACCTCATTAATCAACAGCCTTCAAGATGGGTGAAATCAGTCAGAAAAATCAAACATATTTGTGAAAGTAGATGCAATACTAAACCTATTAGATAAAAAAAAATAGGTAGGAACCCTTAAGTTCTTAAGTTTCTCTAGGTAACAGGGTTTCCAAGCATACTACTAAGAGATTCTGTTGTTGTTCATCCTTCATTTTTAACGGGTACCAATGGCATAATGGGGTGATGTCTTGACTTGTGTGTGAATTGGATTTAAGTGAGGAAGAGTTGAAAAAAATTGTCAGCTTCATTTTTTTCTCCCAGAGTCACTGATGTCCAGTAGCAGGACAAAAGTAAAGATAACTGGCAATGGCCCAGGATGCAGTGGATGATCTTGGCTTCTTCAATGCCTGACCAAGCTCTAAGCACTCCACAGATCCTGCTTCAGACACCTTCATGATTGATGGAACAAATTATTCTCATCTGTCCATTCTGCCAGGGGTAGTCTTCACACGCTTCAGGTAGACATTCCCCTAACTCATAGATGCATTTGATGCCTATCAGTTACCCTCAACCTTATTTAACCTGTCTGCCAAAAAGATTTTACTGGGGTGTGGCCCCTGCACTTGCTACAGCTTCTTGGAGCCACAGAGGAGAGTTGGGTGAAGGTGAAGGCCAAAATGGATAAGCATCCCTGAAGAGGGCTTGGCAAGCCCTCCCACCAGAGGTACTGGCACCCTCTGAGCACCACTTATAACCCTGCCTCAACCGTCCATTGGAGAGATAGAGTTCTATCATAGCCAGAGAGCTAGGTTTGGTATCAGGATGTGTAGGCTTCGAATCCCAACTCAAGGACTCTCCTGCTTTGTGACCTTGGGCAAATATATTAACCTCTCTGAGCCTGTTTCCTCATCCTTAAGTTAAGAGTGGTAAAGATAATGGCATCTCAGCAGGTTGTTGTAAGGCATATGTAACATTTGTAAATAAAGGATTTTTGCAAACTTTTAAGAATTGTATCAAATGAGATAATATTTGTAAAAAAAAAAAACAACACTTAGTGCCTGGCACATGGCATGTGCTAAATAAATGCTTATTTTCTTCACTTTCCCTCCATCAATTTAAGTTATTATTATTGTTTCAAAAAGCCAAAAGCCCTTCTTTTCAATAACATTTAAAAACAGGCAACTAAAACAGAGCTGTGTTTTCCCCAGATATTTATCATAGCTCCAGACCAATACCATCAACAATTCTCAGATATTTCTGAAGTAGAATCAGGGAACATTGCCAAATATCACTCTGTTGGATGTATATGCACACATTTATACAAATACAGATGCTATTTGGTGCTGTCAGTGAACAAAATGGGTACAATAAACCTCAATATACTGGAATGACAAACAATTTCAACCTAGCAAGTGAAAACACATTTGAGTCTGTCAAATTACCCCACGTAGCCTACAATGAGTCTCCTGTGTAGGGTTCTATTTATTTTGCTCAAGCCCATTTTGCACTCTGTGCTCAATAACATTTGTAATACATACCTTCCTTATGCAACAATAATTTAATGACGCCTTGTTCTTTGCTTGAAAAGCAAAAGAAATATCAGGAGGTATTTATGGCAAGCTAAACAATTACCTTCTAAAACGGTTTTAATGTAGCCAAGATTCAAGAGTCATCATTTCAGCAGAGTGAGATTTATTAAGACTTCACTTTGAAGCAATAAACTGTGCTGCTTGGATGGCATATTGCTTTCTCTTGAGTGTCAATTAATGTTTGGAGAGATTTTACTTTATTTTATAGAATTCAAAAGATACTATCCCATTCTGGGTTTCATATAAAGAAACTAATCATTCATAATGGTTCCTTTTTTGAGAGGGGGAGCCAGGATGGGAGGGAAATTGAGAGTAGGAGAGTCTAAGACCTGTGACATCATCAGCATGGGGAACACCTACAAAAACTTCTATCAATGCAGATAAGAAATTAGGTGATAACTTAGAATCTTAGAAAATTGCCTGAAGCACTAATAGGTTAAGCCACTTATTCATGGTCATATAGATGGTTTGTATCACAAGTGGGACTTGAATTTAGCCTTTCCTGACTCCAAAGAGGAACTCATTATACCACATCTGTAGTTCAACACAATTACTGAGGATATTAATATTGAATGGTCAGAAGCTACCACATGCCAATTTATTAACAACAAAACAATAAGAAAAATCACTTCTTTGGGGGGAAGGGGGTTGGTTTGTTTTTCAAAAACTTAAAATAGAAATGAAACTTATTAGTGACATAGAGGCAGCAAGTTACCATGCAAAGATCACTCACCAGATCTGGGTTCATGTCACACTTCTAGCAATACCTGCATGACCTTGGGCACCTCAACTTCCCTGGGTCTGTTTTCTCATCTGTATAACAAGGGGTTTGAACTGGGTGGCTTCTGTGATTCCTTACACCTCAAAATCTATAATTCTAAGAGTCATATCTGTCACTCAGGATATTAAGATGCTGTCCCAAAACTTGCAAGGGTTGTATTAGACAGTAGAGTTTTTTGTTCATTCATCCATATGACAAATATTGATTGAGCTCATGCTGTATGTAAAGCACTGTGTTTTGCCTTACATAAAATTGTTTAAGATTGTTCTGTGCATATATGACATTCTTTAAGGAGCCATTGACAATGGGATACAGGTTGTTTTTTAAGGAAATTGTAGCTCTGAATCTTGCACACATGCACACACAGAGATCTGTTGCAATCGAATACTAATTTATTCTTGTTCTTACCTACACTTAGATTAGCATGTTAGGTTAGGGGTATGTCATGACTTCTGAGGAAAGGAATGGATTTTAAAAATACCACATCTCTTCTCCTGCCCCTACAATGCTATGGTCTTTATTTTGGGATGATGCTAGTTTTAGTTTCTTTTTCATTTTTCCCTGTTAAGAGAATATTATGATTTTCAAGGAAATCCCAAAGACTTGGGGAAAAGTCATCCTTTACGTAAATGAAGGGCACATTTTATTATTATTTTTCAAAGATAGTATTTTTTTCACCCTTACCCACCTACACATTTCTTTCATGATGAAATCCAGTTACCACATAAATAAATAAATAAACAAACAAATAAATAAATAAACAGAACATAAGAGGTCAGCCTAGAAAAAGTAAAACATCAAGGTGTTACCGCACAGAACAATACGAGTGATCGTTAGCTTAATGATAACTTCAGGGAAAAGCAATAAGAACAAATGTGTCTTTAAAAAGACACTTGGAATGCAGACATGAGAAAGTCTTCTTTGCTTCCTAAGCCATATGTGATTTATACAACTCAGCTAAACAGGTCTGGGCTCCCAACAGATCCTTTCCAAAGTGCTTGGGTGCAATCTTCCATATTTTCACAACTGTTCTTGGATAGCATTACATTTCCCAGAAAGCACTGCTCCTAGGAACAGCAAAGTTACAGCGTCAGGAGGCACTGAAGGACAGATGCCAAGATGTCATTCACAGAATATAGTCTTGCTATCTCAAATGAGATCATGTATGGGAAACAGTATATGCAAGGAAGTCAAATGTTTTAGTAATAAGGCCTTCTTAATGTAAGTATAAACACACACATACACATACATATAATTATATAGATGTATGTATGTCTATGTGTGTATGTATATATCACATATAGATATTTTTATATAGAGAGATATCTATAGAGAAAGAGATCTCTCTATAGAGATATTTGCGTCTATCTATATCTATTATCATCTATATCCATATCTGTATCTATCTATCTCTATCTACCGTATCTATATCTATCTATCCATTTAACTGTACAGAGAGACAGAGAGAGATTGTGATGATGTTGTCCAGCTGTAAACTTAAACATTGTGGTTTTAATAGCTTAAAATGGCATTAAGATTTTCAGGACATCCTATATTTATTCCTATTTGTATAGAGTTTCAGTTTATGTATCTAGGAACTGTGATTTTATCCCTCTAAAGAAATCCCATTGTGGAAATTCCTTGGGCCAGTGCTAATCAATAGCTGCTCTACAATTTAAAATCTTTGAGAATTGCCTTGGGTGCTGAAAGATCAACTGAGGAATGTTAATGGTCACATAGCCATTATATGTCAAAGTTAGGACTTGGACTGACTACAAGACCAGCCCATTATCCAATATTCTTTTCTTTCTCACATTGTGCTTTTATCTTTTTTATTCAAAAATTTTATACCGTTTTGGTCTTCTTGTGATTTTGTTGGAACTCTCATAGAGGAAGCTCCCTCCGATTGTTCTGATACCTCTAGAGCACTGGTTCTCAACCTTCCTAATGCTGCAACCCTTTAATACTCATATGTGGGCGTATCTGCATGTGGGCAGACCTGCCTGGAGATGGATAGAGGAGCAGTGTCTTGGTTCCTAAGACCATAGGAAATATGTGTTTTCTGATGATCTTAGGCGACCCCCAAAGGGGTCATGACCTACAGGTTGAGAACCACTGCTCTAGAGAGTTGTTTAGGGCAACAGGAAGTTAAGTGACTTGCTCATGGTCCCACAATCAATAGATATCAGAAAGAAGACTTGAGCTAATATCTTCCTGACTCCAAGACCAGCTCTCTATCCATTACAGTGTACTGTAATAATATTCTTACTCATTTTATTTTCAGATAAATGAAAGAATTCAGTAATTGTATTCCAAAGCATTCTGCCCAGATCAGAGTGTCTCTGGCCTATGCAGATTGAATGCAGAACATTATGTAGTTTGTATTCACATTCTTTTATTGTCCTCTCCTATTCACGGGGTGAATGTCAGACTACTTCAGCACATGGCAGTTCATATGGGCCATCACAACAGTGATGTGTCATCTTTCCTTGTTCAGCAAACTTTGTTAGCTTAGTTTTTAAGAAAAAAAGGGTTCAAGGATGAGGATGAAGAACCAAAAGGTTTTTTTTCATTTTTAAAGATAATTTATTTTCCCTCAATTACATGTAAAAAACAATTTTAACATCCACTTTTAAAACTTTGAGTTTCAAATTTTCTCCCTTCCTCCCTCCCTACCCCTTCTATTGAGAAGGCAAGAAATTCAATATAGATTATACATGTGTAGTCATGCAAAACACTTCCATAATAGTCATGTTGTGAAAGACTAACTCTATTTCCCTCCATCCTATTCTTTCTACCCCCATTTATTCTATCCCTTTCTCCTTTCACCCTCTCCTTCCTCAAAAATGTTTTGCTTCTGACTGTCCCCTCCCCCAATTTGCCCTCTCGTCTATCATTCTCCCCCTCTATTATTCCATTCCCCTGCTTTCCTATAGAGCAGCAGTTCTCAACCTGTGGGTTATGTTCAATTCAAATACATCCTACATATCAGATATTTACATTACAATTCATAGCAGTAGCAAAATTACAGTTATGAAGTAGCAACGAAAATAATTTTATGGTTGGGGGTCACCACAACATGAGAAATTATATTAAAGGGTCACTGCATTAGGAAGATTGAGAACCACTGCTATAGAGTAAGATAGATTTCTATGCCCAACTGAATGTGTATGTTATTCTCTATTTGAGCCAATTCTGATGGGAGTAAGGTTTACTTGCTCCCCTTCCTTCTGCCTTCTTCCCCTTCACTGTAACAGCTTTTTCTTGCCTATTTTATGTGAAATAATTTACCACATTCTATCTCTCCTTTTTATTTTAAAATTATTCCCAATATATTGATGAAAAATAGAAGACTGAAAAAAATCCTCTGGTGACCATGCATAGCTAGGGTCAGATGCTGCTGTATTTGCTCCTGCTGCTGTGAGAAATGGGGTATAAACATGGCCAAAGGGTTTTGGCAAAACAAATAAATTCAAAACCCAGATATTTGTGTGAGAAGAGTGAATGTTAGAGGGTAATGTTCATCAAATATGCCTCTTAAATAGAAAGCTGTATTAAAATTTCTCATTTATGGAGCTAAAATTTTATAATGGACACCAGCGATAGAGTTTTGTCCGTTCACTCATTCATCAAATATTTATAGAGAGCATGCTTCATGTAAAGCACTGTTGAACATTGTGCTGGCTATAAAGCTGAAGAAGATAGATCTGTGAACCTTGGTAGGATTCAATGGCTTTTCAGGAATGTATCAACTTTGTATATGGAATAATACTTGTAATTTTTTGACTTTTCAATATTTTTCAATACTTACATGGAGATTACAAATATCTCTCCGGTGCTTAGGTGCCCACACTAGTGATGTGCCTCCTCCCTTATCTAGGTCTTTCAGGAAGGAGATACCTTCCCACTCTCTTGGGGAGAGAGAAGGTAAATGGTTAGTCAGTAGACAACCATTCATTTTATGCTTACTGTTTACCAGGTATTGTGCTAAGCAATGACTGGTTGCTATAAGCCTATTTGGGGTTAGAACCAATGACATGTCAATGAGGTACAAGAAAAATTAATTCATATAGGCCCTGAGAAATCTGTTATGTAATGACTGATATCTATACTTTGTGAAAAAGAATATTTAAGAATAAGGAATAGAGATAAGTCCTTGAGCTTTAAGTATGTGCTGAAATTCTTCCTGAGAGCCAACATCAGAGAGCTGGTCCCGTGGGAATGGTGATGAGCACCTTCTGCTGGAGGAGAATGGTATAACTGCAGAGGACAGTGAATCGAATCAGTAATACTACTGGTATTCGAACAGTAGTTCAAACTACTCCCTAGGAACAGCATGGTCAGGAAAGAGTACTGAGGAAAGGCAGTAATGTGAACCTGTGAAGGATAACAGACAGATAGGACCAGTAACAACCTGGTCACCACTCTTCTGGTGATGGTCAAGAAGAAAGCTCCATCAGATCTGTGAAGGTCAATAACGGGAAGATATAATGGTGATTAATGGACATTAACATCTGAAGGGAGCAATGGTGTTTAGAAAGAGGGGAACTGTAAACATATACATGAAGGAATAAACCTCAATTGTCCCCTCAACTAAAGCAGTATTTAAGGAAACACCATAAGTTACCTAGACCATAAGGTAAGGTCTCTGGGGGAAGGACTGCTAACTGGATGTGATATCACTGCTTTCTGTGAACTTGTACATAAGTTCTATCTATTTCCATTAACTTGTCAGTAAAACTGTTCACCTTTTTAACCTTATAAGTCTGCTATGTGGCATCTCTTATTGGTGGAGGTGAGGGAGGTTGATGCTGATTTCTTGGGGGATGCTGATGTTTTCAGGTACTGAAGTTCTGGGATCATCTGGGTGGGAACAATGAGTCAGAAAAGTAGGAAATCCCCTAAGTATATGCAGGTGTTTAGTTTCAGGCTATGAGGGTAGCAGAGGAAACAGCATGCTGGAGTTATAGTTGGGAAGATCTGTGTTCACATCCTACCACTGACATTTTCTTTACATATGATCGTAGGCAAGTCTCTTCACTATTCTGTACTTCAGTTTCCTCATCTATAAAATGGTAGTGATGGTGGTGGGGGTTGGCCTGGAAGACCTCTAGGGTCCCTTAAGATCTGAAGGTAAAGGATTGAAGTATAATTCAGCTACTCCTAGGTTTCTTAACTTATAAAACTAAAGTTGCCCTGAGGCTTACGTCTGTTTTATAAATTTGAGAGGAAAACAGAAAATTGTATGAACTTTTCTCAGTAACAAATATATAATTTTCATGACTGGTCAAGTATGCAATGAAGCTTAAGGCCACCGAAGGGAATGGATAAGGGATATATCATGATGTCAGATATGTGCCAATGTCAGATAACCTGATTCAGTTTTTCACATTCTGAAAGGGGGGGAGGGCCTAAAAAGTATTCTTAAAAATTTAAGTGAAATCTAGCCTTGAGTGAAAATAGTTACTCATGCATTTAATTTCAAGGCAGATTTAGATTCTTTTGGGATTAGGTACATGAAAAAGTAGGCTCATATTTTGGAGTCTAATTATGGTATTTGGACAATTGGTCCTACAAGTTGAGATATTTTTGAAGTATGATAAAGCTACCCAGGGGAGTGGTATAAAGAAAACACTAATATAAGCATATACTTTAGAGGCTTCCTTAAATGCTTTGGGAAATGATCTGATTCTTAATAGCCACTGCAATGCAATGGGAAAAACTTTGTGTTTAGAGCAAGAGGTCCTGGCTTTGAATCCTGGCTCTGCCAATTACTACTTCTGGGAGCTTAGCTAAGTTACTAGGTGATCTAGGCCTCAGTGTCTTCATCTATACAATTAGAAAATTGGACCAGATGACCTTAAGGGACTTTTCCAGGTCTAAATTTATGATACTGTGGTATTAGAACATGTATTTAAAGGCCAAGAAAAACTAGGCTATAAAGTAAATTATATTTCTATCTACTGCCCAGTAAAGTTTTTTTTTGGTAATAGTTCCCAGAGACTTAGTGCCAAGTTTGCCAAGGAACTCACTGGATGTCGCCACAGAGTCATCTACAGAGGAAGCTGATAAGGGCTGTTTTAGCAGAAATAAATTTCTATCTCATAGACTGTAATGATCTCATAGACTGTAATGATCTTTGTGATGAGAGCAATATCCTTTGAGCACTTTAGACTAGTTTTTTCCTTAAAAAGCATTGAACCTGTCCCAAAAGATTTAGTTGGCTCAGACAATTAATTGTGTCAGACAAATCAAATTATACATAACCACTCTGACCACCACCTCTTCCCAGACATGAATGCTGACAATCTCCGACTGCTAAGCACTTTTCTCAAATGGTTCAGTATCATAAATGCATATGGTTTTATCAGTGGAAATAGTATTAATGGTCAATAATTCAGTCAATAATCATTTATTAAATGCCTAAATGCATTACCTTCTGCTTTGTCCCTATAGTCTAAGGACTCATGGGGTCTTTCTATCTGACTCATAACTGAAAACCAAATATGTTATATGTTCCCCTATTAGAATATGAGTTCCTTGATAGCAAGGACTATCTTTCTTGTCTATTTATATTCGCAGGGGTTTGAACAGTGCTTTACACATAGTAAGTACTTAATAAATACTTTTAAAAAGTGATTCATTTGCCATTCTCTTAGGCTTCAAAAAGAAGATAACCAATTGCAGCACAGAAAACCTGGGCTCTCCTGGATCAACTATATCCTTAGTGAATATCTCTGAATGTCCTTTTCCTGATGTGACTAAGTTAACCTTTCAACTGTAAGATAAACCATGAATGTCTCATTTTATTACAATCTCAGTCCTAAGCCGCTAAACTGACCAGGTCAGCTCTTGCCTTTTCCAGCCTCCTAATATAACATAAAGTAGACTTGAGGCTAGTCATGCTGAAATCACTGTAAAGCCAAAACCAACAAACCTATTCTATATCAGACATAAGTATAGGACCACGTTCATCCTAGGAATAGGTTGGACTTATGTAGCATTACCTTTGCAGAGTCTGATGCTTTTTATTTTTATACAGCAGCTTTTCCACCGTACTTATAAAAGATGACCAGAAATCCCTATCTGAATCAACAAAAGATAAAGCATCATTATGTCATATAGGATTCTGTAAATGATGTTTATGTACTTTAAGGTACTTTAATAAAATACCTTAAATAGCCCAAGCATGTCTGTTGACTTGACAGAAGAAATTCTCATATTTTCATTACATTCTAAGAACAAATAGCAAGTATTTCAAGAAAACCAAATAGAATAATTTATATTTTTTACTCTAATGCTATGTATGTCAGTCTTCAATGTGTATTTTCCAGCATTTCTGTGATAGAGATATCTAAATACAGATATAGATACATAACTGCAAATGCTTAACATATAAAATGTCTAATCATAATGTGAAAAGCTAGCTAATCTTCCCATTTCATTAGAAAATATAGCATTACAAAAAAAAATCAGATGAGGAAACCTGCAGTCATTAAATCAAAAGTGTATTCATGTATCACGTGGGTGTTTTGTTCACATTTAGTATTAACTAAGTGTTCAGGTTAATGTTGGACATTAACCTATGGCTAAACATTAAGTATAATATATGTGATATGCAAACACAATACTTTCCTCATTTATTCATGCGCATGGTAGATTAAGTGATGAAATGCAATTAGTTTTGTAATGATGTTGATTATTAAAAATAGGAATTGGCCCTTGGTGTTATCTGTAACTGCAAATCTTTTTTTTTTCCCTTCAAATTAGTATCTTGATAAGAATTGTAGAATGACCACCTAAAAGTAAATTTTTCTCGCAGTAGAATCCTTTCTAATCCTTAAAAGCCTAGCCCATCAAAACCTTTGTACTCTTAGGAATTTTTTTCTTTAATTGGACTCAAAATGAAAATGTATTATACTGGAGGTCATACCACATCAGGAGCATTCACCCAGTCCAAGCAACTCTTTGGTTCTCCTTTCAGAGGTATGATGTTACAGATCCTATCATGATGACACATACAATATTTAAATAAAATCAATCTAATTTATGATTTAGGAAGCAGTCATGTTTGATTAGAGTAAGAACATAACTTCTCTGGAAGAGGCAACTAATATGTTTGAATGACTCTATCCATTTTCCAGCAGGCCACAGATAACATACACCACAGAGCAGGCTTGTTTAAAATGACCTCTTGCAGAGAACCCACTTTGTCTTAATGACATGAAAGAATATTTTCCTTCTGCCATAAGGGGGAAAAAATCACAAATTATCCGTTAAATCATTAAATTATTTTATGCCTCAGCATTATTTTTCTCTAACATTCTATCTCTTGCCTGGGGTTAAATGGAGGGAACAGTTATGAATGCAAAAAGTCTATCCCTGTGAATATCGTAATTGCATAGGCCAGTCAGTACCTCCTTACCCTATCCTTCTTTAGAGCTAGATCAGTTTATGGGCACTCAAAATGGAAACACAACACATTGAACAGGTCTAAATAGAAAAAAGCGTAATTCTCAAATGGTCTGAAATATCTTAGCTGAGGACACATGAAACCCACCCAGATCTGCCTGGCTTAAAGGGATATAGAGGCAAGGGAAAATAAGCCAAAAGGTTATGGATATACAATTGGATCACAAATTTCAAACCCAATGGAATTTAGAGATCATCTAGCCCAAACTTTAATCTTGTGAATGAGAAAACTCCAACCCAAGGTTAATTGACTCACTCAAGGTCACAATTTCTTCCCTCTGAAATGAAGATCTACCTTTCTAATACCAATGTTGCTGTTATTCATTCATTTCAGCTATATGCAACTCATCATGATCACTTTCAGGGTTTTCATGGTCAAGATACTGGAGTGATTTGCCCTTCCTTCTTCAGCTTTTTATATAGATGATAAAACTGAGGCAAATACAGTTAACTAACTTGCCCAGGGTCACACAACTACCAATTGACTGAGCCCAGATTTGAACTCAGGAAAATGAGTCTTAGCTGCCCATCAATACAAATTGCTGTATTACTATGAGTCCTGGGACTCTACAGTTTCTAGAGAATTAAAATTCAATATCCTTGAGTTGCTAATGACTCTTAATGACTTAATGTGTTTTCCATACAAGCAGATTTGCTTTTCATAAGGATTTTTCAAAAATATAACGCATTCAAGAGAATGAATTGTAATGATGAAGTTTTAGGTATTGTACATAGGTTATTGAGGATATTTTGATGAACAAAGGATTTTCTGAGTATGTACCTTTTTTCTGTTTTTAAGATTTTTCCAGTAATAACTGTTTTTTTCACTAATATGCACTTTTACAACTTTCCCTCCACTAGACAAACTGACAAACAAAGCAAAACTTAAAACAATTTCCTCAACATATATCCACATAGTCTAGCAAAAACAAATTCCCACATTAGCCACTTATGTGACTCTTGGGTTTTTGTTGTTTTTTATTTTAAGTTCATTATTTCTCCATCCGGCAACGAGTGGCATGTTTCACCTTCATTCTTTTGGAGTAATGGTTTATCTTTGCATTGATCAATCTTCTGAATTGATTCCAAATTGATCAATCTGAAATCTTCCGAACCTGGTTGGTTTCCTTATAATATTATCATTATTGTATAAATTGTTCTCTTAGTTCTGTTTAATTCACCGTGCATCAATTCATAAGAAGCTTTCCAGTTTCCTCTGAAATTGTCCATTACATTGTTTCTTATGGCACAATGATATTCCATTACAACACTGCACCAAAAATTGTTTAGCCATTCCTCACTAGGATGATACGCCTTCAATTTCCAATTTGGAGCTATCATGATGAGAACTGCTATAAATATTTCTGTACCTATTGAGTCTTTCCCTTTTTCTTTGATTCATTGGGATAGAAGTCTAGTAGTGATAGAGTTGAATCAAAGGTGATATACAGTATATAATTTGATAATTTCGGGGCATAGTTCCCAATTACTTTTCTGGAAAGCTGGACCAATTCACAGCTCAACCCACAATGTACTAACATACCTATTTTTCTAGAGCCCCTCTCCTCTTTTGTCATCTTTCCCAATCTTATAGATATAAGGTAAAATCTCAAAGGTACTCTGCTGAATTTTTCTAATTATTATAGTTATTTAGGGCATTTTTTTTTCATTTTAGAATTCTACCCATGAAAGTGGCTTGTTCATATCCTTTAAGTATTTATCTGTTGGGAAATGGCTCTTAGTCTTGTGAATTTGCCCCCACTTATTATATATCTTGAAAATGAGACTTCTTATCAAAGAAAATTTGTGCAAAGTTTCTTCCTGAGTTATATTGCCCTTATATTTTTTGCATTAGATCTGTCTGTGTAAAAACTTTTAAATTTTATGTAATCAAAATTGTCTATTTTTTCTTGTGTGATGTTATCACTTGTTAAGTTGTGAGCTCGCTCTTTATTCATAGATTAAAATGATAATTTCTTTTTTCTTCTCTGATTTGTTTTCAGCGTGACTTTTTATGCTTAAATCACAGAGGACTGTCCTGGATTTAGAGATCATTGTTAAATTTACACCTTGGAAATCAGCAAACACTATGAACCAGGGCTTGAATTTTTTGTTCTGCTGATTGTCTTAAGAAAGACAGTGATGGAGAGAAGGTTAATAATGCAAATTAATTTTAAAAGTGTGTCATGGATACATTTTCACCCCCAGAGAACCAGTTAAATATTTACCATGATATTCCTGAAGTCATGTATCTTGAGCATTTTGCAAATCATGCCAATGAATAACTCTGGGTTTATAGCATTCAAAAGATCCTTGAAAGGGAGGAAACACAAAATACCCTTTTA
The DNA here is from genome assembly GCA_028646575.1 of Pseudocheirus occidentalis. Classification (NCBI taxonomy): domain Eukaryota; kingdom Metazoa; phylum Chordata; class Mammalia; order Diprotodontia; family Pseudocheiridae; genus Pseudocheirus; species Pseudocheirus occidentalis. Next base: position 188,629,483 of record CM053596.1, on the reverse strand, counting down.
CAATGCAACTTAGTTACTTTTCATATGCTATAGATACTTTTCATTAGTAAATAGCTTATTCTTTTTGAAATATTTTTCTACGTGTCATGTCATTTGATTTTCACAACAAAGCTATGAGGTAGATAATTATTGTTATTCCAATTTTACAGGTGATGTAGTGATACAGATTTTCCCATGATTCTGTGTCTAGCTAGTGGTAGCACTGGAATAACTAGTCAAGTCCTTTGACTCTTAATTTAGGGTTCTTCCCGCTATAATTATAATTTGTGATTTTTGCACAAAGCCTTATCACAACAGCCTGTGTCTATCTGAATGTCAAGTTCATACCTCAAACTCAACATATCCCAAACTTACCACTAAAGCTTCTCCTCCTCTAAATATCACAGTTTCTACTAATGAAAACAGAATTCTCCTCATCTTACAGGGTTGAAACACTGGAATTATCTTTGACTCTCCTTCTCCTTCACTGCCCACATCTTTAAAAAACTGCTATTTATTTTTAACATTTATTTAAAATTTAGTGTTTCAAATTTTCTCCCTCCCTGATACTCCTTTCTCACTGATTGAGAAGGGAAGAAATGTGATGCCAATTAGGTATGTGTAATCATGCAAAGCCTATTTCCATTTTAGTGTTGTTGGGAAAAAAAGCAAGAGAAATAAAGTGAAAAATTATGCTTTAATCTGCACTAACACCATCAATTCTGTGTTTAGAATTTTTTTAAATCAAAGGTCCTTTGGAATTATCTTGAATCACTGATTTGTTCAGAATAGCTGTCATTCACAGTTGATTATTGTACAATCTTGTTATTATTGTGAATAATTTTCTCCTGATTTTGCTCACTTCACTTTGCATCAGGTCATATATGTCTTCTTAGCTTTTTCTGAAATCATCCTGCTTGTCATTTCTTATAGTATTCCATCACAATCATATACAACAGCTTGTTTAACCATTCCCCAACTGACGGATATCCCCTCAGTTTCCAATTCTTTACTACCACAAAAGAGCTACTATAAATATCTTTGTACATATAGGTCCTTTACCCTTTTCTTTGACTGATCTCTATGGGATATAGACCCAGTAGTAGTGATATTGCTAGGACAAATAGCATGCCCCCTTTTATAACCCTTTAAACATAATTCCAGATTGGATGAACTAGTTCACAACTCCACCAACTGTGCATTAATATCCCAATTTTTGTACATCCTCTCCAGAATTTGTCATTTTCCTTTTCTGTTGTGTTACACAATCTGATAGGTGTGAGGTGGTACTAACAGTTGTTTTAATTTGTATTTCTCTAATCAGTAATGATTGAGATAATTTTTTCATATGATTCTATGTAGCTCTGATTTCTTCTTCAGAAAACTACCTGTTCATATACTAACTTTTTTTATAAATTTGCCTTAGTTCCCTGTATATTTTAGAAATGAGACCCTTATCAGAGAAACATGCTGTGAAGCCACTCCCTCCCCTCTCTTCCATTGGTTGATTTCCTTCTGATTTTGGCTGCATTGGTTTTGGTTGCAAAAAAAGGTTTTAATTTCATATAATCAAAATTATCCATTTAACTACTCATGATCCTCTCTATATCTTGTTTAAATGGGTCATAAACTCTTTCTTATCCATAGATCTGACAGATAAATTTTTTCATGCCTTCTTAATTTTCTTATAATACCTTTTAAATTGTACATGCGTTTTGACATTATTTTGGTATGTATAGGGTGAGATGTTAGTCACCACCATTTATAGCATTTTTCAATTACTTTTCTAAGATAAGGTTATTTAAGTATTCTATTTCTTCTTCTGTTAATCTAGGTAATTTATATTTTTATAAATATTCATCCATTTCACTTAGTCAAATTTATTGGTATATAAGTGGGCAAAATAATTCAATAATTGCTTTAACTTAATTTTAATTGGTATTGAATTCACCCCTTTCATTTGTATATTGGCAATTTCTTTTCCTTATTTCTTTTTTATTAATCAAATTAACCAATGATTTATCTATTTTCCACCGTAAAACCAGTTCCTATTTTTATTTATTCCTTCAATGGGTTTTTTACTTTCAATTGTATTAGTCTCTCTTTTGATTTTCAAGATTTCTCTTTTGGTGTTTATTTGGGGATTTAAAAATTATTCTTTATCTAGTTTATTTTTTAAATTGCATAATTAATTCATTGATCTGTTCTTTCTCTATTTTTTGATGGAGAGTACAGTTGTCTCCTAAGTAATACTTTGATTACAATCCAAAATTTTTGATATGTTGTATAATTTTTGTCATTTTCTTTCATGAAATTGATTATTTCTGTGATTGTTTATTTGACCCACTCATTCTTTAGGATTAGATTGTTTAATTTCCCATTATTTTTAATCTATGCTTCTATTTTCCTTTGTTGAATGCAATTTTATTGCATTATGGTCTGAAATGGATGAATTTAATATTTCTGTTTTTCTGTACTTGGTGAGATTTACATGGTCAGTTTTTTTGTGTTTGTGTAGGTGCCATGTACAGTTGAGAAAAAGATATATGCTTTTCTATTCCCATTTAATTCTTTTCTAGAGATCTACCATATTTAACTTCTCCAAAAATTATTCATTTCATTAACATTTTTCTTATTTATTTTAATATTAGATTAATTTAGTTCTGAGAGAGAAAAGTTAAGGTTTTCCACTAATATAGAGTTTTGTTCTTTTTTTCTTCCTATAACTCACTGAATTTTTCCCTTAATAATTTCAATGCTAGGCCATTTGGTATATATGTATTTAGTGTTGGTTGACATTACTACATTGTCTTTGATACCTTTTAGCAAAATGTAGTTTCCCTCCTTGTTTGTTTTAATTATGTCCATTTTTGCCTTTGTTTGTCTGAGATCATGATTGCTAGCACTGCCTTTTAAAATTTAAGCTCAATTGAAACACAACGCAATTTTACTCCAGCCCCTCGTTTTACTCTTTCTGTTGCATGTGTGTTTCTCATAAACAACATATTGTTAGAAATTGGTTTCTAATCCATTACCCTATCTGCCTCTGTTTTATGGGTGAATTTATTCCATTCACATTCACAGTTATGATTACTAACTGTGTATTTTTTTCTATCCTATTTTTTTCCTGTTTGTCCCCTTCTCTCTATCTTTTTTTAAAAACACTGTCCCTTTTCAAAAGTTTTTTTTTGCTTCTGACAATTATCTCCCTTAATTTATCCTTCCTTCTATCACCTTCCTTTTTTCTTATCCCCTTCTCATTCTACTTCCCTGTTAAAATAGAGGAACTCAACTGAGTGTGCATTATTATTTCCTCTTTGAACCCATTCCAATGGGAGTGAGGTTTCAGAATTGCCCAACAACCCCAATATCCCTTCAACTGTAAAAGTTCTTCTTTGCATGCCTTTTTTGGGTAATTTTCCCATTCCTCCTCTTCCCTTCCTCTTCTCCCTGTGCATCCTTCTTTTTCCTTAATTTTTTTATGTTATCCCATCATAGAGAACTCATACCCATTCCATCTGTCCATGTATACTCCTTCTGACTATTGTAGTAATGGTAAAGTTCTTAGGAGTTACAAGTGTCGTCTTTCCATATAAGAATACAAACAGTTTAGAAATATTAAGTCCTTCATGATTTCTCTTTCATGTTTACCTTTTTATGTTTCTTTTGAGACTTGTTTGAATACTGAATTTTTTATTCAGTCTGGTCTTTTCATAGGGAATGCTTAAAGGTCCTTTGTTCCATGAAATGTTTATTTTTTTCCCCAGAACAATAATGCTCAGTTTTATTGGGTAGGTTATTCTTGGTCAAACTTACTGCTCCTTCACCCTTCATTCCTTTTTCATGTAAGATGTTAAATCTTGTGTGATCCTGACTCTGGCTCCATGATATTTGGATTGTTTCTATCTAATTGCTTGAAATATTTTCTCCTTGACCTAGAAACTCTGAAATTTGTCTATAATATTCTGGGGAGTTTTTACTTTTAGATATCTTTCAGTGAGAGATTGGTAGATTCTTTCAATTTCTGTTTTACCTTCTGATTCCAGAACATCAGGTTAGTTTTCCTATATAATTTCTTGAAATACGATGTCTAGGCCCTTTTTTGAAAATCATAGCTTTCAGGTAGTCCAATAATTCTTAAATTTTCTCTCCTCAATCTACTTTTTAAGTCAGTTGTTTTTCTTATCAGAAATGTATTTTGGGGAAAATTGAGACTTCTAGGAGCCAAAATGGCAGAGAAAACAGTAACTCACTGTAATTCTCTCATATTTACCTCCAAACAACCATAAAATGGCACTCTAAAACAAATCCTGGAACAGCAGAGTGAGCAAAAAGATGGGGTAAAAAAATCTTTTTAGCCCAAGAAACTTGGAAGATTGGCTTTAGAAAGGTCCATTACACTGACATAAAAGCAGAATGTCTTTTTCAGGGGGGTGGAGTCAAGATGGCCCTGTAGAAACAGGAGAATTCTGTGAGCTCCCCCCAATACCACCTCAAATACCTATAAAATATGACTCTAAACAAATTTTAGAGCTCCAGACTCCACAAAAATGATGGGATAACAAAACTCCTGCTGAAGGCAGCCTAGCAGGCAGTCATAGCAGCACGCTGGGAGCAGAGCCCAGCCCCATGTGGTTTCAGCCCCAGGGTGGCCAGGACAGGCCAGGGTGTAGTGTTCAGGAGAGCGGATCATCAGCAGCTGTGGTGATTTCCAGAATCACCAACCCACAGGAGCCAAGGACAAAGGGAAAAAGACAGTGGAACTTGGCTAAATTTGGGGGAAATGATCCAGCCAAACTGCCTCCAGAGCTAGTAGCAGTCTGAAGCAGTGGCCCTGCAGCCTCTTCCATGTGGCTGCTTCAGAAGCTCCTGGCCTGCAGATTGCAGAGGAACCAAGTGAAGATGTGGGATAATTGGGACACTGATGCACCTTTGGTGGAATTGTGAACAGAACCAACCATTCTGGAGAGGAATTTGGAACTATGCCCAAAGGGCAAGAAACTGTGAGTACCCTTTTATCCAGCAATGCCACTACTAGGTCTGTATCCTAAAGAGATGATAAAAAATGGAAAGGACCTACATGTGCAAAAATATTTATAGTAACCCTTTTTGTGGTGGCAAAATATTGGAAATTGAGGGGATATTTATTAATCAGGGAATGGCTGAATAAGCTATAGTATATGAATGTAGGGGAATACTGTTGTGCAATAAGAAATGAAGAACTGGCAGATTTCAGGAAAAAAAAAGCTAGACAGACTTGTATGAACTGATGCAAAATTAAATGAGCAGTACCAGGAAAACACTGTACACAATATCAGCAAGACTGTATTTTGATCAACTATGAATGATTCAGCTCTTCTCAGCCACACAATGATCCAAGAGAAGTACAAAGGACTTATGAAGGGAAATGTTGTCCATATCTAAATAAAGAACTGATGGACTCTGAATACAGATTGAAGCATACTTTTTTCCCCACTTACTTTATTCTTTCTTTTGTTTTTTTCTCTTTTGATCAGTTTCTTTTCATAACTGCGAATAATATAGAAATACTTTTACATTGTAGCACATGTTTAACTATATCAAACTACCTATCATTTTCAGAAGGGAGAGGGGATGTATGGAGGGAGAAAAATGTGGAACTCAACATCATTTAAAAAGGAATGCTAAAAAATTTCTTGATATGTAACTGGGGAAAAATAAAGTGTTATTTAAACAAGAGAAAGACATTTCATATTTTCTTTAATTTTTTACCCTTTACACTCCATTTTATTGTTCCTTGATGGCTTTTCAGTATTTTTGTACCTCTTTTTTATGCTGTAGACACTCTTTTTCTAATTTTCATACATTACTCTTATTTATTTTCCTTTATCTCTCTTATCTGCTTTTAAAAATTCCCTTTAACCTGTTGCAGTAATTCTAGTTAGTCTTAAGTCCAATTCATATTTTTTCTTTAAGGCTTTACACAAAACTGTTTTGACATTGTTGTCTTCTGAGTCATGTCTTGATCTAGCTGGTCACTTGTCATAGTCACTTTTTACGGTCAGTTTTTTATTGTTGTTTTTGTTTGCTAATTTTATTGACTATTTCTTGGCTTTTAATTTTATGTTCAAATTTGTGTCTCCTCCTGCACTGAGGTCCTGGAGACCCAAGCTCGAGGGTTTTTGTGCTGCTTTTTCCAGAGCTAGTTCTAAGGGTCTATATATTTTTGGTGCTTCTGAGATGGTATGATACAAGGAAATGTGTGGTCACTGTTCTCCTGACCTGTGTTATGATCTTTACCCAGAAAAGGACTCTGTTTCTCTGTAGCCACAAGTATTAGTACTCTTCTTTGCCCTGGAACTGTGACCAGGACCTCTGCTCTCCTATAGCCAAAAGTATTTGTGCTCCTCTTTGCCCTGTAACTACTTATAGGCAATGCAACAGATGTCTTCATCAAATGCCAGCAAAGGTTCCTCTGTTGTCTCTTTCTGACCAGTTTCCCACCTCCTTTGCCATATCTGGACTGAGAGCTTCTAAATTTACTGCTTCCACTGTTGCAGGTGCTTCCAAAACCTGCTGCTACTGTTGCCACCTTGTGTTCTTCACTGTGGGCTGCCCTTTACCCTGGTCACAGATCTCTTTTGCTGACCTCCTAAGTTGTCTTGGGATGGAAAAATGGCACTCCAGAATTTGATTTGAGGCATTATTTTAAACTTATTTGGAGGGGAAATCAGATTTCAGCTGAGTTGCTGCCTCTTCTTCACCATCTTGACTCTTCCCCCTTAACTCCCATTGATCATATCTAATCTATTTCTGAGGTCTGTCAATCTCAATTCCACAGCACCTTGTGTGCTCATTTCCTCCTCTTCATAAACTCTACTCTTTTTAAGGCCCCCATTGCCTCTACTTCTGGCCTGGATAGCCTCCATGGTCATTTCCCCATCTTCAGTCTTTTACCTTTCTCTCATTCCTTTATATGGCAACCAAAATGACCTCCTTAAGTCACACATCTGACAATATCACTGCCTTACTCAAAAGCCATCAGTGGCTCCCAATCACCCCTCTGGTGTTTAAAACCCTCTACAATCTGGCCCCAACCTACTGTTCTAGCCTCACTACATTATACTACTCCCCTGCATTAATTTCCTAGCCAAAATGGACCACTGATTTTATTATTACAAATCAATCAACATGTATTTATTAAGGGACTAGTAGATGACAGAGGCAGCTAGGTAACACAGTGGATAGAATACCTGGTCTGGTGTCAGGAAGACTCAACTTCATAGATTAAAATTTGGCCTCAGACTTTTATTAAGCATTGTGAACCTGGGCAAGTCACTTAACCCTCTTTGCTTCAGTTTTGTGACTGGAGAGGGAAATGACAAACCACTCCAGTGTCTTTGCTAAGAAAACCCTAACAGGGGTCACAAAGAGTTGGGCAGAACCAAAATATAACTAAAAATATATGATGTGAAATATGCTCAGTACTGGTGATAGTAGCACAGAGAATGAAACCATTTATCTCCATGCCCTCACACAGCTTGCCTCACTGTCTGGAGGAAAACCCGGAATATACTCCTTCCACAATTCTTTTAGTTGAAATCTTTGTTTCTTCAAGGCCCAGCTCAAGTGCTATCCCTTCCATGAAGCTCTCCTTGGTTTCTCCTCCTCTTCCCCCAAGCCGAGACTTATTACTTTGAAAAATGCAGGGAAAAGAAGGAGGGGACTGGAGTCAACAAAAACAGATTGTAAACTACTCCCCATCACATTTTGCAACATTTTTTTCTTGCTTTCGTCTAGATCAGTGGTTCTCAACCTTCTTAATGCTTTGACTCTTTAATATAGTTCCTCATGTTGTGGTGACCCCCAATCATAAAATTATTTTTGTTGCTACTTCATAAGTGTAATTTTGCTGCTGTCATGAATCGTAATGTAAATATCTGATATGTATTTAAATTGACCATAACCCATAGGTTGAGAACTGCTGAGCTAGATAAATTCTTCCTACGCCCAATATCCTCAGGTTGCACATCTCTGTAGGGGTTGCACCAGAGGTTAGATAAAGCCCGCCATCTATTAGTAAATTACAAGCTCCTCAAGGACAGACACTGTTATTTTTCATCTGTTTATTCTTGGTCCCTACTGAGTTTATAACAAGCATGTGTACAAGTGAGCTTGCACACTTTTAAATATCTATCTATCTATCTATCTATCTATCTATCTATCTATCTATCTATCTATATGTGACTAACAGATGATAGGACCAGCTAGTTCTACTAGCTAGTATCTATTTCAATACAAGCACATAAATACATATTTAAAAAGAGATGGATTTCAGAGACTCTGGAATTCTCTATTTATGAACCTCCTTGTACATATGAACAAGCAGTGGGGAAGTCTGAGCTGAGGGTTCCTACCTTACATTTCTATGGGGGTAACTGTCATTTGCTTCTTGGTTTAGAATACTCAAGGGAACGTGGGGAGTCATTGACATGGATAGTCACCTACTCCTGTGTAAATATAGAGTTAAATTACTGCTGCCTAATAATAGTATTTAACCCATCCTCCCTCTCATAGGAGTGTCTTTCAACTAACAAGACATAGAGCAGTTAAATGGCCAGAAGCTGCTGCTGCTGATGTAGCTAGTGGTGGTAGTGGTGGTGGTGGTGCTGCTGTTGCTGCAGCTGCTGGTATTGCTACTGCTGCTGGTGCTGCTAGGGCTGCTGGTACTGCTGGTGCTGCTGCTGCTCCTGCTTATGGTGCTAATGCTGGTGCTATGTGGGCTGCTGGTACTGCTGGTGCTGCTGGTGCTGCTAGGGCTGCTGGTGCTGCTTATGGTGCTACTGCTGGTGCTACGCAGGCTGCTGGTACTGCTGGTACTGCTGCTGCTACTGCTAGGGCTGCTGGTGCTGCTTATGGTGCTACTGCTGGTGCTACAAGGGCTGCTGGTACTGCTGCTGCTATATTCTCCTCCCTATATTTTGTCAGTTAAAATATTAATGAACCATGAAGAGGGAAAGGAAGTAGTATTTGATCAGAAAACCACTGAATCAGGTTTTAAAAATGACTGGTTAAGGATTCCTTGTGCAACACATTTTATTATGAAGTCTCACTATGAATTCCTTGCACTTATTTTTCTCATAAAATTATTATTTTATTCCTTTTCAGGGGAACTAAATTCCATTTCAACTCAAATTTAAGTTTTTTTCTTATCATAGTGTCAATCTCATACAAGATAAAAAGTTTCCCCTATTCTTCCACAAAGCCTCCCATTTCTATTGGAAACATATGTGCAGAGACCCAGTCAGAGTTAAAGCTAAGGCTTATTGAAAGATGTATTCGTCTTCAACATAATCCAGATGACAATTGTCTGCCTTATTTTTTTTTTTTTGCTTCTCTGATAGAGCTAACCTAAATCCTCATTTTGTAGTTCTTGTTGGTGATAACTGCTGCAGGAATGAAAAGGGGGCATGGTTTGCTGGTGGTAAGTCAATGCTAACATTGCTAACACTCCAAGGTGGTTTTCATCAATTCTTTTGCCATTGCATATTGATAAGAAATACAAATATGCTTTTAGGAAGTGATGAGCTCGCCATTTGGAATGTGTGGCAGAGACAGAGAAAGCAGGAGCAGTGGTGGGTAAAAAGGGCCTTCTGTTCAACAGTGGACTACAGAGGGAGCAGGGAAAACAGATTCCCTGAGACTGAACCATAAAAACATGGCTCTGATAAACAGCTACTCATTTTTTCCTCATCCAAATCAATTTCATCCATCGTTGATTACTGTGATTGTCCAAAGGGCTTAAAATTTTCATTATTATAGTTTGGATGAGTCATTTCTATGGCCAACATTGTCTTGAAAGGTTTTAGTTTATGACTCTCAACTTACTGATTTGAATAATGAGCTAAAATTTTATTTAGTGAGCATCTAGTGCTATATAATGTAGATACAACAAATTATACTTGCAAATTCATTGTAAATCCAAGAGCACTATATAAACTCAGCTATTTTTATGTTATATGCACATATGCACATGTTCACTTGTATCTCTTTGTACACATGAACATATACATATACTTCAAGGATTGGTAATTTCAGTAATAATCCTATACCTTCACCGATCAAGTTCAATTCCTTTACATCTTAGTGGACTGTTTTTTTCCATGAGTTGTTTTGGCTCAAAAAAAAAAATCCATCACCTGGTTATGAATCTCTCTTAACCTGGCTGGAATCTGGATTACAGGTACACAGGCTGTCACAAGGCCAGTGCTCAAAGTCTTTGCAGGTGGGTATGGCCTGCCAGAGCTTGTGTTTCACTGGAATAGCTTTCAACACCACACTATTATCTCCATGTCATGATGATGTCTTGGAGTAGCACTGATGGGGTATGCCCACTCCTCCCCTCATTCATACACACAAATGAAAAGTTAAATAATAACGTAAGTTAAATATGGGGACCTATAGAGAAAGTACCCATGATTTCAGTGATATAGGTAACTTCCAGATGACTTAACTCTCTCTACTAATTCACTTAGGCAGTTTCTCTGAAAATTAGTCTTCAGGATTAAAAATAAAATAAAATAAAATAAAATGAAATAAAATAAAATGAAATGAAATAAAATAAATAAAATGAAATAAAATAAAATAAAATGAAATAAAATAAAATGAAATGAAATAAAATAAATAAAATAAAATAAAATAAAACAAAATAGTCATCAGAGTTTCTGATACCAATTATAGGTTGAGTAACTTACAGGCATTACTTGAACATAGGACTTCCAAGACCAGTTCTTGACCCATTGACTTTCAAGAATTAAATCACAATAAAAAACAATAATGCAAAAAATAAGTGCTCTAAGTGAAGAAACTGGAAACATTAGGAAAGGCTTCTTAAAGGAGGGGGTGAAGCTTGGGGTTGGCCTTTGAAGTGTAAGATGTAAAGAGTGAGACAAGAAGAAAGGGAATAGTTTGAGCCAGAGTGGGGATGTGTGCGGGGGAGTAGGGGAGCAGTGAATAGGCCTTTCTGGCAGGAGCAGATGATTTGTGCAAAGGAGTAATGGGAGAGAATATGAAGAGATGTTAGAGACCTTATGAACTTTGGATATGACCTCTCTGGACCTCAGTTTCCTCATTTGTACAATATGGGATTGTACTATAGTCCCTTCCAGCTTCAAACGTACAAATCTGTGAAGTTTTTGGAGAAACACTGCAGAGTTCTAAGCTGGCAAATAATGATATTCAGTGAATATCTATTAAATGCTTACCATGTGCTAGGTATTTTGCCAGATGCTGCGTATGCAAAGATAGAAAAGAAATAATACTAGCTCTCAATGATCTTATGTCCTATTAAGAAAATAAAACTTACTTTTTTTTTACATTTTGGAGGATGGAAGACAGGGAAATTGTGGCCAAGTGACTTGCCCAAGGTCACATGGATAGAAAGTGTAAAGTGTTTGAGGCCACATTTGAACTCAGGTCCTCCTGATTCCAGGGCTGGTGCTCTATTCACTGCACCATCTAGCCACCCAAAAATAAAGCTCTTATACACACTTATCTTTAAGTATATACATGTATATATTACTAGGGGCAGGGTAAGACCTGTGATTTCATTGGCATAGGAAATTTCTGTTGTGGAAATTGCCTCTACTGATGAATATTAGTAAATCAGATTTAATTTATAATCTTAGAAAGTTGCCTGGGGAGTTCTCAGGTACTTGTTATTGTTCAGTTATTTTTCCAATCATGTCTATCTGTTCAAGACCCTTTTTGGGAGTTTTCTTGGCTAAGATATTAGAATAGTTTGCCATTTCTTTCCCCAGCTCATTTTATAGATGAGGAAACTGAGGCAAACATGGTTTAGTGACTTGCTCAAGTTGCACAGCTGGTAAATATCTGAAGCCGTATTTAAACTCTGAATGATTAATCTTCCTGACTCTAGGCCCAGTCCTTTCTATCACTGTGTCACTAAGATCTTCCTACTAAGGGCTTGGGTGACTTCTTCAGTTATACAGCTAGTATATATTAGAGGCAGTACTTAAATTAAGCAATTCTCAACTGTAAGACCAGCCTTCAATCCATTGTGCCATGCTGCCAGTCATACAAAATGATTTTTTAAAACATAAATTAATTTCAGGAGAAAGAAAACTAACAATTGAAGGTAATCAGGAAATATCTCATCCTGAAGCTGGTCCTTTGCCCAGGGTTTAAGGGCAGGGATTCTGGGAAGTAGAAGAAGGGAGGGAAGTATGGAAGACTGTTCAAAGACACAGGGGTAGACTGTGAGATTTAAGGCATAGTGAATATATGAGTTTGGCTGTAACACAGGGTACATAAAAAGGAGTGATGAGAAATCAATATGGAAAAATGGGTTGGAACCAGATTGTATAGGACTTTAAAAGACAAATAATGGTGTTTATAGTTTATCCTAGGGACAATAGGGAACTAATGATGCTTCTTGAGTATGAGAGTAATATGGTCAGAATTGTGCCTTAGGATATCAATTTGTTTGCTCTATGGAGGATGGAATGAAGAGGGGAGTGGAAGCTGGGAGAGTAATTAGGGAGTCTGTTGCAATTGTCCATGTAAGAAGCATTAAATACCGCAACCAAGGTGATTGTGGTACAAGTGGAGAGAAGGGGCCAGGTGTCACAGATTTTGTGGAGATAAAACCAATAAGATTTGGAGAGTGTTTGGCTACAAAGAGGAAGAGGATAACTCTGAGATTGTAATCCAGGTTCCAGAAAGATGATGGTGCTATTGAAAAACATAGAGAAGTTAACCATGATAGGAGTATCGTTTTTAGGAAAGTTCTTCTTGTAATAGTAATTGGGGTATGCTGAATGAGAAGAAGACAGAGGTTACTTCCTGAAATGAGTGGTAGCAATGGAGCAAAAGGACTGGGATGGGAAACATTAGGGAAGAATTGATGGAATGATTATGGGCACAGTCAATGAATATGTAACATTTGCAGTAAACACCAGTAATGAGTGAAAACATTAATAAGGAACCAGGGATGAGCAGCAGATGAGATAGTTCTTGTATTCATATTGAGTTCAGCCCAGGGGTTTGTGTGATTATGCCACTGCTTTCTACTACATGAACTGAATCCCTTCCATTAGGGAAACAGCTCAGGCTCATGCAAAAGACAAAACCAAGTGATTTTGGTTCCGAACACTGTGGATCTGTAGGAGAGAATATCTATGCTTAGTGAGCCAAATTGGGAAATGTACCATTTGTCATAATGCAAACCCATTTGGAGACCTGATTCATTGGACTCTTACCTGATGTTACAATATATTAGTTTCACTCTTTGGACTTGGATGCTCCTACAATCCCAACCTATATTTCTAGAACTTGAACAAACCTCCTTCCTTTGATCTCATTATTGACTGATTGTAATCAAACCTAGGGACTTGCTTTACTCTCCATTGTATCAAGTGCTCTCTATGGAGTTCTTTTGGCCACGAAATCTGACCCCATCTCCATTTGGAAACAAGACAGAAACAATAAAGCCTTTTTTGTAGTGTGCTCTTCAGAGATCACTCGATTGTGTGTCAATGTTGCTAATAATCTGTAGTGCTCCTAGTGTTTGATTTATACATGCAGTGGTCTCTTCTCCATAATGTCATAAAATACTAATATTTAGTAATGAAGATTGATATTATCTTCCCCTGCCCCCAACATAATTTTAGTACTTGGTTTGAGTGATCCCTTAATTCTGTAAATTAATAGGACTGTTCTTAAGGCTTAACTGAATATGTCCATTTTGTGACAGGATCAGACAATCCCAACAAATCCTATATAACCAGTTAATGTACAGGATGGCCCAAAGGTCTTAGGGTAGTTTAAGCTTAAAACTGTACTAAAACCTTTGAGCCACCCTGCATAAATGTACTCCATTTAGAGCACTGTAAACACACACTCACACACACATACATGCACATCTTTTTTTAGATTCTGACCAAAAAAAAGCCCACATAGAAAAAAGCCAGTAATATTTTCCAGACTGACAAGACCAAACTGTTCAAAATAAAAATCCCCACTGATTACATGGTTCATCTCTGCTCTGAAGGGCAACCCTCAAGAGAGCTCCAAACAGCATTGGTCTGACACAATGTTGATTTTTTTTCCTGTTGGAAATGATTGTTGAGTATTGCTCTCAAGGTCACGGGTTTTCATTTATCTATTTCTTTGCTTATTAGATTAATTAATATTCCCCAAAGATTTCAAACCAAAACAAAGTGACTTTAGCAATGCATTATCAATGAAAATAACAGTTTTTGAATTCAGATCTGTTCATTAAAGATTGCCACCTCAACTTTTCTGCTCTCCCTACCCCCCTCCACCTTTGGTTCAGACCTACAAATTCAAGAGTATGGGGAGTGTTCTCCACAGATAACCATCAACAGCTCAT
>CM053596.1:188601103-188614612 GCA_028646575.1 Pseudocheirus occidentalis | reverse complement strand
AAATAAATTTAAATTAAAAAATATTTTTTCCTACCACTTGACAGGTTGAAGTAAATTTGAGGACCTTCCCTGATTTGAAAATATACACTGCCCCCTAATAGTCTGCCATCTGCATGTGGTCACATAGAGCCTGTGGTGGGATGCTTATTTTTCAGGAATGCCCACAACTTGTTACTTTGTGATTGGGTAGTGGGTGACGAAAGTAGTGATGTTCTCTGACCCTGGAGAAGGCTATATATACCCTGAATGTGAGGTTTTGTTTTGGGACTTACTTTGAGAAGAGCTGTGTGATTTGGCCAGATGAGCTTCTGGGCAGCCATTAAACCCCCTGGCTTTGAAAGCCCAGATGTTGGTACTTCTTTCTCTGGTGACTGACTACGTATAAATGTAATGGTCAGACAGCTGGAAGCCCTGTTTGCTGGTTTGTTTCTCTGTCTGTATTTTTTGTCTGCTTGTAACTTCTTTTTGTATTTTCTCTGACGTTCAGGGTGCTGGATTTTTCCCCTGAACTAGGTAAAGGATATATGTTTGATTAAATTAAGATTGTTAACCCTTTCTGAGTTGCTTTCCTTTAGAAAAGCAGATCAAAGAACCTGGGCTAGCAGTCATCCTTGGTATCCTAGGGTGATTGCTGCTCCAGGGGCCTCCAGGAAGATCTTAGCTGCAAGTCAGGGGACACTAAATGGGTACAGGGAAATTCTACCAGACCCACGATAAGTATCATTAACAATACAGTTGGTGTAATCATATCCACCATAACCTTCCCGTGCAAGATGTTGTTCATGCTTATATTTACCTCTTCACAGCTATAAACTGACTGGGAATTCTAAAGAATTACTTATATGGACAAAATGCCTTAGATCCAGGACTTGGTCCTTCTGGGAGGTAAAGGGTGGATGTGAAGTCTGGGATAGCTATCCTTCATGCTTTCAAATTCACAGTCATTCCTTCCTGGGGCTGGAACATCATTTTAGCTTGATTTTCTTATCTGTTTGTCTTAAATTTTCTTCCCTTATTCAGTGTTACTTGTGTCTATCTTCTGAGGCAGTTAAGAGGCAGTGGCTGAGTTCTGTTCTGGGTTAGATCTGAGTTCAAATCCTTTCTCAGACACTTACTGAATGTGTTTGTCCTTCATTTCAAAGAGGACCCATGGCATCAGGGAAATAATGATATGACTTGCAATTGACTTTTATTTGAGTGAGGAAGCATTGTGCAAGGACACCAGCCTCACTTTCTCTTTCAGAGCCATCTGGATCCAGTGACCAGATACTCATCTGGATGACTGGAGATGACCGAGGGTGCAATGGGAGACCCTGGCCCTTTTAGAGTAAGGCCTTTTCAGGTTGTCACGTAAGAGTGAGTCACTGCCCATTCAGTGAATAGGCTTCTTTAAGAAGTGAGTGAAGTGCCAGCCCTTTAATATAAGACTCCAAAGTCCCTCATTCTTGTAACCTGTTTCCTCATCCATCAAATGGGGATGATAGTATTTGCCTACCATAGTTGCTATGAGATCAAATAATACGATATTTATAGCACTTTGCAAACCTTAAGTGCTATCATCATCATCATCATCATCATCATCATCATCATCACTATTACATCCCTGAGGTAAATTTCCTGGGACCTGTACTCAATGCCCCTAGTTGCTATTTAACATTTGCATAAGCAGTCAGAAACCACAGACTGCTTACCACCAAGTAATTCTCTCTTGGTCCCTTGTTATTTGTTTTAAAATGTATCTAAATATGTCCTTAAAATATAACAAGTTTGACTTTCCTTTTCCTTTTGCAACTGACAAGTTAATTAGTAGACTTAAAATTCTGCTAACATCCACACCTATATTTCTGTTTACTGAGTAGTGTTTCCCTGCATATAAATAAACTTAAAAAAAAAGATTGGGACAAATTCTTGATCATTAAAATAGAATGTTCTCATTACTTCTACCCACACCATATACTGAAAGCATGTGATATTTTACCATCAGATCTGTTTACATCAGGATGGAAACAGATAAATCAGTTGAACTCTTACATCTCCATCCCCATCCAACCCATATAAAATAATGTTGCTTTTAAAAAGCATGATAATAAGAGCCGAAAGACCTGACATTTCTATATGGCTTCACATACATTATCTCATTTGTCCTCACTTCATATGAATGAAAGACCTCAGAGTTTCGGGGCTAGATAGCAAGATTATTCTGAGACAGTTACTTCTTTGTTGGGACTAGCTAAGTAAAATAGCAGTTCGTAAATATACTTTTGCTTTCCTTAAGCCCACCACTGAATTATTTCTTTATCCCCCCAGGGCTGAAAAATGCATCATTACCAATTAACTCATATTCCTGGTTAAACATTCCAAGCCAAACTACTGCTCATTAGAAGAGTTTATGGAGATATTACAAATGACCTCATGAATTTTTCATTTCAGTGAGATCTAATTCTGGATAGTGCGGCTAAAAGGACTTGATTTTAAATGAGAGACCCAAAGGCCAAAACAATGTTTCCAATGGTTTCCTTCTGTCTTTTACCAACAGTCACATTAAACTTCTTTTTACCCAAGTAAGCAAATAAAAATGTATTGAGAGTTCACTATGTGTAGAGCATTAAGGGGAAATTCATCTCAACAAATCAGATTCAGTTAACACACATTAAGCACTTTTTAGGTACAAGGAATAGTAAACTCCTTGAGAGTGAAGATGGTTTCATTTCTTATTTTTGTAGCCCCAGAACCTAGGGCTATGCCTAGCATATTTTAGGTGCTTACTGGCAGTTAAAGTAAAGGCTTTTTCAAGTCTCAGCAAAAGTCCCACCTTATATTAGAAGCCTTTCCAAGTTCTCTTTTTTCTTAGTGCCTTCACAATATGATTATCTCAAATTTATCCAGTACATCTTTTTTTTTAAGTTTTACTGATGTGTTTTTGTTTTTATATTACATTTTCAGATTACCGAGAAAGTCTCTGGTAATGCTGCAAAACAATTAAGCAAAACTAAGAGTACAGAAGAGTCTCTGGAAATGTGTGTAACTTTTCACAAATATGATACCTCTCCCAATCTTTCTATTTTAAATCTTTTTAATGAACAGAGATCTATTTTCTCTTCTTCTCTATACCCTTCACCTTACTGAAAAAGAAAAGAAAAAAGACTTCCTTATAGCATGGATACTTAATCAGGCAAAACAAATTCTCTTTGGCTCTTTACATATAATATGTGTATTTTCATGTGTAATACATATACATATATACATATGTATATACATAGATATGTCTAAATCCATCATCTCTCTGTCAGGAGGTGAATTGTATGTTTCATCACTGTTCCTTCACAATCATGAAGGGTGATTTTAGTGATCATCGTTCTTACAGCTTACAAAGTTTTTATCTTTGGTGTTATACGAATTGGTTTCCTGGTTCTGCTCATTTTAATCTTCCTTGGATTATAAAGTCTTCAAAATTTTTCATCTGTCTAGTATTGCTGCTACAGTACAAATACTTCTGTTTCTGTTAACTTCACTCTGTCTCAGTTAATGTATCAATCTTTTTCTAAGTCTCCTTGAAATCATCGCATTTCTTGCTGTACAATAGTATTACATCACATTTATATACTAACTACAACTTATTTGGTCATTCTTCAATTGCTGAGCATCTATTTTGTTTCCAGTTTTATGCCATAACTAAATGAGCTGCTTTAAGTATTACTCTATATATAGGTCCTTTCCCATTTTAAAAAAAAAATCACTTTTGAATCACTAGCAGTGATATTCCTGTGTCACTAGTAACTTTTTTGTGTATAGTTCCAAATTGTTTTCCAGAATGTATTCTTACAAATTTGAATCAGTACCTTATCTTATCAGTGAAACTTTTGGTGAAGATTTTTTCACATTTTCACTTTTAATCTTAGTTTTATTGAATTTGTTTGTCCAAAAACTTTCTTTTAAGTGATCTTTTAGATCCAGATCACATATCATTTGAAGCTTATCTTGCAATAAAGTGAGTTTGGGACCTAATTCTAATTGCTTTCACATTGCCAGGCAATTTTCTCAACAGTTTAGGATCTTTGTGTTCATTGAATATGAGGGTACTAGAAAGATTTGTTTCTGTATGTAGTATAGCAAATCTGTTCTACTAATTGATCTCTTTTTTTAAGGAATATTGTTTCGTTTTATTCACAAAAGTAACATTTAATCAAATGCTTAAGCTTTGTCCGTTCCCGACAATAAAGATGAAGTGGGACTCAATTGTCCACTTGTAAGGGAAGTACAATAGTACAGAATCATTTTGAGGATTACTACTTTGTATTAAAGTTTGAAATCTGACACAACTAACCTCTCTTTATCCCTTTCTTTTACTGATTTTCATTCAGATTCTTCATCTTTGCTCCATGTGATTTTCATTTTTTTTCTAGGACTATGAAATAACCCTGGGTCAGACTGGTATGATGTTGAATAAGTAAATTAATTAAGGCAAATATTGTCAGTTCTATTATATTGTTTCCTTTTTTCCAATTGTTTAACCGGTCATTTCTGTAAGGAAGGGTTTATAGTTGTATTTATAGGATTTATGTGTGTATCTTGGTAAGTAGACTCACAAATATGTTATACATTCTATAGTTGTTTTCAATGTATTTATTTTCCTTCTGGGTTTTATTGGCATTATGTAGAAATGCTGGTAGTTTCTGTAGACTTTTTTATCCTGTAAGTTTGCTAGAATAATTATTTCAATTAATTTCAGTTGACTCATTAGTGTCCTTTTAGTATACCATCATATCATCTGTAAAATGTGATAATTGGGGGGGGGGTGCCCATGCTTATTCCCTCAGTTTCTTTTTCTTGTCTTATAGGTATAGCCAACTTTTAAAATACTATATAGAAGTGATATCAAAGTTGAGACTACTGACATAATTGTTTCAGTTCTGATTTTATTAGAATATGTTTTAATTTATCTCTTTTATATGTAATGGTAGTTCTTGGATTTAGATATATTCTATTAATCATTTTGAGGAAAGCTCCCTTTTTCTGCATTTTTTTCAAAACAATTAACAGAAAATGGTATTGTATTTTGTCAAAAATCTTTTTCTGCATCAATTGTAATACTACAATATTTAGAGTGTTGTGAATAATTTAGTTAATTAAATTTATATTTTTCATAATATCAAACTGATCCTGCATTCCTGGTATAAATCTAACCTGATAATAGTATAAAATCTTTGTGATATGTTGTTTTAGCCTCCTCACCAATACTTCGCCTAGAGTTTTGCATCAATATTCATTGGGGACATTGCTTATTCTGTTTTGATCCTCTTTGGCTTATATAGCAAGACCATATTGCTATAATGGAAAGAATTTGACACTATCTCTTCTTTTGCTATTTTTCAGAGTTTATGTACTTTTGCAATTAATTTTTTAATCTATTTGGTGCTGGAACTTTTTACAATGAAATTTCATTTATGGCTTAATAAATTCCTTGCTCGGATTGGGTTGTTTAAATTCTCTATTTCATTTTCATTAATCTAAGTATTTTTAATTTTATAAAGAGTCATTTATTTCATTTAAGTTGTAAATTTTATTGGAGAATATTTGAGGAAAGTTATTTCAATAATTTCTTTTATTAGATCTCAATTTGCTTTGAATTCTCCTTTTTCACCTTTGATAAAAGTACTTTGGGTTTGTTTTTTCTTCTATTTAATAAATTTGACTATTGGCTTATCTGTTTCTTTTTTATATATTGTTCCTAGTTTTGTTGCCTTTTTGTTTTGAATTTTCTTAATCTTTTATTTGATTTTGAGGATATATATATGTGTGTGTGTGTGTGTGTGTGTGTGTGTGTGTGTGTTTGAGTTTTTAAAATGTGCTGATGTCCTAATACGTCTGGTTGCATTCTCTGTTCAGTGACATTGTTCTTTCTCTTTTGTGTTAATAAAAAATTTAGAAACATTCTCCTCCAAGGAACACTTTGGTTCCATCCAAAACATTTTTGGTGAGTTTTTTTTCTTTGGATTAATTATCTTTAGGGAAATAAATTATTTTTTCTATGATCTGTTCACTAATTAAGATTTTGTGCTGTAGTTAATTTTTAATACTTTTTGCAGTAGTCCTTTGTTATTTTATTGCATTGTAGTCAGCAAAGGATGCCTATCATTTTTCTACTTCTTTTCAATTTGTAAATTTTTATGTTTTTATTATGATATAATTTTTGCAAAGGAGATATATACATCTGGAAATGTGTATATTCCTTTCAATCTCCATTCATTAATTGTCGGACTCTATCATATCTAATTTTTCTAAAATGTTATTCATGTCTTTAAATTATTTCTTGTATAACTTTGATTTTATTGAGGAGTAAATTGAAGTCACACACTATAAAGGTTATAGTGTCCATTTTTGTAATTAATTTACTTCTTTAGGTATTTAGAAGCTATCCAAATTTAGTGCATGCAAGTCAAGTAAAAAAATCAATTCATTGTGTATATTACCTTTCAGGAAAATGAAGTTGCCCCTTTTATTTCTTTTGAGTCTTTTTTTGTTGCTGTTGTCTTGTCTGAAATAATTGATAGCCGTGCTTTTCTGTGTTCATATAAGGCATAATAGCTTTTTATCCAACTTCATATTTTTATCTTTGTGTTGATCTTTAAGCTTCAAATATATTTGTTATTAACAAAATAGTGTTATATTTTGCTTTCTAATTCATTCTGATAACCTCCAGTATCTTATGGTTAAGTTCATCCCATTCATATTCAAAGTTGTTTATTTCTCTCTAACCTTATATCTCATGTTTTCTTCTCTTTACTCCATGTTCTCTGTTTATTTCAAGTTGTTATAATTTCTCTTTTTTTTCTCCTTTTCATTTTCTCTTCACTATCTCCTCTTCAAGCTTAGGGTTTGTTCCCTGTATGACTAATTCTTCCCTATATCTCCTTTCCCAACTTCCTGCTCCTATCTTTATCCTTGCTGAGTTAAATGTATTCCTATACCAAACTCTCTCTGTTTGTAGGAGTATATTTTGCTTTCTTTTGACCAGTTCAGATAAAAATGAAGTTCAACTGTTTGTTCATTGTCTTCCCCATTAAATTATGAGCTCTTTGACAACAAGGGACAGTTTGGGTTTTCTGCCTTTCTTTGTGGCCCTGCTGCTTGATGAAGTGCCTGGCACATAGTATGTTTTTAACAAATGTTTGTTGTCTTGACTTCACTTTAAAAAGTATAATTTTATAAATAATCTAGAAGAGATGGAATATATTGTCTCTGCATCCAGTGAAAGATGTGGATTAGCAGGGGGAAAAGAAGACAGGAAGAACTCTCCAGGCACTGATTGTGCTGAGAAATTAGAAGAATATAGGCAACTGAGAATGACAGGACGCATAAACAGCATCATGTCTGTTAATGTGCAAAATGAGCAAAACAGAACAACACAGAAGACTCTTTTTTCTTTTGGAGGGCAATTGGGGTTAAGTGACTTGCCCAAAGTCATATGGCTAGTAAATGTGTCAAGTGTCTGAGGCCAGATTTGAACTCAGGTCAGGAGGACCAGGGCTGGTGCTCTATTCACTGTGCCACCTAGCCGCCCAACACAGCAGACTTTTTAGACATGTAAGCTACAAAAAAAGGGCCCAAAAAGGGTCAAGTACTGCTGATGAAACAGAATACAAATGGTTGGTAGGGAGTGAAAAATATGGTAAGTGATGAAACACTAATTAAGAGAGTTCCTAAATGTCTTCAATAAATTCATATCACCAAGACCAGATAAATGACATCCAGAGTTCTGAAAGAAGTAGTTGTTGACCTATCTATGAAAAATTTTGGAGGACTGTGTGTGAGTGACATCATGGTACAGTAGAAAAGGCACTAAAATTGTAATCATAAGAGCAGAATTCCGATTTTATTTCTTCTATTCTGTGGAGGTCACTTAACGTACCTTGGCCTCAGTTGCCTTATCTGTAAAAAGAGGAAGTAGGAGTAGGCATCCTTTAGGTCCATTCTGGCTCTAAATCTGCTATTTAATTACTAGAGAAAGGCAAGTGTTTTATTCAATTATCAAATAGTAAACTAATGAGCTTTACTTCTGTCCGTGGCCATAGTTTTCCAGTACTTGGAAAAACAAATAGTATTCAAGCCTCATCAAGAACAAATACCACACTAATCCTAATTCTTCCTTTTTTTCCACAAAAGAAATAGACTGGTACATCAGAAGAATGCAGTACATTTGAGTTTCTACAAAGCATTTGACAAAATTTCTCATGTTCAAAATAGAGAAATTTGGGCTGAAAGACAATGCGTTTATTATCTCCTGGAATTTCCGAAATTATCAAACTCAAAGAATAACATTAATGGATTAATTTCACCTTGGAAGGAGGTATTTATTGGAGTTTCATAGGAATTTGTAGGAGGTGGCTACATGTAGCATTGGATAATAACTAAGAGTTGGGGAGACTGAATCATGCTTTACACACTTACTTGGCTTTCTGTCCTGGACAAAGTATGTAACTTCTCTCAGCATCCTCACTTTCCTCATCTGTAAAATGGGGATTATAACTCCTATTTCACAGTGTTACTATAAGGATCAAATGAGACAATGTCTGAATTCTGAAAATCTTAAAGCACCCTATAAATGCTAACTATTAATATTTCTTCTTGACTCTATATTGCTCAGTATTGTCTTCATTTACTTAAATGAAACAATAGAAAACATGCTTGTTAAATTTTCTGGTGACCCAAAGGAGGGAGAGAGCTAACACGCTGAATTAACAGAAATCTACATCCATGAAGAAATATATGAGCAAGCTAGAATAATGAGACAAATCCAAAAAAATAAATAAAACCTAAAAGGAATAAATATAAAGTTTTGACCTTGATTTTTTTAAAAATAGCATAAGTTGAACAAGATAAGGAAGATGTATATAGTAGTTTATTTTTAAAAAGAGATTTGAGTAGGGCAGCTAGGTGGCACAGTGAATAGAGCACCAGCTGTGGAGTCAGGAGGACCTGAGTTCAAATCTGGCCACAGACACTTGACACACTTACTAGCTATGTGACCTTGTGCGAGTCACTTAACCCCAATTGACTTGCCTTCCCTCCTCCAAAAAAATAGTCTTTATTTAAAAAGAGACCCGAGGATGTCATTGTACCTTAAACATAATTTGGATCAATAGGAAAATATGGCAGTCAAAACAATGCTAATGCTATTACAGACTACCTTGACCAGCATAGTGTCCAGAACAAAGAAGATAGTGTTTTTGTTTAAATCTTCACTCATCAGACCACATCTGAATTACTGTGTTCATTTCTTCATATCCCATTTTAGATACTGGATGGATACAAACAGAAGGACTTTCAGAAAAGGACACTGAAGATTTTAATAGAATTGAAGAATGTACCTTATAGTAACTGCAGAGTTTCAGCCAGAAGAGAAATGGTATGCTGGGCAGGGAGAGAATGGGGCCAGAGAATGGAGGGTTAAAATTTCAGTGTGAGCATTTAAATACCAGAAATTTGCAAATGCTACAAAGCAGGCCTTGATTTATTGTTTAGTTGATTGCAAGCGATGGAAAAAATATTAATTCAAACTAAACTTAAATGTTTATCATAAATACCTTCCTCCCTCCTCCCTGCCCCTGAGATCTGATTGTTAAACATTTTCCAGCACACTTCTGTTCTAAGGAGAACATAATAGCTACTCTTGAGTCTCTGAAGGGCTTCATATGGAAGAGAAATCTGTGTCCTTCTTGGCAAGATTCTTAGCCCCTTCAGGACAGGGACCATTTCATACTTGTTATTATATCATCAGCAGCTCATACAATGACTGGCAGATAGCAGGCACTTCGTAAATGCTGGTTAGCTGATCGATTGCTAGGTGGTACCAGTGGTGGAAGTTGACAGTGGAGGATTTGATCTCAATATAAGGGGAAAACTTCTGAAATAGAACCCTTTAAAAGGAAATTATAAAGGTGTCTTGAGGTATTGTGGATTACTTAAGTTCTTTAAGCTTAAGTGAGTTGGCCTGCTCAAGTAGAAATTCTAGAGAGGATCCTTGTTCAAGTATGAATTGGAGAAGATGACCTGTGAGTTGTCTTTCAGCTCAGATTCTATGTTTTTGTTTGGTTTGGTTTGGTTTGGTTCTGGATCAGCTCTTTAATTGTTGTCAAGAACTACCAATGAGGAAATTTCCTTTATCAATACATATCTACAACTATTCTGAAATGTACAGAATTCAAGTTGTTTGAGGATACTGGGTGGTTAAATTACTTGCCCAGGGTCATACAGCTAGCGTGGGTCAGAGCAATGACTTAGACCTAAGTCTTTCTGACCCAGAGGCTGCTCTATCTACTACTATGTCATATTGTTTCATGATATGTACTTAAAATTTGTTCAATTGAACTGGTAGACTGGAGTGATTTGCCACATAATTTTGATTAAATCTCCCACCAAAACAATTTGATTTTTGCACAGCAAAATAGGCTACTTTTATATCAAAGGGCAGAATGGGACACCTACATAGAAAGTCATTTTTGCTGCATTGCTCTTAAGGGGAGGAAAAGATGTTTTAGGAAAAGTGACAAGACGTCAAGCATAAGACCTCACTCAGCCTTTTGAGAATCTAAGCAAACTGTTGGAACTAAGTGCAGTTAACAGCAGGTAGTGATAGATAAACAGTTAAGCTGGAGCCACATAACCTTAAGTGGAGATTTAGCAAAGTTTACCATTAGGTAATTTAAAGAAACTATTGTGTTGCTCCCTGGTAAAGTGTAATAACACAGCCATTATAAGCCTTAAATAGAGCTATAATTATCTCCCGGTAGTCTGTGACCTTATCCTGTATACACTGTAATGACATATAATCTATAAGAACTAAATATAGAGCTTATTCCCCACATGACATCCTCACCAAGCCACAATGGCCCAATTTTTTTAAAAACCTAATAAATAAATATACATATTTATTCCCTTGCTCTTCTCAGTCAGTGGTTTAAAGCTTATAGGAGGTTGACCAGGGCATTTCAAGACTGACTTGATGAATTCACAGCATAGTGAGTCTTTTGGGAAAACTTGGCTTATATTTTACTAAGAAGGTGCAGACATGCCCTCCAGGAGTACCCACCTTTGTGGGTGAAAGAAAGTACTTAGAACTACAATGTGTCTGTGTCTTAAGGCAGCTATTGAGTCTGAAGTGGGAAGAGGCCATGACAATTACAGGGCCTATATTCCCACCTCCTAACTTCTGACCCTAGGAACAGGTCTTTCCTTACTTCTGCTTCATGGTAGCCTGTATTCAGTTTTCTTAGCATCTCTGCAATCAGAGTGACACTTCAATTAACCTCCTTCCTTTTTTATAGGTCCAGCAGCAAAGGGCAATTCTGACTCACACAAGCCCAACCAATTCATGTATCCACGGTTGAATTGCAACCCAACAATCAATTCAACCCCAGTCAATGAACAATGAAATATCCTTCTCGTTAATGAGGTGAGGTATATGCTGCTCAGCTCTCTCCACCCAAATCTTTTTAATTAAATTATAAATGGTCATGTCTATATTTTACATATAAATATATAATCAAAGAATCAAATAATCTTTCAGTCAATAACAAACACTTATAAGTGCTTACTAATTCATTGTGTTTCTCTCTAAATACGGGGGATGTAAGCATAGGCAAAAACATGGTGCATGTCCCAAAGGCATGCTGGTATATCATTAACAATCTGCTCTCCCTGCCAAAACAATATAATATATAAATATATATTTATTTTTATATATGTAGATAGATAAATAACTAGGTAGATATAGATAGATATGTGTGTATGTAATTTAATCCATTAAATATTTCCCAATTACATGTAAAAATATTCAACTTTTTTTTTATTTTGAGTTCCAAATGCTCTCCCTCCTTCCTACCCCCAGAAGGCAAACTATTTGGTATTGATTATATGTGAGAAGTACTGTAAGACGTATTTCCATATAAGTCATGTTGCAAAAGAAAATGTACACATACACAAAAAAAAAAGAAAAAGAAAGTGTTAAAAAAGGGGGGGGGGTGCTTCAGTCTATACGCAAGACTTCATCATTCCTCTGCAAGTAGATAGCATTTTTCTTCAAGAGTTCTTTGGAATTTTGGGGTAATTGTCTTGATCAGAGAAGCTAAGTCTTTCACAGGTGACCATTGTTACAATATGGTGTCACTGTGTGCACTGTTTCACTGGTTTCCTTTACTTCCCTTTGCATCAATTCATGCAAATTTCCCAGTTTTTTTTTAAACCATCCTACTTGACAGGTCACAATTTTACACAATTTATACAATTTTATAATTAATCTGAATTACTTAAAATTTCTCCATTACATAATCAACAAAAGAGTAGATCAGACCTTTATTTGCAATGCAATGTAATGTAATACATGTTCACAATGAAAATTTTAAAATGGGCTTTTGACCTGGTTCCAGCACTCTATCCTTAAAGAGCCCACATTCATTTTTTTCTTCTTTTTTTGGGTAATTTTATTCATTGTGTGCTATAACAAAACTGCTCTGATTCTTTTCCTGCAGAAAATATTAATGAGGCCTAGATACGAAGCTTCCGTGTGGTCTGCAAGCCTTTGGTCTCTCTTGTTCCTTATTCTTTTTTTTTTTTAAATAATATCTTATTTTCTCCCAATTACATGTAAAAAAAATTTTTTTAGCATGTAAGTTTTTTTTTTTTGGAGGGCAGTTGGGGTTAAGTGACTTGCCCAAGGTCACATGGCTAGTTTTTGTGTTAAGTGTCTGAGGCCGGATTTGAACTCAGGTACTCCTGACTCCAGGGCCAGTGCTCTATTCACTGCGCCACCTAGCCGCCCCGGCATGTAAGTTTTAAGTTCAAAATTTTATACCTCCTGAGATTAATAGCAATCTGATAGAGGTTATCCATGTTCAATTATGTAAAATGTAATTCCAAATTAGTTATATTTTGGAAGAAATAAATCATAAAAGAAAGAATGAAAGTGAGAAGTAATATTTGGTTTGTTATTAGATTCCAGCAGTGCATTAGTGTCCCAGTTTCTACATCCCCTTAAACTTATCGTTTTTCATTTTTATCATATTAGTCAATCTGCTAGGTGTGAGGTGATACCTCAGAATTGTTTGAGGTATTATTTGTCTAATCAATGTTGATTTAGAGTGTTTTTTCAAATGACTATAGATAAATGATTGTTTTGTCTGAAAACTTCCTGTTCATAACTTTGACTATTTATCAATTGAGGAATGACTTGTGTTCTCACAAATTTGATTCAATTGTCTATATATTTGAGATATGATGCCTTTATCTGAGATTCTTGCTAGGAAAAAAATATTTTCCCAGTTTGGGCTCTCCTTCTAATTTTGATTACATTACTTTTGTTTGAGCAAAATCTTTTTTAATTAATAGAATCAGAATCATCCATTTTACATTTCATAATGCTCTCATCTCCTGTTTGGTCCTAAATTTTTCCCTTGCCCAAAGATCTGACAGGAAAACTATTCCATGCTCCCCTAATTTACTTATGGTGTCACC